>CM032663.1:6586410-6617862 GCA_019095985.1 Streblospio benedicti
TACCTTTGGGAAATGAGTGTCGGTCTTGGATGACTCTGATATAGTTTTGGGAACACTCAGAATGCAGAAGAAATATTCATATATACTCAAAATTGCATGTGCCACTATATCCGTACGATTTAGAAATGCTCATTTGATACAGACAGTTTATGGCAATTGAATGAATGATCTATGTCCACTGAATTTTCAATCCAGATTAAGCCAATTAATAACCCCATTTCACGAGCACGGCAGAGTTGTGAAAATTACGGCAGTTTTTTGGAGGCCGATTGTTGGGCCGAGGGCTCACACAATCGCTCGAGACCTGACGTACTTTGCATTGGGCACAGGGGTGCCTTCACCACCACACACCCAGGTTTGAGCCAAGTGTGAGAAGATTAGAGACTACGCCGCACGAGTACGCAATACTAAGCGCGATTTCCGGCCAAGTACGGCCCATTGCAGACGATTGTTGTATATATAGGCCTATACCCAAAAGCTCACAGAAAGACCCCTATGTACCTCTTAACTACAGAGGAATAAGTCTAGTATCATGTACTTCAAAGGCTTACTCTAGTATATTGAACAACAGAATTGTTGGCAATGAGTTAAACATTTTTGCTGAAGAGCAGAATGGGTTTCGAAAATGAAGGTCTTGTGAGGATAACATTACATGTTATCTACTGTAATCCAAAATCGATTAGCCGTAAATGAACCAACATTCCGCTGTTTTATCAATATGGAGAAAGCCTTTGACTGGATACATAGGGATTTACTATTGTACAAATTATTACATCTTACTATCGATGGAAAAATGTACCGGTCTGTCAAAAACTTTTTTATGCAAAACAGAATCATGTATATAAATAGCTAAATCAGTTAGATCATCTTTCTTTCACGTTACATCTGGTCTATGTCAAGGGGACTGTCTTTCACCATCCTTATTTAGTCTGTATATAAATTATTTAGTTGCCCACTTAAGAGAAAATTGTCCTGCAATGAAATTTGGTAATGCTGAATTAAATATTCTACTTTACGCTGATGACATGGTTGCAATAGCTGACAACAAAAATGATTTGCAAATTGTTATGAATGAGGTACACAAATGGTGTAAATTATGGAGGTTAAAAGTTAACATTGAGAAAACCAACGCAGGTCACTTTAGAACTAGTCGCCAAACAGTAACTTATACTGGCTTTACTTATGGTGATCTTGATCTGGAAATAGTGAGTCAATACACGTATTTAGGTGTAAATCTTGATGACCACTTGAAGTATGACTACTGTATGAAAGCTCTTGCAGACTCATCATGGAGAGCATTAGGTGGCATCATGTCAAAATTTAAAAGTTTAAAAATGCAGGATACGAATCCTATTATGCATCAAGCGTCTGACTTCACAAAAACAAAAAACAAACAAAAACCAAAAAAAAAAAAAAAAATCAATCGTATATATCGCCACTTTGTGATTCAGCCGATTTATAGGGGATCTTCCCTGATTGTCTTTACTTGCCCCATAATTGCGCCTTCTCGACGCATGTCGCATGTGATCGGCCAAAATCAGATGACCATATACATTATATAAATACATTACACTGGTTCAGTTATACCCAATTAGGGGCTTTAATTACGGCACTATAGGCCATGGCAAGATGCGACTATTCAGAACGATTGAACTTCAATTTTCCCACACTCGCAGCATGTAGTCTCTACTCAGCTGGACTCGGTTAACATTAGAGGAAAGAATCTGGAAATAATCTAGAGGAGAGACAATCCGAGTGAAGCCCAAGTGCAAAGGTCGATCTGGCTCGAGTACGGACGAGTACGGTGAGTACAGACGAGTGGTCAATTTTTCGTCGAAAATCGCCATCAGGAGTTATGTTATCTAGCAGTGAAATGGTGGTATAAGGGAGCCCTATTATCAACTAACAATGTATGAATGTTGACTATCTTTATAAAGGTGCAGCACGTGATAAGTTTTTATTGTATTTTTTTCATCAGTTTCCTAAGCCAGCTTATGTTCAAGTGTACCCTTAGAATGACAAGAGTTGATCAAACGGAGCTATTATGGAATTTGTAAATCTCACCTAAAATTTACCAAGATGGCCTATATGGGTGAGTGGCTGTTACACCCAAACTCATGGATAGTGAACCAGATAGCTATTGTATTTCCAGTCTCTATTCTGGGCTACAATAACAGGTGTCATCTACTATTTAGTTACTAAAGGGTTAAGAATATAGATTGCACACCTGTTTTGACACTATCAATCTCATATGTGGTCCGTCATGTTTTATGTTGATAAGTATATCATTAATCATAGACTATAGTCTCCTGCATCATGATGTAAGCAGCAAGGTACGTCACCGCCTCCTTGGTGATCCATCTAAACAAATATAAAGTGGAATGTTTTATATTTCAATGATCTATCTCACAAACACTTGTCGAATACTTAACTGATTGTAACTAAAATAAATCGTCTACATCAGCATTTACAGCTAGAATCTTGATCAAAGTAGCATAAAATACAATGATGTTAAAAGAATACAGATCACCATGCATCACATGGCTAGTACAAACGATACAACACCGAAACGGCACCGAATCTTATGTCGATTTGGGCGTCCGAAACACAGGCTGGTGGGTTTGACTGCAGGGATATTGTTAAGATTCACAGTTACAGACACAAGCTACTCTAATTATGTCCTATTCGATAGGCAGATCCAGGGAGGAGGGGGGGGGGCTATCGATCATGCGTACGAAACCCATGAGATCCATTCAGTGCGTCGCCCCCCCCCCCAACCAACATCTTTTCTGAAAACCTGGATCTGCCAGTGCTATTCTGATTTGGTTTCATTCCACGACACGTGGAAAAGTGAAAATCTGAATATCTTTGCAAATCGTGGAGACTACAAGTAATCAACACAAACGCAAAGTACCATAAATGACACAAAACACATCAACAAAAAGAACCAATCAGAACAAAACAAGATACTTATCAAAGAATATTTAATTTTGTAGTCATTGCCCATCGAAAATTAAATATGATAAGCAGCAAACTGCATGCATGCTCCCCAGGAAGCTGAGACTGCGTATTCAGTGAACAATGCCAATAATCTTGTGTAATTCTAAAGGATCCTATCTACATGTGACTAGCGTTTAATTTATCTTTTCTGGCTATGGGCCAGGATCAGATCTAACAGCATATATGTCTGCCGTGTTGCACGCAGACGGCTATATATTCGGACCATACTGATGGTGATAGTAACAACTTGACCTGTTTATAGAAACCTTATCAGGATCCACATGGACTCTATATAGCAATAAATGGTCTGTTTTCAAAACCTATTTACACTTTGAATAACTTGAGAAGAACCTTCTATTACTATGACTTCTCCATAACATCTAAAAGAAAGTTTCCTGTTTTCATGAAAACCCATTTGCACATGGTGATTTGAGAGAATCCGCCACCCCCACCCTTTCCCGTGAGTGTCCTTGTATAATTTTAATGTTTTGAGAACAACATCTAAAATGCAAGGTCAGCAGAACTCTTCATGAAGAACCCGAGGTCAGGCTTCTAGGCAGATCCAGGCTTTTTTGGGGGGGCGTACATAAGGAAAGGGGGGGCGCACTTTGGGATTTCATGAAAACCCTATGAAATGAAGTATTTTGGTGGGGAGGGGGGGCCGTGGCTCTGCCCTAAATTACTTGTGCTGAACCTTCTTATATAGTATCTTCATGCATATTTTTTTCTTTTTTCCTTGTTTTATTTTCTCCCCAATCGGTTGCTGGTTTTTACCATAGACGGTCGCATCAGTACACTAAATTGTTATTAGCCCTATGACTATATAATTGAGAAAAATAAATTTGAAAGACATTCTTTATCTAAATTCTCTTTTCAACTCCCTAAGTTTAGCACTCCCAAACGGTGTCCTTTATGGGACCAGCCCATTTATAGTAGCGATTTATTAAAACACCAGTTTGCCATTTATAGAACCGACAAGGTTTTGACCGCCCCACCCGTGTATGTCTGCTATTTATGGGAATGTGGTGGGTCTGCAAGGGCCTAAAAGAAACGTACTATTATTTTAGATTTATTAAACTTGTTCTTGTGGTTATGTACCTGTGAAATTGAGTCGACGACAGGCAGGAAAGTGACTATGATTTCATTGGTCCACCGTCCTTGTCATTTCTACTTGATCTGTGTACTATGTTCGAACATGAATAGGCGCTAGGCGATTTACTTGTGCACAATGTACCCTAAGGCGCGGCTCCACTGTCCTGAAGAATGTGTGCTCCCCACTGACTTCAGCTTTTCTTTCTTTTTTTGTATATGTTTTCTTTTTTGTGGAGGTTAGATGGGGGGGCTAGAAAACATGAAGTGACATTTTGATGAATTTGTCATTTGTCATATTTAACAGGGTACTCACTGAAATTGCCAAACTGATTTAAGATAGAGCCTTGTAAATCATGTCGTACTGGTTTATTTTTTCCACACACTCCTTCCTGGCCATATAAATGGTAGGTCCTTAAAACTCCTCTACTCACACACGCTAATCACATCTAATGAAATGGTTTCTCCCCATGTGAAATCAGTATTGTAGTGCTTCCATGTTCTACTTCACCTCTTGGAACCCTGTGTCAAGTGTTCACCGCGTGGCGACTTGCATTGGTAATATTACTCATTTTTAACAATCACCCTCTCAGTGGTTTTCATTGCTACGGGTTCCAAAGCAACAAACGGTACTAGGTAATGGAATATTGTAAATATGCATGTGTTAGAAGATTATCAGAAATAGTCTCTTAACGAATGCATTATGCATGTGGTGAAAACATCAGAAATCCTTATAAAAATCCTACATAGCCTGCTCCAGAGTGTCACAAATGATATGACACAACAAAATCATATCCCCATCTAGCAAACGATATACTATAAACACCAAAAATCAACCCATATGCTAATATTGTCAACTGGTGGAGGAAGTTTTTTCATGCATTTGTAATGCATCCACACATAATCAAGTATCAAGTTAACTGTTATTGAGGTCCGATTCCATTTACCAAGAACAACATAAATTAAAACTCAGTGGCAGCAAACAAAATCTATTTGATGGACACTGAAGACCTTCTTTTGTATACTGATGTACATTCTTAACACAATTTCAAAATGCTACCATGTTTCTGTCTGTTCTGTTGGTGTCAAGGTAGGCTCACAGCTGTGTCAAAACAGCAATGTTCAGTATTTGCGTCACTTAGGACCCAGTTTGTATCGATTCACATTTGTGTAATTTGTTAGCATTCAAAACACAATAAAAACACGCGGGGTTTCATTTTTTTCAGTGGCCAACCGCCCTTAAACCCGGGCATACCTCGATCAGCACCAGACAACTATGAACTAATAATTAACTCTTTCACGCATACGCTAACGTCCGATGTCTCGGTCTTAAATGTTATACGTTCTACATACCGGTACATAAGAGACAATTTCACTAGGTGTCTGTTTCTTCAATGCTGCTGTATGGTTAGTACAATAGGTTTAATGAATACTATATTCTTACCAGAAGGCAAATGGTTAGAGATGAGGAAATCTAGTTTGAATACATGCAAGACACATCCTTTTTAAGATCATCCAGAGAACTGGAATCAAGTAATCTATTTACAGAGGTCCATGTTGAAATCATGGTGAAAGGTTGGGACTAAAAAAAAGTGGTCTCCTTAACGGGTTTTTTTTTTGGGGGGGGTCTACTGTATGTTCCCAGATATGAAGTCACGCAGTACTATTTGACATGTTCTAGAGAGAAAAAAATCTGCCGTTTATCGTTTTCTGTCAAATACCACACGACAAAAATGTGCACTAATGGCTACATATCAGTGCCCCAGTTGAAAGTGTAAAATATCAATCGCTAAATTTGATGTTTTGATATACTTTCTTTTTAGTGTCCCCAAAACTGACAGTTTATTGAACGGTGCATACAAATTGGTTCACTTACAAATTTGGTTTAGAGCCAAATGATTCTTTTTTTTAAATTATGGCTTGGAATTCAACATTGTGTTGTGTACCATAACATAGGAGGTTGTTATTCTCAGGAATGTGAGATGATCCTATTACTAATCATCTCTGGTATGAAGTATGAGTCTCATACTTTTTGTCACAATCAATGGGGTGTCAATGTAGGCTCTCGGCGATGCATACTTCTTCACGTGTCCACCTATCATACCAACAATAGGTGAATTATACGCCCCACTTGGCGTTCCATCAACAATGGCACGATGCCTGAAATTGGTATGTCTTACGTGATGGATCCGCCAACAGTGACGTATGGCGACGGCACGCAAAGTCTCTATCAACTAGACTCTTTGTGGCTTATGCATGTGTTCTTAATAGCCCAAGAGCCTGGTTGCATTAGACTAGGTCCCACAAACGTTCGGGGGCATGGGAATTTGGATGAGGGCATTTAAATGTCATCGTTTAAAGTAGAAACCAACTCTACTCATGATCAGCCATTATGCCTACCTCTACACATGGCCTATTAGAATTCCGTTTATGACCATCTTGATTGAAACCAAAATTCAGGGTGATGCCTCTTCATACTGTCACAGAAAGTAAGATGTTAATGTTGTTGTCCCTTTAAAGTGTTACGGACACAATTCTCCACACTGTGCTCGTCCAGCTGTGTAACAGGTTTGTCAGGAGGTGATTTTCCGCCTTCAAGCTTTGCTGAGAGGTTCTCATTTTTATCTCAGCATGACATACATGTAGTTTGTTCGCCACAGTTTACAGATAAGACTTGATTCTGATTGATCGAAAGTTGTATGAAGTCTTGTTACGTATCAACGAATGTGGAGAAGCTTTCAAATGTCGAATGCATGTAAAGCAATGAGACTCAGAGGTTTGATTGATGGGCGAGATCATGATGACTACCTACTGACATAGTAGGCATATGGTCTCCAAAGATTGCAGATCAGACTTGATTCTGATTTGCAGAGGGTTCTGCTTTAAAGTATGAATGGACAGATTGTAATGTTTTGACACTCCATTTGCAAGTAACTGCTTCCTTGTGACTATACTCATTCAATAGGCATCGCTATAACGATAGAGAAAAACACCCATGCATTGATAAAGTGCTATCTCTCAAAATATCTAGATTCCGTTGAAATATGCGCTGGCATGTATTTTGGCGGTTGCCCAGTAATCTAGAAAAAATGGTCATAATAAATAATGGTCATGGTCAAAATGGTCATAATAGAGCAGTGCGTTGACTCAGCTTTGGGTTCTCCTTGTGGTTGCACAGAAATAGGACTACCCAAATAAAATGAGAATGCAGATTAAAAAAAAAACAAAAAACAAAAAACAACACTCTTTCTATCAATATAGTGAGTGAATAAAACCCCACACAACTCTCTTAATGGCCCACATATCAGAGGTTCGGTTGAGAGCCTCAAAATGCAATCTGAACATGGGACGTTTTGACGTGTGTGTTAATCCAAGGTATCTTACTATACTGACATGATTCGTGGACAGGGATTACATGGCAATATTTGGGGTCATGTTGCTACCAATCTAACGGTGTTGTATGCTGTGCTGCTTTTTGATTCATGATTTTCCGAAGCACAACACACACGCACGCACACACATCCTCTCTCAAAATGCCAGCCACTGTTGCTCCAATCTCCTTTTCATTCATAAAGCCGCATTAACAATGAAAAAGCCGAAAGAATGCTGCCTTGATCAAACCATGTAGAGAGCAAGCGAAGGCAAGGTTAATATTGTTAGATTGTTAACATTAAGGACATTCACTTTTAACTCCTCCATGTGTATTTTCGATTGTTCAGTCTGTTTCGGCTGAATTCTACGGCCAGCAAGTGACTGATCAATTCTACCGTAAACTCCTACAGCATGCTTCATATAAATATATAATAGAGGGTCTGATGCAATAGAACGGTCTCTTGCTCTTTGATTAGGGTTGCTTGCAAATGTTTGTTACAACAACAATGTCATAGCCCATCCACCACCCCATCCACCCTCTTCCATCCCAACACCCGTGACCAGATAGGGATGTATGTTTCAATCAATTGTTTTGGTTCTTTTTCTTGCCAGCAACCCGTCCTCTTTTTCAACTCTGCCATGAAATATGCGTAAATGTTTCCTACAATTGACATTGGCAATAGAATGCGCCTACTTTGCAGCATTTAACTAAATGAAAAATACTTAAAACTTTTATACACCTAAACTTTGATTCTCAAATGCATACTGCTCTTTGTGATCAAACAGATATCTGACAGTTCAATAAAAGTGTCTGCATGTCTGATAGAAACATATTTACCGCTTGAGTTACTTTATATAAGGCGGGAATCAGTGAGAGTTATATTCTATCAATGGATCTGTGACAAGTACTCACAACATGGATATATCAACAGGATTGCTCATATTATTGGTGTGTAATGCTATAGGTAAGAATTATTATTAAACGAAATCTTAAATCAGTGAACATATCTACTCTTTATATATTTATATTTTACATATTTTATGTTATTTGTCAAATAAGTCATGTAAAACAATCTATATAATCTAACAATGGTGTGTTTCAACGTATACAGAACTGATATGTTATGAAATGCATGTGTGTGTTTTGGTTCTTCTAAAATTTTCTCTTCTCTTTCTGTTATTTTTAATAAACAGAAACAATAATTATATATTTTTGAAAATGTGTAGTCCAGAATGATGGTAGCCTTCTGAGCCTCTGATACATAACTATTTTCATTAAAAGTTCCGACCAACCACACCTTCTTTATTCATCACAGGACTGTGATGAATATAAATGAGGTCAAGTGATCAATCCCAGCTGAGTATCAGATGGGTGTAACCAATCAGGTTGCTGGGTGTGGTGGGTTCAACTAATCAGGTTGCAGTATTTAAACAGGTCACATAGAGTGATAAATAATGTTA
Source organism: Streblospio benedicti (assembly GCA_019095985.1). Taxonomy (NCBI): domain Eukaryota; kingdom Metazoa; phylum Annelida; class Polychaeta; order Spionida; family Spionidae; genus Streblospio; species Streblospio benedicti. The sequence goes on from CM032663.1 coordinate 6,595,333, forward strand.
ATCCACTCTCAGGAGAAACAATTCAGAGGTCAATTTGCTTGACATCTGATACTCAGAGTGAGTTTTTGTACACCAATATCACTTGCAATATAAATAGATCACAACGGTCTCTTAGAAATGAGGCTATCAACGCTTAAAATGGATTGACAGAATTTCATATCAACTCATGCCTGTGTACTCTCTTGTTATAATACTATACATGTACTAAGTACATTCCCCCCACCAGCGCTGACCACGGCCTGGCAGGGCTACTGCCCGTCCTACTGCGTGGGTTACGAGTACTTCCCGGCCGAGGACTGCGGACAGCTCGGCTGGTGCTGCGGGCCCGACACCGCCCGCTACTGCTGCGCGCACTACTTCGAGGAAAACACGGCCATCCCGGGCAATGTCACCCAGTGAGTAGGAGTGTTGTTGTTGTTTGTTTGTTTGTTTGTTTTGTTTTTTCTTTTGTAAAAGTGATTGCTGGGTGGTGATTGTCAAGAATGGTCAGTGACTGCTGATATCGTTTGCATATCGTTTCTTTCTAACTTTCTTTAACAATTATTCCCTTGGCACCAATTGTTTATACATTACCACAAGTTCTATATGGTCCTATAATATCTTCAAAAACCAAATTCTCTCTGAGAATACCATGTGGTGTCCTAGAATATAAAGTTCTCTCCTAGAATACACCTAATGCTCTCTTAGAATACTATGTGCTCTTCTAACTATATATAGAACACCTAGTCCTCTCATTAAATGCTCATAGAATACTATGACATACATACCCACACCCCCTTCAGCCTTTCACTGCCGCACCGCTATGCAGCCACCTCCAGACTGCAATTACATTTTTTTAACAAAGACTATCTACTGACCACCATTATACAGGACGGACTGCATGCCCGCTCCCGGTCAGGCTTTCACCACCCGCCAGACCCCAGAGGCCGCGGCCGCTCTTGCAGCAGGTAGCAGCGGGGCGAGGCCAGTGACAGCATGCAAGGTGGACAGGTGTGCTACAGTGTTGTTTTTGCCTTTTCCGTGCACAATTACAGTATGAAACACAACACAGTATAAACTCCTAAATTAGAGAACCCAATGGACTTGCAATTCATAATCTAAATTCTTATGTTGTGTATTCATAAAAACAACGAAAGCAAATTTCAGTCGCCATTTTGGATTTCAAGATGGCCACCATTGTATGTATTCTCTAAAATCGATTCTGTGCAGTATCATGCCTTTCTAGCCTTTGTTTAATTACAGGTGGTTGATGTTAACGGCCCTGGCGATTCTAATGATGGCGAAAATCACACATTAGGATACTTAAAAGATAGATAATTTTTCATATTGAATGCTCATAGTGTACAATCAAGAGAACCGTCATTTGGTTTTTAGGACAAGCTGTATCAGACATCTGTTTAGATCAGAGATAATGCGTTTTGTGGTCGAGGATTTATATTGAATGTTCATAGTCTCAATAGGAATCGTCATTTGGACACGGTCATATAAAAAGCTACATGTATAAAGCACTGCAACTGAAAACAAACTTTCTGATACTGCATTTAACAGTGGCTGGTCCATTGTTGCTTGGAATGTTAAACTTTTTTTTATACAAACGTACTAAATATCTTATGCTACTAAACCATGACTAGTTATACTTTTTGGTGTGTTGTGTACTGTACAAAAGACAAACTACTTAACCTACATTGACCTGTCACATGTGGGAAGTTGTTTTTTCCCCTCCACGAACCCCTTACCCCATGGCCATCTCAAAAAGTAACAAGATACACTGGCAAACCAGCTGAACCGAGACCCCCTTTCACTTCTAAAGCTCGTACTAAACACTTGAAATCCAATGTGTCACCACCCCACCCCCAACTCACCTCACACACATGATTTGAAAAATGTCTGGTTCGGCCGTTAATATACCTTCTTTTCCCACTGTGTTTTTAAAAAAGGAAGCCATCCTATCACCGGGCTAAATCGGACCCCATACCGTGCCCCCTGGCGGACAGTGAGCCCGTCGTCAGGTGACTGACAATTCAATTAGCTTCGAAATAATGAACTCAAACGTTAATTAACGTCAGTGTCGTCTGTTCTGCTGAAAGCGGAAACAACCACGCGGATGGCCAGACAGAAAAAATAGGTGTCGCCCGCCTGAATTAGTCCATTTGTCTGAGGGAGCACCTTGTCTTACCACTAACTTCACCCAAGTAAAGTGTTTTCATTTGTCAATATCATGGTCAAATAGGTAATGAGATTTCTGTCAACAGCTTATCAAATTCATCTGTTTGCGAATTTTGCACAATGAATCAACTGTATACGATAAACTTCTAATTAATTCTGCAGAAGAGTAAGCCTTGGATCTGAGGTACCCAATCGCCAAGATGTGTATACTAAACATAACAAAGCGATGCCATACAAAATGTTGATCGGGTAAACTACTATCTTTATATATTACATTTTAAATTACTAACCTCCAAACAATAACACAAAGCTGTACTAAGCCAAGGTCAAAAGATAAATGCTTATAACACTTATAAGAAAATGCAGGTGTTTGTTGAAATAACTGCTACACGGGTGCTCATAGTGAAGATAACTGAAATCGGACTTAGAAAGTCTAGAGATACGTATTGTGAAGACAACAAAAAATATGTGAAATCCCAGTTATTACTATCTCCCCTAATCCCCGTGTGCTCTCAAGCGGAACCAGCTGTCAATTGCTTTTCCCGCCGAGGTGAGAATCTGGGACACTCTGCTGGGAAAGTTGATCTGTTTTCATCACTCACTTCACATTTCATCTATTCCATGAAAGAGCTGGTGTCAGACTTTTCCGAATAATGAGGCAGAATAAGTCGTGGTTTGTGTAGCCACGGTGAATGGAGACATTTTCTCCTCACAGACGTATTTTTGATAAGTAGAAATATCCTTTGTTTGTGTATTTCACAGCTCCGAAATGCCCTGTAAATATTTGGTGGTAAAAATTCGAGGCTGTCAGACTGGGGCTTAAAGAGAGGTTGGGGCGGGGTTGGCGCCGGTTCTTTATCTGCGAGCATTGTTTGTAAACAAGGCTATATAGTTTTATGGTCCAATAAATTCATCAATTGATATGTCTGCCCTGTTGGAAACACGATGATTGTTATGAAACAGTACAGTATAACTGCAGGAAAAGATCACCTCAATGAAAGAAATCTCTATAAGAAGACTGGTGTGGTCTCAAACCTTGATAAAGAGCATTTTTTTTTAGATAATGACTGTTCGTCAGTCTAATGCATGTTATCAAGGGCAAGCTGTGTGTGTGTGTGTGTGTGTGTGTGTGTGTGTGTGTGTGTGTGCGTGCGTGCGTGCGTGCGTGCGTGCGTGCGTGCGTGCGTGCGTGCGTGTTTTTTAATAATGATATAAAATCACTACCCATTGCAATTGGCAGACCAATCTGGAGTAGTCTTCTGTACACAAATTATTACGCGATTCATACTGTGTAATGAATGATACCACATCTTGGGACCAGGAACGATTACGAACATTCTAAGAGCGTGTCTGCCTTTGCATTTAATAAGCATGAGAACATTATGATAACATTTATTCTATGATAAAACCAAAGCAGATGCACGCAGCATGTGATAGCGGGTCATTTAGATAGCGAAGTTCTACTTTTTAAAGCACCTATCATTACATTCTCTATGTGTACGTGAACCCAAAAGCACATGTCATAACATTGGCGGCTGCTTTCTTTAACAATAAAAAACACTTGCACTTGCTCCAGAATGCTTCCATCGTCTGTAAACATTTTATGGGTTGCGTAAGACCTGATGATATCACTTTTTTCGGCCAGAATCGGTTCAGTGGGTCAGTGCTTGTGTCTAAAATAAAGGCTACCTTTTGCTTGGAAGATTTTTTGAATAATTTACTTCCACATTTATGAAGTGCGTTTGATTATTCGTTTATGTTTTAAGGCCTGTTTTTAATAAGTTACATTAATGCTGGTTCAATAAACATTTCATTGGCATTTGCTCGTCAACAGTTGCAAAGTGATGCAAATATCGTTTGCAAAATGAATGCCAAAATGCACTCACAGAATTAGACTGTCAACTTGTTTAATGGTACATCATGTGAAACGTAAACTACAGTAGAATTTCACATTGATACAACTTCCATAAGGCGACCACCTCTAGAAAAATACCATCATTATTTCCCTCAAAACTCCACATGTTGTGACGAAACGATTGTGTATCTCGACAATGAAACGACGTCTTCAGCAATGTGTCCATTGAGACAGTTCTGCCTTGAAACAGAAGTTCTGCTGTATTGGTTTTTAGTGATACACCACTTCATGAATATACCAGTTTTCCTTGAAATACACACCAGGCAATTGGCACACATATTTGCCTCCTAGCAGCATCAACGTCTAAGTGCATTTATCACCACCATGTTTTATAACTACACCTGACTCCATGGGATCATCCTCCAGTTTTCCAACATTGAGTAAACGAATGTTTTATGCTCATTACAGTCTATTTCCGAATGATGGAAAATAGATCTGGTGAAGATGCAAAGATCAGAGCTTATTTTAGAATGTAAATCTGGTGATGATCCACTAATGAAGATATCTTCTTTTTTTTTACATAACATGATCGAGTGTTATCTCATTTTTGCGGTTTTTATATATCATGATCGGCATGTGATATTCTGATACAGCAGAACCTTCAATATAGACACTCTTGTGTAAGTTGGGCAAAATATCACCCCGGGAATATCACCCAGTTGTCAGTTGCCATGGTCTAGAATGTTAAAGTTTCGCCTTGTATTGATTGCGATGTAAATGTGGTAACTTGAAATCGAATATTGCACATGACCACTCGAACACTCAGCCAGTCATGCACATGCATTAATGTTGCACTGGCAGATCCAGGTGTTCAAAAAAGAGGGGCGCACTGAAGGAATCTCGTGTGTTTTGTACGCGAGATAGGACCAGATAGTAATGAAGGCTTCATTACCACGACTTGGGTATTTGGGACTGTCTCACCCCATATTTAACAGTCGATATGATGTCGTAACTTCACGTTTTCAAGCCCAGGGATCATCTAGGTATGTGTTTACAGAAACACGTGATTTCTCGTCATATCTCATTACTTCCCGTCACGCCAGACGAGATTTTCTCATCACACCTGTCCCGCCCAATCTACGTCACTTACTGGTGATGTGACGAGGGTTATTCTGGGTGTGTGTATCTGTAGTGGAGATTCACTGTTTTATTTCACAATATTAGGTGTCAAGAGATTCCGCATTCCAATATCGAGGCCGTTGTATCAAATTTTTTGAGATTTTTCTTCGCCACTTTTATTTCTGTCAAGATGGCCCAATAAATGGTCCAATGCACCTGCATTAAGTGCTTGGTGAAAATGGACCACAGTGGCAGTGAGCCAGGGTTCGATTCTCGGGGGAGGGAGGTTACTTCCATGCGGCATGTGCCACTGATAGGGGTCACATTTTTCAACCCTTCAGTTTCACTAGGGGTCACCTTTTCCACCACTCAGTTTCGCTAGGGGTCATGATTTCAACATTCCAGCCAGTTTCACCAATGGAAGTTCAATCTCGAGGTTCAATATCTAGCTCTCTTTTCATGTGATTTTGCTTTATTGAGCCATAAAAAGCATAAAAGGTAAATATAAGTTGTAGAAAATCTTGTTTTCATTACAGTATCACGTAGAATAATACCCCTTGGGATAACACACCCTTGTTTTCATCCGGTGGTTTCACTAGGGGTATCATTTTCATAGTTTCACTGGTTTCACTAGGGGGTATGATTTTGGACCTTCAGTGGCAACCCCCTACCCATTCACCCCTGAAGTACCCCCCCCCCGAGGTTCGATTCCCAATGGCTATTTGATATAGATCTATCGACTTCTTTGAGAAAGAATCTTCTATGTCATCTGTAATTTCCCCCAAACACCGCCCATTAGAGGTAAACATATAGAGACTAATATATACTGATAATAATAAAGTATTGACATAAGTATCCACCAAAATCCTTAACCAATCAGAACGCCGCACTCTACAGTGAGCAGACGTAATTTCACGGTGGCAGGCTGCGCGCGCAGATTGGCGATGACAGGTGCTTATTTAACATGGCATTTCTACTCCGGATAATTGACAGACGTACAGAGTAACATGATGACACCGGGGCATGTAAGGGGTGGGGGGGGTTGGGGGTGGGGTTGGGGGTGGGGTTGGGGGTGGGGGTTGGGGTGGGGTGATATGCACACGGGGGAGATGCAGTAGAATCTGTAACTAGAATTAGAACAACTTATATAAAGACCGGCTCCACAGTAGGATCATTTTTTCTAAGGTCCCGTGTTTTATGTCGGAGAGAAAAAAAACATTGATTCCGTGCAATGAAATTGCAAGAATCTGATTGAGGCAATTTCTGAATATTTCATGTTTGCTTCAGTAAATATGTTGAAAGAAAACTGTAAACGTGCAAATGTCATCCCAAAAATGATAGCATTGATTTGAATTGAGGTTTCACACCTGATAGATCCATCAGCAATTTGTAAAGAATTCGTTCCTAATTCTAAACTAAAGACTCTGCCAGACAGTCACGAATTCCCTCTCTCTAGACCAAATTTACAGAGTGGTAGGGATAAGAAACAAGCGCCAAAATATGATGCTGCCCACTGGCTGACCCAGTTTACTAAACAGCATGTGGGGGGGGGGGGGGGGGGGGGCACATTGAAAGGACTTCATGGGTTTTGTACGCGGTGGTGGACATGCCAAAGAATCTCCCTGAAAAAGAAGTATTGGGGAAAAGTGTGTGTGTGTGTGGGGGGAGTGTGTGTGTCTGTGTCTACGTCTGTGTTTGTGTCTGTGTGGGCGGGCGGGCGGGCGGGTGGGTGAGACACCCCATGCGCCCCCTGTAACCCTGCCCCTTTCCCGATCTATCAATGCTGCCCCATACCGAAAAATATTTGATGAAAAAATGTACCTGGAGATCAATTGATAGAGAATTGAAATGATTGTGTTGGATTCAATTATCTTGAATATCTGACCCAAGCGTAACAAAAACCACAATTGCAGAAATCTCTGGTATTGACAGCACGAATGCCGATGGAAACTTATTGCTACATTATAGCAACATTCGCGGAATTCGCTAACTATTGCCAAAATGTGCAGTAAAACCATGATAATAGGTAATATATATGTATGTGTATGCATACACATACTTTAAGATGACTTGATGATAAAAGTATATTTATATTGGTGAATTTCTCAAAACAACAATTTGCATCAAACCAACATAAACTTGGGTAACGGGGGGTTACGGGAAGGGGGTGGAGGTTACGGGAAGGGGCTCGGGGGTGCGCTATAGCTTGCTTTCTTGCTGTTCTGTATGGCCGGTTTTTAGAATCTAAGATAATTTTCACCTGTAAAATCTTCAGACAAACAGAACTTTCCTAGAATTGAGAGATGGATGAGATTCCCACGATGGAGATACTTCAATGAACATGTTTCTGTATAAAATCTGAGAGCATATCTTTTTAACCTCATGGAAATGTTTTCTTTTTAAGTCTGATGTTAATAGTGTTTGCGTGGCTGTTATTATTTCAGTGTATTGCGTTTGAGTGTATTATCATCAACACAATTTAGCAGCTGTATTTTTACATGCAGGTAAGACTTCCCAGGCCCCACAAGTGTGCTCTACATACAGACCCTGTAGATCACTTGGCTTCCATCAAAGCTTTCTTTGCTGGGAAATTCTGATTGGTATATCAATATTTGATTCTGAGTTGCTGCTGCTTCTTTTTTTTTTTTTCCACCGATTTTCTACATACTTGTATACATTAGATTAACAATGCTACATCAATGTGAAAATTACAACATTACTGATTTAAAAACAAAAACAACTAAACAACTAATTCTTTCCCATTTATTATCCGTGATCATGGCACATGTATGGCTGTTTAGATTTTATTACTCACCATCTGATTCCACCCTGGGAGCCACGTAATTAGGGGGCTTCTCCAACCAGGAACCTATAGATCCAAAACTTAAGAATGACCAACAAGTAACACTAATTTTGTGATAAATCCTTAAAATACTTACTATATTGTCTTAATATTTTCGGACATTTTCAATGTCCATCGTCTGAGACTTTTCTGTCACCAGGTGGCAGCACGTGACAGAAGTAGAAGTCTACTTCTACTTGTCACGTGAGGTGAGATGCGGAAGTAGTCCTCTTGTGTACAACTTCTCTACATCAAATTTGATAATCAAAAGATGCTAGGGCACCATGAGTTGCTGCTGTTACACCAAAGTCTGGGCTGATTGTGCCTCAATCGTGCGACTTCGCAAACGATTCAATTGTATTGCCAGTTTGTGAAGTCGGCCGATTGGGAGGGAATGTTCCCTGCTTGTTTTGACTTGCCCCGCTATCGTGACGTGACTTCTCACGTGTAACACCCCGTTCCACGGTCGTTACCTAGTCGCAATCTAAAAAGGTCGTGGGTCTTGACGACAATGGTACGACAAAATGGACATTTTTGGCGGGAAAAAAATTATCCCCATTCCATGGTCGCCATAGGCTACGACTTCGTAAAGACTGGTGAAGACAACATCCGGTAAAATCTGCCACGGCGACTGGATCTGACTTGGTGACGACCTGATGAAGACTTGCTTAGGACCACATCCCGACATGGTGAAGACCTTATGAAGACTAGGTTGAGACTTGGTTGCGACATAGCCCCGATGATGGCGATGTGGTAACCTGGTAAAGACCTGGTAACGACCTGGTAAAGACTAAGAAGATTTGATTGCGATTAGGTCTCGAGTGAGTAGAAACTTGAGAACTTGGTCGTGATTTTGGGTCAAAATGGTTTAAAAAGCAGCCTTCACCAATGAACCACGTTCATTTTCCACGAAGCTATCGGTCATGCTGCCCGAAAATAAATATAAGGCAGGATTGGGCATATTATGTTTGATAAATACAAATTACTACCTGTCTACCCGGTGCTGCTTGGGTTGAAACAGAGGAGATCCAGAACACATTAAATACTCCTCCCTCCCCCGAATCTGTCCCCAATCCCTCACACCAGCTCCCGTTAGTATACAGGTCTGTGACAGATTAAATACACATCAGCACCTTCCTCCCATCATCATATGTCAGTCATATACACACTACATGTATATGGCAATGATTGACGCCGCCCCCCTCTTCTCTCCCCAATCCTCTCTACCCCATCCCCATCTGAACAGGTCCATTATGCATCTCCATTAACCCCTTTTAGCTGTTGCTCGGGTTGAAATTGATGAGATCTGGGAGAGATTAAAGACAACCCCATCACCTTCCCCCATCGTCATATGTGACCGTCACATTCACGCTACCATGGCAATGATTGATCCCTCCCCCCTGGTATACACATGCGGAACAGATTAAATATTACATCCTCCAGTACTCTTCCTTCTCCCACCACCATCCCCCCCTACTCTCCCCAATCCTCTCTTTCTCAGCGGCCACGGCGTCCAGAAAGATGAGGGGCCGGCACCAGGGGAGAGAGACCTTGACCTGCGGGTGCACCTGTTTGTGGTCAGGCAGTGGTGGTGGACGGCCCGGGGACGGCTTATCAAAGGAGTGATTAGGCGGCGTGACCTGAACTGACCAAGGGGCAATGTGACCTGGTGAAAGTAAGGCAGAGGGACACGTTGGCCATGACCTGGGGTTACTGAGTGCACCACAAAATAATGGCAGAGAATTGCACGTATGAATTTTAAACACATGTACAAAACGTATATGGCAATTGATTGATCTCTCTAATAACCCTCCCCCCAGCTACTGCTAACCCTGGTAATGTTCTGCGATCCCTACGCACATAACTGTCGTTATTTTGAGCATGTCGTTACTGTAAGGGCTACCAATGTAAGCGGGCTTAACGCAATCAGGTTATCATGGTTAAGACCCGGTCGACGTTTGGTAAAGACTTGATGTCGACTTGGTAACGATTTATTATTGATTTTTTAAGTCGCCAGCAAACCAAGGTGACTTTTTTTAGTTCCGCTGCATGGAGGTGTAACTAAAAAAATCGGGACTAGACTAGATAACGACTTGCTGCCGACTATGGAGACTAGATAACAACTTGGTAAAGACATGGAGGTGACATGGTGCCGATCACCCAAAAATGACGAATCGTTATCGTCATCCAGGTGACGACCGTGGAACGGGGTGTGGGGTTGTGGGGTGGGGTGGGGTGAGGGTGGGGGGTAAGCAGGTGCGCCTTAACATGGTATATACAAATTTCATTATGCTCGGTTATGCTCGATTAGCATTTTAATCGTGCCGACAGGACAGCACAAATAGGGATGATTTAGAACGATTGAACCTATTGCCCACTCTTGTAGCATCCAGTCTCTATAGATATATATAGTCCACCGAACTCAGCCGACATTTGAGGGGAAAGTCCAAATGAGAACCCACTCGAGACTGAACAAGTGGAAGGATGATTTAGAGACGATATTAGGCGATTTTGATCAATAACTGTGGGGAAATCCCCATTCCTTCCATTTAGGACAGTAAAATTTAGTGCACGAAGTTGCATGAAACAGTAAAAATTACGGCCGATTGGTGGACAAGTACGGGTGATTGTTGCAATAGTTGCACTCGGTTGTATGTGTACTGGATCAAAGCCCGAGTAGGGACAAGTAGGCAAGTGATTGATTTTTCGTGGGAATTCACAATCAGTCACAATCTGCACTATGTTGATGAGCTGTGAAATGTGGGTGTTGAGCAGCTAATATTCGTGTTTCTATGTATATTTTGTTGAAAAAAGTCACCATAAATGGTATTTAAGTAATGCAGTGCCAATTTCATTTTGTCTCTTTGCCCTGTGCGGATGACTGAAAAAAAAATACTTCTTTCAGCTAGTCTACATCACCTGGCTTCGTAGTCGGCGTGTAAAATATTACAGTGGGTGAAAAATACTTGCCAAGGCTTGCTACGTGTTAATATTTACAAAATATTACTCACCTGACTTCATTTTGACCAATGAGAAACGAGGTTAATAATTATTGCTGCAATAAGTAATTTCTTAAGTTAGCCAACAAGAATTCACGCGTTGAATCAAATCTAAACAGATTGTGAAAGGACTGACCAAGAGACGGACACACCCAGAAATAAATTACTCTTGTCTCACAATCATTTGAATACTCACCGAAATAAAAAAATATATAAATTGTGTAGTTCCCTGTAATGGTACTCATCTCCGAGGTGCTTTGAAAAGATGCAGGGCACAAAATCTCTGGTCGTATATTCATGAACTGTGTGGCTCTGTTCTGAAGCCGTTGGAACAAGACAAATATCTGGGAGTAGTTTTCAATCACAAGCTGTGCTGGAGTACTCATTTCCCACAGATTAGCGCAAAAGCAAACCAAAAGTTGGGTTTTATCAAAAGGAAACTCTGTGGCAGTCTGCAGGAACTGAAGCAGCTCACTCTTATTGCCCTTGTTAGATCCTCCATGGAATATGCTTGCATCGTATGGGACCCGCTTTATGCGCATGAACAGGACAGTCTGGAGAGGATTCAGAGAAGGGCAGCAAGCTAGATCACAAATACTCAAGATAGGTGGACGAGCGTGACAGCCCTCTTGATGAACCTAAAACTAGATCCACTAGAAGACCGCCAATGGCTAAGTAGACTCATATTTTTGTATACGAGTTTGAATGGGCATGTGGCTGTGCCACCTGGGGGGGGGGGGATCACAAATTTTTCTCTGTTTTAATTTATTTTATAATTTTCTATCAAACACTCTTTATGAACCTAAAACTAGATCCACTAGGGTCAATGGCTAAGTAATAAAAATTTTTGTATACAATTGTGAATGGGCATGCCACCTAGATTTTGCAAACATGAAGGCGCCATGCACCGGGATGTATCACAATATCACCCCTAAAAATCAGCACATCATGACCCAAGTAGCTAAAATCAGCACTCCTTTGATGTCTTAATGATGCCATTGACGACAATATGGCTGCCATCTTACGCAACTTTGTTATAAAATTGCCCATATATAGCCAACAGCATCATTTTCAGCACCAAAAACATAAATTTCCACTGCTACCCACTAGTACCCAGTACCACAATCATTATACCTCTGTCAGATGTTGCCTATTTCAGGCCCATCACACTTCTACGCCTGTGTTTAACGCGAACTTTATGCCTTATGTTTTGCAAAATTTTATCACAATTCACCCAAGATATCAAAAGTCCGGTGAGACCCACCGTACACTATCTAGGTTAGTGCCCCTCCTCCCCCCATGAGTGCCACGTGCCCTAGGTAAAGTTGACTTGAAGCTCAAAAATAGGCCCAAAATCCCGAGGAATTCAGACAGTCGTTTATTCCCGGAACTATTTTTCAGTGGAACAGTGTTTCAGACACCACCGCATCAGCAGACTGTGAATTAACAGCTTCACAGCAAAGCTGTCAGCATATTGTCCTGTAGCTGCCACAACCACGCTATTGCTGCGATATCTATTAGGGGCCTGGCGATTATGAAAAGAAGAAGTAACAAACTTAACAAAATACTATGGATATAACATGTATAGTGTGTATGTCGCATACTAGTAGTTGGCGGAACCAGTAAGAACTTCCCCGTAAAAATAGACTCAGTTTTATATCTACGGGTCCGTAAAAATAGAATTAGTGTTATATTCACGGCCCTGTAAAAATAGCTACTCCCGGAAGTGCAACACACTTCCTTTCTACATTTCAGCCGGCGACATGGTAAGACGTGGAAATTTATATTCCGACTTAAAATCTTAAAATATCGAAACAATCATATTGTACATAGATTAGAATTATAGTTCAAGCAATTGTAGATTTAAATGTTTTACAAAACATTATGGTTTCACACTGTTCAACGTCGGCATTGACGTAGTCTGCACTTAAAATGTGACACCATTTGCCATCGTCCATCCATTTATCAGATTGTTAAGGATTCGGTTCTATTAAAATGCAGGAGTGCTGATGCTCCATTTCAAATGTAACATTGTCAAATCATTGAACAATCATTTGCCCACTCCTGGCTATATATTTACATCAGTTATCAAAGCAAATTGTGCGTTCAATGTGTGCATCACTGCCATTAGGGCCGTTTTGTTGGTATCCATTTGACACGAGTTGTAGCTGCTGGTCTACCTGAAAATGGGCCGAGCTACCAGCACTTGCCAGTACATAGATCTGTGTGTGGCAGGTGCATTATACACAACTTGACAAGTTAGCTATTGAAAACCATATGTATTGGCAATAGTATGTATATTGCAATATTTATTTTATCATCACTTGACAAGTTGTATCCATATTTAAGAAAAAAATACTCTTGTTTAACATTCATTAGAATGCTTAAGGAAAGAAAACATCAAATTAACGGAGTTCCTTTTAATGGCACTAGCTGCCTTATCAGTCCATACATCTGTCACACCCTGAGTTACAGTAGCATCGTCAATTTTATAGGATTGATCACTTGCTCTGCCTTTACTCGTCCATGTACATATATTAATTATATAATGCATATAAAGCTGTGAGATGTGACAATTGTTTAAGTAGATATATAATCTGTTGTAAGTGTACGATATTTCGATTTTAACGAAGTTTGAAATAGTGATCTATGTACATGGTCATTGTATCGTGAAGTGTTTAGAAGTCTGGGCTAGACAAAAGAGGATGGACATGTGTTAGACTAAGATCATGCGAATCGTGGCTTGTCAAAGTTTCAATCAAAGCAAGATTTGTGAATAGTAACTGTCAAATCTATCGCCTCTATCTAAAGATGGCAGTATACCACTATTATGATGCACCACTAAATCTTGTATTCTGATCGGTTTATAACCGAAAACATGAAGTATATTGCTTGGATTTTCTCCATATATTAAACACCTAGTCCAGATACTTTGTCAATGGTTCTAAATTCTGAAATTGGGTCACACTTTCATCTTTTCAAATGATTGCTATGAAATATCCCAAATCTGAAGAAATGTGTGTAGGTTTGATGTACAATATTCATCTTCAAATAAAGCGCAGACGATTGAGACGGAAAAAAATATTTTCAGTTCAGAACAGAAATTTCACAACGTTTTTAACTTTTTTTCAACGAAAACTTCAAAAAGTTTCGTAATACTAATCTATTTTTTAGTATGACAAGATATCTTTCGTTGTTTCAGAACGTATAATCTTATGGCGTCCTAACTTTGACAAATACTCTATGATGCCTTGTAATGAAGTTGACATTTTCTTAATGTTTGTTGTGAAATGAATGATAGTTTAGTAGTGGTATATGTTTCAATTCAGTGCTCATTTGCAATTGCAAGTGCGGGGAATATTGCACATATTCGGGCAGTGAATTCAAAGATAAACCACCACTAGTTAGCATGGTCAGCTGCCAAGAGATTCTGTTTGTAAATTATTTCTAGACATAAATGTAATTTCAATATGATTACTTTCAGTCGCACAGAAAATTCTCTGCACCCCGTCACGGGTCCCTTGCGTTCTTGCCCAAGAAGAGAAGCAAGAGGATTAGGGGCAAATGCAAGGCTTTCCCCAAGGATGATCCATCCAAGCCCGTCCATCTTACAGCCTTCCTTGGCTACAAGGCTGGCATGACCCACATTGTGAGAGAGGTGGACAGACCTGGTTCAAGTAAGTTTATTTCGGAAAATCAAAGTTTTTATGAATGTAGAAACCAGTGTACGCATTTTCTATGATGATCACACAGACCTGTTCTGATTATAGTTGAGGACAAACTTTCTCACTTCTGATGAAAATGTTTGAAAATTATGACAAGTTGTCGCCACATTTAGCGGTACGAGTTAGCATTTACAGACACTAGCAGATCTGTTTTGCTATGAATTCTTATAATCATAATTATTCCCTCCCATTTCCAGAGAACCACAAGAAAGAGGTAGTTGAGGGAGTGACCATCATTGAGACCCCTCCCATGGTCATGGTTGGTGTTGTTGGCTACATCGAGACTCCCCGTGGCCTGAGAACCTTCAAGACGATCTGGGCCGAGCATGTCAGTGAGGAGTGCAGGCGTAGGATGTACAAGAACTGGTGAGAATCTGATTCTATTTGATTACGTTGGTGCTTTGGAATCTTGCAGTGCTTAGTAGTAAATAATGTTCCAATTTTTCTCACATAATTATAGTAAGAGTCTGTTAATGAAATAAGTGATATTATTGAAAAGACATTAGTAAGTTTGTTCTTATATTGCTTTGCTGTTGGCCCCACTGTCTGTTGACAAGGGCTCAAAGGCTGATACTCCTCTCGTAGGGCACCTTCCCTATGATGAGTGTAACCACTCCGCTCGTAGGGGCTCCAGGTTCTCTATGATGAGTGTCCCATCCTTGTCTATGTACCCGCCTTAACCTCACTAACCATGGCAGGCTCCGAGCCACTTGGAAGAGCCTTCAGCTTCCAGCCCCTCTGCCTGTAGAGGCATGGGCATGGTTGGTCCCTTTCTCCTCTGCCACCCACATTTGTGGAGCGGCATGAGAAAGGACCTTTGTCTGTTCACAGGTACAAGTCCAAGAAGAAGGCCTTCACCAAGTATTCCAAGAAGTGGCAGGATGAGATGGGCAAAAAAGAAATCGAGAAGGACTTTGCCAAGATGAAGAAGTACTGCAAGGTCATCAGAATCATTGCTCACTCCCAGGTTGGTTTTTGCATAGCCATAGTACAAAAAAGTACAACATTAATCATTTTCTATGATGATCACACAGACCTGTTCTGATTATTGTTGAGGACAAACTTTCTCACTTCTGAGACAAAATGTATCGGGGAAAACAAAGTCCCAAAAGTTTTATGTGGGCTGTGTTTTTAGACAATTTCGTTTTTGTTGAACAGATGAAGCTGTTGAAGAAGCGCCAGAAGAAGGCTCATGTGATGGAAATCCAGCTCAACGGTGGCAGTGTCGCCCAGAAGGTGGACTACGCGCGTGAGCAGCTTGAGAAGAAGATTGCCATCAAGAATGTCTTCGCCCAGGACGAGATGATTGATTGCATTGGTGTCACCAAGGGCAAGGGATTCAAGGGTGCGTAAATCACGGTTAACTACTGATATAAGTGACTTGTTTTAAAGTCCTAATTTTTAAAATGATAAGTGATTTTACTTAAAGATAGCTAATGATGCACTGTGATGATAAAACATGGTTTGTGCCTCGGCAGAGGTACCAGACACACACATGGTGATAACCCCATGCTGCCTTCCTTCTGAGACGCGTCTTCATCTTTTAAATCTTTTGAACATGTAACACAAGTATGTTAAGTAGATTAATTGCATTATTTGTCTTGCAGGTGTGACCTCCAGATGGCATTGTAAGAAACTGCCACGCAAGACGCACAAGGGTCTGCGTAAGGTCGCCTGTATTGGTGCCTGGCATCCTGCCCGTGTTGGTTTCTCCGTGGCCAGAGCTGGTCAGAAGGGCTACCATCACCGTACAGAGATCAACAAGAAGGTCTACCGCATCGGAGATGTAAGTTTCATAGTTATTTTATTATATTTGGTGACCGTTAATTGGATGCACTGTGATGATAAAACATGGTTTGTGCCTCGGCAGAGGTACCAGACACACACATGGTGATAACCCCATGCTGCCTTCCTTCTGAGATGCATCGCTTGTCAATCAAAATAACATTTACTTTACCATTTCAAATTGTTTAATTTCGAAGGAAGTCAAGGGGTTAAATGCTCGCTTAAACAAGGACTTGAGGCTTGTTAAGCACTCGCTTATTACCGTTTCATTTATCCATTTCAGGGCATCCACACCAAGGATGGAAAGGTGATCAAGAACAATGCTGCCACCGACTACGACATGACTGAGAAGACTGTCACTCCCATGGGAGGATTCCCCCACTATGGAGAGGTCAACAATGACTTCATGATGATCCTTGGCTGCTGCATGGGTCCCAAGAAGAGGGTCATCACCCTCCGCAAGGTGAGAATTAAAACCTGATTTGTAAAAATTCTACATTCCCTTCTTTCTGGGCACGAGCCGAAGCCACTCGCTGGCTGTGATCGGTATCTAAATCGAGAAGGGACAGAATGAATCAAGCCTTGTTAATCCCAGCGTTTTCTTTGTGAAAATGGCTGGTTCATGCCAAGGCTACATTTAAAATCATTTTGAAATACTATTTATTTAATATCTTATATATTTATTATGTCAAGCATCAATATTTTTTAACCCTCCTGGGCATGAGCTTTAGCCATGTGCTGTGATAAGTATCTAAATCAAGGAGGGTAAAATCAATTACCTTGTTAATCCCAGGTTTTTTCTGTATGGAAATGTCTGGTTCATGCCAAGGAAACAATTTATTGCTTTATCATATTTTTATGTTCTTAGTTTAGTTTCCCTATTTTCTAGTACTGTTACAGTGCTGTTGTTATAAATAACTGTTTGATTAATGTGTAATCTGTGGCAAGTGTAATGATGCAAAAGATCATAATCTGTCAATCCCATGAGTTGCAGTGATTATAAAACTTCCGATCCTGAACACTTTCACACAGTATAAAAAATAAAAAAATGATTGACCATACTCAGAGAAAATTGTTTATCTCACCCTATAGAAATGGTTTGGCTGAATATTTAATGTTTTTTAAAACTCATTTCAGTCCCTGCTGACCCACACCTCGCGCAAATCCCAGGAGCACATCACCCTCAAATTCATCGATACTTCTTCCAAGTTTGGCCACGGTCGCTTCCAGACACACCAAGAGAAGCAGAGCTTCATGGGACCTCTCAAGAAGGATCTGATCAAGAAGGAAGAGGCTGCACAAGCTGCAGTGTCATCTTCATAAATATGACATTCTGGATGAATTGTTCTGAAGGAAAGCTAATAAAAAATTGTGATAAAGCAAACTTCATTTTTGTGTTAGTTTTTTCACGCTTATGATCAGATGTTTTATGAAAAATATTGTTGGCCTGGTTCTGTCTTTTGAAATTGCAACTTTTTGAAATTCTGCTATTTTAATTTTGTTGAATGCAATTGTGATGTTGCTTTAGTATAAGTAATCTGATGTAAAGAAAATTTTTGATTCACAATTGTGGGATAAAGTAACCATGCCTATAAATTCATATTGCTGTCTAGATGTTGGCTGCTATTGCACCATCAACTGTAGTTAAGACCAACATTATTCTGCTCTTGGATAGCAAATTATTATATACTGTAAAACCAGAAATGTTTGTGCATGATTTAATTTGCGAATTTCGTGGTTAGGTGCTAAAATGCAAACTTCATAGCTCGCAAACATTAATCATATAATAGCCTATGTAAAATAGATCCAGGATGGACAAAAATTGCAAAATTTAATAGCCACGTAATATTCTAGTTTTACAGTACTTGGTATTCAAAACTACTGATCTATAAATGAATTTTATCGTCCTAAAATACTTGGCTCCCCCCCCCCCATTTACCAATATAATTTACATGAAAATTTTAATAATAATTCCATTACTTTTTGGCATGTAAAACTAGAATATTTCGTGGCTATTAAATTTTGCGATTTTCATCTACATCATTTAGTGACTTTAATTTTGTGAATTTGGTCCATCCTGGACATACTTTACCTAGGCTGTTAATGTCTGCTGACTTGCATTTTTGCACCTACCCACGAAATTTGCAAATTAGATAGGCGCAAACATTTCTAGCTTTACAGTATTAATTTTGCATACTGTAAAACTAGAAATGTTTGCCACACGTTTGATGTTGTGGGTGGGTGCAAAAAATGCAAACTTGAATAGTCAGCAAACATTAATAGCCTATGTAAAGTAGATCTAGGATGGACCAAAATCGCAAAATTAAGTCACAAAATAATATGTAGATGTAAATCGCAATATTTAATAGCCAAGAAATATTCTAGTTTTACAGTATATTTATTCTGTACATCATAAGAAATACTAGTAAGTCACCCTAAAAATGTTGACACCACATGAGATTTTTTTTTCTTTTACATAACTGAGAAATACAAACTTAAAGAAATTTTTAGGCTTCAAATAGGCGGTCTAATATTGGTGAATTTGCATATGGGCTTTGAGTTTTTTGACAATTGATTCAACCCTTTGAAAGTGGGTGCAAAATAATTAGAAGGTTAGTCAACAAACATTAATATTTATGACTGTGTGGTAATCTAGCATGGACAAAAATTAAAATTTTTGTTTGCCATGAACTATTTTTTGATGGCTTCATATTTTTAGCCAAGAAATATTCTAGTTTGAATAATTTACAGTTTTTTACATCAAAAGAGCACATGGCAATAAAAGGACAAAATGCACCCTATTTATCTGTTGACAATTTTCATGAGATTTTTGTCATTTTTTACATATTTGAGAAAATACACATCATTTTTAGAATACCAAGGAACATCAGTGGCTCATCATTAATTAAATAGCATTTTTGGATATAGTTCTTTATAAAAAGTTTTTTCCAAATATAGAGCATATGTGAGAAAAACCGTTTTTTTGATTTAATAGTGTTAAAATAATTGAATTATATTTGAAGGCTAGAAACATTAACCAAGACTTAATGACATATGGGTTTTAATCCCCATTTAAGGGCTCGCATTGCCATTGAATTTGTATCAATTTTTTTTTAACGAGAAACTAGATTAGAAGGATTAGGGACACATTCATTTTTTAGAATGAATGAAAGTGTAAAAACTGTTAATAATTGCAATAGTATCCATAAATTGAAAAACTGACATTTTTTTTACTATTACGGGGTCATTAATTTTTGGACATGAAATTGAGGGGGGTTTCAAAGAGAATGTGTACAAAAAACTGTTTTTTATATATTTTGAGGTTTGGGTGAGGATGTTATGAGATTGACATCACTGCTATGAAGTTTTGCTAGGGGTTAGGGACCATGGGGGGACATGTTGACGGGGGAGGGTGGGGGGTGCCAGAAAATGCCAAAATGTGGTTGATGTCAACAGGAGCATAGCTAGTATAAAGGCAACTGAGGTGGTCGCCCCACCTTGTTTCCTACTGCCTCAAATGCCCCACCGTTTTTCCACTTCGCCCCAACGTTTTTTTAAAAATATTTCTTTTGTATTAGTCCATTTTAGATTATAGATTGGAACATGCATACTAATTAATCTGTTATTGCTATTTGTTATTAATGGAAACGCTCATCATCATAGAGCACATGCAGTCTCTCAATATTGTGATGTATCTATGTGTGATATTATAACTGAATTAATATTTGTTATTGCGACATAACCACCTCAAAGATAAGAGTTTGCCCCACTGTTTTTGAAGGTTTAGCTACGCCCCTTCGTTGATTGTGAACGCTCCCTTATACTTTTGGAAACAAATAATATTACTATCTTGAACACGATAGTTTGCCTGTTGCCAAAGTGTAAAAAGAAAATTTCTAGTAAGAATAAACGTATGCAAGCATGTTCAATTATTAGGGCTGAGTCATTATTTAAGGCGTGTGTGTGGGGGGGGGGGGGGGGTCAGAAGTTTTTTTTAGATGGCGGCGTTATGAACTTATGACCTCCCACGGGTTCACAAATGAAACATATGATCCCACCACCACCAAATAAAAGAATGCCTGAAATATGAATTTCCGACCCCCCACTTGTATATATGTGACAGAACAAAACTAAATACCCCACAAGCACTCAACACATCATTTCCAAAGATGTCTTTTTTATGTCCTGTTAGCTGTATAATGATATGAACTTTATAAAAGAAATAATGGAGCAATGTGAGGAAATCTAGATTTAATGCATACAAGAAAATCTATTTAAAAAGAAACTCTATGGCATATGAAGCAAATAGAAAGTGTGATGCAGGATGAGTTAGAGCAACTCGTTGGAAGGTGATGGAGTAGGCTCCAGATCTTTTAAAGGAAGAGTTTATTTAGGAAATACTATAAGAGCCAATGTAGTAGCTAGCTCCAGGGTAAGATGTAGGATTTTGAAAGGGGAGCAACGGCTGTTATAGTATAAATATGTGGGAAGTTTTCGTTGGCCACCAAAAGCTGTATAAAGCTTAATCTTTTGAGGATTTTGATCAGAAAATTGTCATTATTTTCTCGCATATAGTGAGAATCTGTTCATGCTATATGCCAAAAGAGGGTCATTGAGGTATCTTCTTCCACAAATGAAATGGTGCATCCTGAAAAGTTCATTATTTCCCAAAGAAAGCTGTGGTGACAACATTCATGAACATGGAATGTTTTATATGCACTCTGAAGATGCTCCCCAACTACAGGGAAAAAAATAGACTTTTTTTTTTGGTTTTTGTAAGAATATTTCATTTGCCCCCCAACCCACAACATTCAAATTTAAATATATACCCCCCCAGTTTTTCCGACCCCCACGCCTTAAATAATGACTCATATTACTTATATATTGAGACCTTATATTACATATAGCCGATGTGTGTGAATAAGTGAATGAAGTGATGTAAGTGGTGTTTATCTATAATCTATGCATTTCGATATTACTGACCAATGGAAGTTATTCCTTCCTTCACTGATTTAGGTCGTTAGCTGTCCCTATACTTTGCAAATTGCTCTCTTTATCTTTATATCTGACTATAATATGTATATTTGCAAAGTTTGAAAATGGTGAAATGTCCGTGAAGTGTGCACAGTATCATGGTATAGCACTTCACATACACGCAGGACAAGAATCTATTTACGTTTGTCGTTCGTCTGACATGAATATAGTACTCACGCACGACGTATACGTACTTCATCATGAAAATAGTACTGCTCCAGATTAACTTGCCATCATGAATACTGGAAACAGATATCTGATATGTTGACTGTACAGGCGACAGTTTCGAACATGGACACTGATACGCACCCGTCACAACGGAGGCTTTGCTCCAGCGATAACCGTACGTATTCTACCATTAGTAGTGACGTGTTATTCTGTCTGCAAGGCTGCATTTCAGCCATGGCGTTTGTCACTCACTGTGAATGTGACTGTTACTGAATACTTTGTCAACATTAATTTGGTTGGCCACATTGGTTAAAATTACTTTAATCATTCCTGATCTAGGCCTGCATGCTCATTTTAGTGAGACTGAAGCTCAAAATAGGGTCAAAATAGACATAAAATTGAGAATCTGATTCTGACTGAGGAAGCTCATTGACTCACTGGATAGTTGAATAAACACAATTGACATTATCATTAGTCCTATTTCATGTTTCTACCTATGTAGTATAGATATATTGTAAATGAAAATCGGCCATTTCAGCAAGCCAGGACCGAGGGATAGATGACTGTCACCAGGTACAAGAACCCCTTGCTGCCCTGTTTCAAGATGTGTTGTACGGTACCACTGGTGTTGGGACAATGGGAGGCCTCGACGACACACACTCCTCAAGTAAGTCCATTGTGTGAGATTACCCCTGACTGCTCTCGAGCAGTGGGCCTTATTAACGACACACAATGTCGATCAAGTAATTATGATATTGAAATATCTTAGGACGAAGTGAAGATGTAATTTTGGTGTTCAAATTGGTTATGTAATGAAAAAAAAAATAACCATGGCAT
>CM032663.1:6617962-6713379 GCA_019095985.1 Streblospio benedicti
ATCACAATCATTTATAAGATTATAGTTCTAATTGGAATGGGTTATTATCTGATCATCTTATGGGTACATTTTCATTGCTGTGCAGGTCTTGGAGATAAAGCAAGCTGACATCTTGAGCCAATTAGCTGAGTATGTAGCTACTTGTGAGGAAAAAATTGCAAATACTACACAAAAAATCATGGTAAGTGGAAACATATCACGATTTTATCATAGTATTTTTAAATAAGGTCTCTTCGTTGGGCCAGAACTACCTGATTTTATTCAGTGCTGGCTAACTTCAAAATTCGCAGCCCAATATTATTAGGGTAAGAAAAAAGGGAATCTTAGCCATGACTAGTACCAATAGTTCATGGGAAGATGGGAGGCTATTTTTATAGCTCTGCCATGCTAATTAAATGATTGTGGGATAACTGCTGACTGTCATGGTCAACTACTTTTCATGTTTGACAAAAAAATTGTACTTTGCTGTTTTACTGAGGTTGGAAACTAATTTTGTTTAAAAAATAACCGCTGTCCTTTTAAAAAATTTTGATATTAAAATGTGAAATTGTATTGTGTGTTGTCAGCTAGTCTAAGCACATTATCTGGGTAAGTGTTAATAAAAATGTAAGTATGATTTCACAAATTGTTTTCTATAGTTTTGATAGTTGGTGATTTTTTAACCTACTGGACTTTTCGTCATTGATAACATTTTTTTTTTTTTTTTTTTTTTCAGAACTCATGTGGCTGCAAATAAAAGATGGAGAAATTCCACTGTTTCTAAGCCTGGGCTGTATGTATTCCGACAGATTTATATTGCACATATTAAAAAAATGCAAAGACAATACAAAATACATTCATTCATGCATTATTTTCTTATCAATTCAAAATGGTTGTAAAATAATTGGAAAATTATATTTTACACTATTGATGTAATTATCAATAATAATAGTGCATTTGTAATGATTGGAAATCTCAAATAGCATAAGATACGAATGATAAATTTTAAGCTAGTTTTTATTTCTATATTTTTGTCTATGAATTAATTCATAATCTGCTTGTTCTGCAATTCATTTTCATTTACATTTTGTATTCGTACTTATATATGTTTATTGTATTTTAAGAATTATTTAAGTTATACGTGTTTATTGAAAGATGTAAGTATAGAATTTAAGTATGTACATATATAGCTAAGTGAATTGATGTCATGCAAGAAAATAAAGATTAATATTGGATACATGTATCTAAGGACTCAGTCCATGAAATACTTTTTATAACATTGTATGAGTTCATCATTGTAATTGTAGTCTGCGAAGATATAGATGATATTACGATATTTAGCAAATAAAACATGTTTGTATTATCTACTTTTGTAAGGTTTTTCTCTGTTACAATTGAGAACATGTGGGTCTAACACCACTTGTTACACTGAGTGTTACAGCCCATTAAACAATTATAGAATTTAAACATCTGTTTATAGTTAAACAGACATCTCACATTTTACTCCACTTTCGAACTCAAGATTAATTTGTCAAACAGTTCATGCTTTAAGCGTAGTGAGGTCTTAGAAATATGCCAAATGCTCTCTTGCAATCAAAGATCATAACGGTCCTAGGTCAGACTTAAAATTTTGGTACTGGAAGGGGGTGACTCGGGGTGTGTTCCTGTCAACTTTGGTCCCCTGTCGTGGTTCATGGCATAATAGGTCGTCCAAACAAGCTAAGGTATGGTTAGTTAACAGCATGTGGGGTGACAAAAGACTCATTGTTGGAAACCCTGGAAATCCACACCTGGAGCACAGCCGTGTGACGTACTTCTCCCCGAGGCCCGGAGTCGGCCTGTACAATGTATTCATTTCGTTTAGCCGTCTGGTGCACGAGTTTGAGATTATTTCCTACTGGATTCAATATTTCCTTTACTGTGAAACCACCAATAGTATCACCAAACCCTAAACGAGGTACGGGTGAGGCCCGCCTCACCCGAGCCGCCGGCCTCTATTAGGTTAGCCGTCTGCTACACGGCCTAATCTCACCACCACCCCGGCCCGTGCCGTGCTGGTGGGTTCTTCACGATTCTCAATTCAGCTAAATGTATGTGTTCTCTAAGACAGAGACAGACCAGGCCTACAACCGAACAATTGGCGGTAGGTAACTGTGAAGTGTGGGTTAAAGTGAAGGCCACATTTACAGGGAGAAATCACTAATTTCACTGGTAGAGACAAAAATGTAGTGACAAAAATGTTATTTTAATAAAAAAAAAAAAAAAAAAGAAAAAAAAGAAACACACGTTATAAGTGTCAAGTGCTATCTAAAAACATTGTCAATTTGCAATCTAAAGCCCCCACAAAATGAGATTTAAAATTGGCCCACTTTTTTATGCATTGACATCTCTCGCTTAATATTAAAATCTCCATCAATGGACCCGTGTTGACAGGTGGTGGGATATTCCATGTCACTTATTATCAGCTGTGACTACGGCAGGACAGATTGCGGCGGGGCCGGTTTTCAACAAGCCAAAATGAAAGTGTAATCGCTGGGAAAGTCCATTTGGAATCGGGTTCCCTGTCAAACATCCGGGCCACGGCCACGGGCAGGCGAAGCTTACAAGCAACTAGACTCGTGCTTACACGGCTCACGCTGTTCCAAAATCCGAAGGCACTTCCACCGACGGGGAGAAAAATACGTGTGTGTGTGTGTGTGTGTGTGTGTGTGTGTGTGTGTGTGTGTAATAATGTGGTCTGTGTGTGTCCCCATGTGTGTGTGTGTCTTTTTTGGCCCGTGTAATAATCGGTCTTTCCCTTTTTTTCCCTTTATGTTTTTTTGGCCCTGTTTTCCCTTATCCCTCTATTTTTTGCTCTTCTACCCCCCTTATGCCACTAATTGGAGATCCCTTATTCCTCGTTTTGGGGGCCCTTTCCCCTTATCCCTCTTTTTAGCCTTTTTTCCCTTATCCAACTTCCTTATAACCCCCCCCACACACACACACACGTCTAGCTGTACGAAATGCGATAACTATTTTTTCCTCCCTCAAATTATCATTATTTTATCGCTGTGTCATCGTTGGATATAATTACTTTGCCCTCCCCCGCCCCATACCCTCCTGCTATGCCACCGAGCATTTGAAAAGGGCCAATAACAAATTGTTTCATCTAGCCACAACATTGCTTCAGCGTATATGTTCCTACGATTGCCAAGCTTGACCACACCCAGATCATGTTTGGCGTTTATAATTGCATTCCGATATTATGTGAATGTGATCTAAACATGTTTGACTTCAAAGCCGGTCTGTTAGACATAAACTTACACTAACCTCTGTGAGGAGACCACCTATCTTTTCAAACTACTTTGGACGCGGTGCCGATCCTCAATATGCTGCTATGTAACCACCCTACCACTACCTCCCACAATCACACGGCTGAATAAAAGTAAGGGCTCAAACGGGGCGGGCGAGAGATTGGCCAATGTCTTTGCCTTGTAGTGATCTGGCTCCAACAGATGCTCTTAACCACCGTCACCCACCCCCAAGTACACCAAACAGCAAACTCCCATCAGTATTAGTATAGCCATAGATCTATAACAAAGCTCACACAGGCTGATAAATGGCTACTGTTTTTGCTTTGAACCTGCTACTTTGAATACCCCTAACTACCACCCACCCTGTCTGCTACCTAGCTCCAGTCCGAACCCTACACTTGCTTCACTTGTCAAGGCGGTGACTGATGCCGTCTGCGTCCATCATTGCCCACTTCACACAGGCCCATCAATCAGTTCACACAGACTCATCCATCATACATTTGGTACCTCGTTACCTAGAACAGCCATTATACTAATAAGACCATCTTTATACCAACTCAATTAGGACTATTTCCCTCGTTCACATGCTTTCTGAATCAAAGAGACACCTTTTCAACCTATTTAAACAGACCTCCTGTCAGATGTATATCTATATAGTGACCACTTGAGTTACAGCCTCGAGAGGTTCTTCTGTATTCAATGGATCCAGCAGAGGACACTCTGTGTACACTGGTGCCCTCTGCCTCTACTGACGTATTTCCATAAGTATGCATACATCTTAAGACTTTATGCCCGCCACCTCATTTTTAAACACATAGAACTGAACCACTCTTCTTTAATTGGATCCTGTGTGGATGTAGTGATAAAATACAACCTTGCTAAATGTAAATAAAAATTGCTAATTGCATGAGAGGTTGGGTGGTTGGAGTACATTTAATTTAAATATCCAAATACAATATTCGTGATTGCCTTTAACAATTAAGAGAATGAACAACAAATAGTGTACAACAGTTGTTATTTGTGCTCTTTTCATTCAGAAGAGGCGCACGTTCTTTATGCTTCTGTTTTCCACCACTAGATGGGGCCGCCTGACGGTTGAGTGTCAAAATCGTAGCTCTTTCAGGATTTAACAAAAATAACCGATATTCCTGCAAATAGAAATCCTAATGAATTTACTCATACATAAACGAGAACGAATACTTTTCTGTAAATGGGAGGTGTCTTTTTGACACCATGGTCTATCTTCCAAATGAATCTATTTTGAGCACGCTCGAGCATTTATCGCCATGGCATGGTGTAGGGAGTTTGTCATACCCTCATGTACGAAATCCACGGGTCGTGTCCTCTTTTTTCTTAAAACCTGGATCTGCCATGGAGTATTTATTGATGTATGGCAGCTATGAGCAGAACAAATAGATGCATAGCGTGGGTATTGATATTATGACGTGGGACAAAAGAGGATACCAGATCTTGAGTTTGTGGGATTGATTGAGAAAAGTCTGAAAAATACTTGGATGTGGGAAAAATGAGTCAAAAAGGAACCATAATACGTGATCTATTGGCTTTTCATATCACTACTAGTGGTATCACCCTCAGAATGCCTTTGACATCAGCGTTGGCAGATCTAGGATTTGTTATGATTTGTGTTGCCTGCGCCACCTTGTCGAAAAATTGTTATAAAATGAAAACCTTGTTCATTCCCGCGGGCCGGAACCCTTCGTGTCACAAGTCTGCCTTGACTGAGGAAAAAAAAATCTTCATTAAAAAGTGGCCAACAATCAGGAAAAGTGCATCCAGTGACATGTCTTAACGAATTAGTGTCCAAAACAGCACATGGGCGACAGTCAAACCACGCCTGGGCGGGTGTGGCCTGTGTAAAACAGCGTCCTTTCTGCACCCGTTCATGGGACTACGTAAAGGGGGAGGAGAGGGAGAGGGGGTAGTAGGAAGTGGGTTAGAAAACTAGTGTCTTTTCTGCACGACGAATTACACAGTCACCATAAAACTCTTACAACTACATTTACGCAAATCAAATAATGTCTAAATAATCACTTGTCACTGATATAATCGAATCATTACAGCCGCCCCCAGGGAGTCCGTTCCCGTGGGAGAAGGCCCCGTTAAATCACGGTAATCTAATGTGAAGTCTGCTTTTTTTTTCTTTTTTTTAACAAAAAGTGTCAAATCCAAACTATTTGTGTCTGAAACCGCAGAATCAGGCCTTTAAACAATTGTTTATTTTTTTCTATATGACGCAAGTCATTTTTATAACTAAAACTAAAAACCCAGCTCAAATATGTCAGATTCAAACAAAATAAAACAGACAAACCTCTAACTAGCTACTGGCATCAGTAAAAACACAAACAAGTAGAAGAAGGTATCATTATACATAGATCAACCAAATGTCAAAATTCATTAACGTGCAGCACATGAACGCACCGTTTTAATTCAGCTACTGACCTCCAGGTGGCAGCTGTAGCCAGTAAATCACGTGATCCAAGATTGAGAATGTGATTGGCTGCGGGGCAGGGTGGGATACGTCAATGACTTCAAAGGAGGGGGACTGGAGCACAGGCAGACAGGGGGATTTAGGATCATTGGTAATGAACTTGAAAAGGATTATTGTATTTTGTGCAGGTTTCTTATCTGGTTTTAATGTATTTATGCGCTCGGAGTGAGGGTTGGGTGTTACAGTACGCTATAAACTGTATGTGCTAGGACTAAAAGAAAGCTGCAGTGTTGTATGATAAATCATACAAATCTAAGAGGGTGGAAAGTCAGTGCTTAAGCAATGTTTAGTTGGGAACCCCGGCTATGATTTAATGATGTTTTCTTCGATAAACATAGCGACGTTAAAAATATACATGCTTGGACGTGTGTAGATGAGATGCTTTGATGAATTTTGTCCTATACAGGTCGCAACTTTTCTGAACATTTTGTGTGTCTGATTCGGCGCTTTGTTGTAAAAATATTCGTATAAACGAAATTGACAATTAGGGTCCATGTTGTTTGTTGTTATTGCATTATAAAGAAATTGAATCCATAACATTTGGTAATTTTGTCTAAAAAAAAAAAAAAAAAAAAAAAAAGAAAAAAAAGCGAAACATAAAGAGACAGACATTTAATTAAATCACTGATCTCCATCAAAAATCAATTCTCGGCAGAAAACCATGGTTCGTCTTCAAATGAGCATCCCGCCAAACACGTAATTAATTGCTTGCATCTTTCAAAAGGATCCGCCAAACCATATTCAAAAGATGAAGCATCCAAAATAAGCCCCATCTCTGGCCGCGTGCTTGTGGGGGAGAGATAGCATTGCCCCCTGCCGGCCTCCTATACACGTCCGCCCAGCCGTGAACGGGGAAAATCCGGGGTACGCGCACATGCGTATTGCTCATTTCCTGTCTACACAGTGTAGTCTGCTGTTTCATGAGTCGGTGCGTATCTTTTAACACCGCGGATTACTTAGGTATAATGCGAGGTTCATTTAGGCAAAGCAAGGCTGTATGCCTCCTGTTTATCAGATCTGTCGTGTGTATACATGCTTGATTGACTCCACAGAAAGGGGTGGTGGTCGGGAAGGGAGGCCCAAAATTTGTGTGTGCGTTTTTTTTCAAGTTTTTAAATTACATCTTTTTTTAAATGGGCGGGTTTATAAAGAAGTTGAATGTGGAGGGAAATGCCGCAAAATGAGGGATGTGGCGTTTCAAGGAAGTGGGGATGTCGGGAAAAAATTGTGGGATGTGCGGAAAAAGACCGAAAAAATAGGGATGTGGGAAATAGGCCCAAAATAGGGATGTGGGATTTCTTGACCCCCCCTTAATATGAACAGCACTACCAATTACAGCGCACCACGTTTTAACTAAATAATATAAAATTGCTTGTATAACACCCTTGTTTGTAAGTCACGTGCATATTTCAGAAACATCCGAAAGGCCGTGGTGATTCCAATATATAAACTGTCTTCTGGAGCTATTTAAGTCATGTGTAATACGATACTGACTTCCGACTATGATGCTGGTGATGATACACAGAGATTTCTGCATGAGGAAAGTCTACTTATTAATGACATAGAAGAAACAGGTCTTCTATCATTACGGCAGTCCAAACTGTGCTGCAACCACGCTGAGTACGTTGATTTAAAACGGGTGCGAATGAAACACAACGGAAACGAGCAAATTATTCCCCCGTACAGTTTGCGTTATGGAAATTCCAATCACGTCTATGTGGAATTGAGGATACCGGTACTTCAATCATGAGTTTGGGCTGTTTATAACACGAACATGCACGTCAAACTAATGTTACATATATGTATTTTCCAGCGTTAATTAGTCTGATGTTAAATATAATGCGTGAAAAGTGTTGCATATCTATGTTGTCTGAGCAAAATCATACCGTAGAAAACAGCAGAAGGGAACGGGTACACAGGGGTTGGCCATTAATATTCGTCGTGATTGTCCTTGCAAAGGACAGTCATTTTTTAACAATACTACAGGCAAGCAATTACTTGCACAAGTCAAATATTTTTGTAGAAATTTGATGAAATATAAGTGTTTTTTTTTAATAGTAAAAGAGATAAAAAGATAGACAATCTGATATAGAATCATTATTTATTTTCATATTACCCAATACACCTACATTATAGACAGAAGTGGCTTCATAGAAAACAATACAATTCTTTATTTTATACCATGAATATATTCTCTTACATGGGTTTCTTTTGAATGTTATTGCTTATTTCCCCTCTTACAATCAAAAGAAAATACTGTACAATTTGTACTGTAAAAGGATCCATTTAGATAAAAGAGAAAAAAGCTATAAAAATTAGCAGAAAGTAAAGCAAAAATCAACTTAATGGCATGATAAGAAAACACTCACAAAAATAACTTTTCAAAATCTCATTGCAAATAAACACTTTCTATAAGAAATCAAATAATAGATTTCGTGAGCTTCATATGCAAAGCATTCAACAATAAAATAGCTGGTTTGAAAATGCCTATGATACTACTAAACCCAATCATACGGACATGGTTAAATATACCCGATCAATCAAGACAACAGCTATTTCAACTTACCTACAAGTAGCTTACAATTACAGTGAATATCTATAGCAAATACCTCTTCTACATAGTTGAATTGCTACAGTCAAAATACAATGACAGAAGGGAACCAATTTACAAATATTTTCTCCGTCTGAAACCGAACGTTACATTCAAACGAGATTTTGGTCATTATGATCAACTAAGCATGGAGCAGACTTTGTCAGTATCAGTGCATAGCGACGTGGATAATGTGACAAAGAATGAGGGCATTACGGTTCACCAGAATGCGTTACTATGGTCCATCTGAATGTGACTGAAAATAATGGTTAATTAGCCAAAAACACAATTTAAAAAAAATCCTCTCAAATCAAAGAGTCACAATCATCGCGGCAGCTTTCCAACGGAATGTATCATACCTTGTCTGACGGTAACTGTAGACAAAAACAGTTGAATCAACCAGAAAAATTGTCATCTCAATTGATTGCAATGGTTATTTGGTAGTCCGTAATAGCCGGTTTCAGACGATGGCCATATAAAGTAGCTAGCAGTTGTCACCGTTTTGTATTCCAAGCTGACCGTGCTTCCTTTATTGATGTCCCACTCCTGGCGCCGGTCACTCTGGTCAGACTCCCGGGGCTCTGGGAGGACGACGTCAAGGGAATCACACTCTTATTTGGTATAACGGACACTTGCGATCCTTCACTCTTGCTTTCCACTGCAGGTGGCAAAGATCCCTCCCTACTCCTTCCACTTAATGAACTACGGCTTGTTCCTGCTCCTAGTCCTGATCCACTTAATGAACCTCGGGGTCCTTGTCCTGTTCCAGGTAATGAACCACGGGGTCCTTGTCCTGTTCCAGTTAATGAACCACGACTCATGGCTGCTCCTGGTCCTTGCCCTGGTCCGGATAATGAGCCACGGGGTCCTTGACTTGTTCCAGTCAATGAACCACGACTCATGGTTCCAGTTAATGAACTACGAGGTCCTTGTCCTGTTCCAGTTAATGAACCACGACTCATAGAAGCTCCTGCTCCTAGTCCTGTTCCACTCATACTTACCCTGGTCTTGAATGCGTCTATCTCGCTACTTCTCCTGCTTGCTCTCCTACGCAGCTCTTGCTCTAGCAAGGCTACATCGCCACCTTTCTCCGTATACAACTTCTCTGCA
This sequence comes from Streblospio benedicti, assembly GCA_019095985.1. Taxonomy (NCBI): domain Eukaryota; kingdom Metazoa; phylum Annelida; class Polychaeta; order Spionida; family Spionidae; genus Streblospio; species Streblospio benedicti. The sequence goes on from CM032663.1 coordinate 6,627,444, forward strand.
ACCTCAATCATGCCCATTGCCTGCAAGATAAAGATAACAATAGTAGGATCAGATGACAAGAGACGATGAAAATAGCGGTAGAAGGTGACATCATTTAACATATCTCTATACATAGTTACTTTATCATTATGACTGTGATTCATGATCCACGAAACACATAAAACACAACAACAACAAAAAAACACACACAACAAAACACACAACAACAACACACAAAACAGAACACACACAAAACACAACAACACACACACACACACACACACACACAAACACACACACACACACACACACACACACACACACACACACACACACACACACACACACACACACACACACACACACACACACACACACACACACACACACAAACACACACACACACACACACACACACACTCACACACACACACACACACACACACACACACACACACACACACACACACACACACACACACACACACACACACACACACACCACACACAAATGAATATACTTTCTGATACACCTATCTGGATAATGTGGATATCTACAGTGCCAGCTGCTTATGATTCGTTTCACCGACAAACGTTCATTCATTGATATAATATATATCTAATCACCTGAATACGTTTTAAAATGATGCACCATTGGTTTTCCATTCAAACTTTCCATGGAGTATATACTAAAGTCTTTGTGGTGTAGAAAATAAACTAAAACTTAGGGGTCTCGTTCAGGAAATATCTCATGAAAAGGTACGGTACTTTGTCAATAACTCCCTAAATTCATGTTGAGACTCTCAAATTGAGAGTGGGCATGCACTGATGGCATGCACGCTTCTGTATCATGAGTGTTATGTTATTTTTCAGCATTTTGCTTGATTGTATATCTTGATGATGTTCATAGGCATGTTCACTGTGATTCTCCAAAATATTTCATATGAGCATTGAATAACTACCATAAAGGCCCTACTCACCCAGTTGAAGAACTTGAGGAGCTCCTCGCTGATGTTGATCACTTCTACGCGCGTGTACTGGGTCAGAATCTGCTTGGCACGCAAGGCCACTTCAATGTTGAGGTTCACCACCTTGAAGTTGTTCATGCGCGTGCACACACTCTCATGAGCGCCCCGCTTGAACGACAGCAGAATTTTCCAGTTCTGGCAACACACAACATGGAGCATGTAAGTAGTTGCAATATCTAATCTAATAAGTGGCAAGTGGAACCAAATTTCATCGAGCTACACGTAGTCGCATGAATTTCCATGACTATGTTTGGAAGTATAGTAATTCTAATCTTTAGCTTTAAAACACAGCTCATGCAAGAAAAAACTATAAGTCACATTAAACAGTGGTTTTAGTCCATCTAACTTATCACATTTGAACTAGTCAATGACATGTGCTAACATACATCTATATTTCTTTCATCCTCTCCTAGGACGTAGAAGAAACCTCGCATTACCGCATGCAGTGGTTTAGGTGGATTCACATACGATTTCAGCTCAGAAATCACTCGATTACTCATATTTACAACTTGCTCTTTCAGTTGTTGTTCTTTTTTGAGCTGGAATATATAGAAATGATATAGCTCAAACTGTCGCTAAACATTGCTGATACTGAAATATACCACAGAACATTACATAGACTAATCTTTCAGAAAACAATCAATGGCATTCACCTAAAGTATATGTGTTCAGATTCAGAGATAAAATGTGCGTCAAATGTCATTTCACATCAATAGAATATTACTAAGATAATTTATCTCGGCTAGATAAAAGTACACAATGAAGTTAGAAGTACCCAAAACTGGAGTTCTATAATATTTTAAGCAGTAACTAGTAGATATGGTTGCAGTGATTGAAGGCACAGGCTTAATAGTATGTAAAATGTACCGTTTTAAGGAGTTCCATGGCCATCGTAAACTGGAGGCCCAGTGCAGGTGCCAGTCCATTTTTCTCCGCCCGCGCTGTCACTTCTGACAGCAGTTTGAGGTCCCTGTCCACCATTGCACTTGTGATTTCTAAAAGAGGTAGAAGTTACACCATAACATTGTGACGGTTAGCCACTGACAGATACAGGTTTTGTCTGTAAACCATGTCCTCCTGGATGTTTTGCCAGCGAGGGGACATTTTAGTTTTTTTGTTCCAACCAGCACCATAAGGGGTTATCAAAAAAAAAAGAAAAAAAAGAAGTGAACTTTTGAATGTGATCATGCTGCTTCACATCATCGTCACATGTGATCAGTACATTAGTATGAATATTACTTCCATCACAGTATACAGTGTATAGTACAGCCTACCTCTGCCTGCCACCAACAAAGCCAGTAGAGACTTAGCCTTTGTTAGATTCCCATGGTGTTCTGGAATTTTGTTTTTCTCATAATTTTCTATTGCCTCTCGTAATGGGTTTTCTTCTCTGCGTGCTACCGCTGCTGCCAGCTCATCAATGAAATGTTTGTTGTTCTCTGTGATAATAAAAACACCATCCAATGAACACATACTCATCAGGAACTTTTACAACTTTCAATCCATGTGCGTTTGTCAACAAATTGACCTGATTATTGCATCAGACTCGGCTAAAACTTCGCATAGTATGTCCCAGCAGATTGGTCAAATACACAAGCTGCATCGGCAGCTTTCCACAAACCCTAATTTTGCATCAGACTTAGTACCTACAGGCATCTATGTGATAAACCAATGGATATTATAATTAAGGCATCAATTGAAATGCTACATTATAATTAATTTTACATCACACCATTCGATTATTCTTATGTAAATCTAGGTTTTGCATGTATTTGTGTATTTATAATGGATACCACTTACTCTTTTCTTTAGCGTCAACCACCTTCTTTTCGTGCTGCTCACGTTCAACCTGACGTCTTGCCTCACTCTTCTGCTTTTCAAGCAAGTACTCTCTCTTCGTTTGTTCCCTCTTCTCTTGCTCCTTCTTGCTTATATCTTCCTGCTGCGTCTTCTGCGCCTCCAGCTCTTCTTCCTCTCGCCGCAGCCTCTCAAGCTTCTCCCTCACCACCTGGTCTTTGCGATCAGCTTCACTCATTTGGCTGATTTCATCATCCAATGTCTCCTCTCGGTTGATTTGAAACGAGTTCAAGCGAATAAGAAAATTGCTGTCTTTGCGATGATACACGTCCAAGATGTATTCTCCGCATTCATGGAGAGTTACTACAAATCAAAATTGTGAAAGACAACAAAGCGTGAAGTCAATTATGATGAGAAACAAGAATCTGCTTATGTATAGTATTACTATATCTAAATATCTATGACCACCTATTTTATGCTATAATGCTTTCTCTTAGTTGCTTAACATACAAAATACTGATATTGAAATATTTGCGCCTTTAACATTCACTTATATGGCCGAATGTTAAATTACAAACGTCACTTGTCAAGTGAGGAAGGAGACAATATGGAGAGAATATCTATCTTTTGGGTTGGTATGTATGGAAAGTTTGAACGGTGTGCAGTCTGTGTACTCTATAGAATAGATGGGTTTTGTTCTGCACAATTATCAACAATAATGAGTATACATACAGATGTTACCACTTCATACCTACCAGTGAAATTAACAACCTTTCTGTCATCCATTCTGTGCATAATATGGCCACTATTGAGAGGTTCCAAAACATTTCTTCTCCGCAGTTCGACAACAAGCTTTTCTTGGGTTGGTCTAGGCATTTTCACTACCTTGGTCTTGCCAGTCATGTAAATTACACTGGCCGCTATCTCTTCCAAAAAATCTACACGAAGTCCACTGTGTGAAACTCCAGCCTGTCCAAACTTGATGGCATTGAGTAAATATGAATAAACATGATATATTCTGCTTTCACCCTTACCGCACGCATATATGTTCAACGCATATTCACCACCATTATGGGGTAGACGGATGTTTATCGTCCTATTTTTGCCATTGGCATGCACATGTACACACTTTGAAAGGTCATCTCTCTGGATTTCATTGTGGTGTAACTCGCAAAGTAACTCAAACTCTTCACCAAGTTCAAATTGCATAGTCAATGTTTTTGCATCTAAAGTTACAAATGCTGATTTGTGAGATTTTGCCACAGCATTTATCTTATTAGCAAATTGTCCGGGTCCAACAATGCTGTCATGTACCTCTGGAAATGCTTGGCAGTCATTGTCTGCTAGCACTTGCACCAGATAGTTGCACACATTATCCAGCTCACCGACTGTATCAATGTGGTTTGCAAAGAGATTGAGAGCATAATCGCCTTTCTTGGGGAACCTCAGGTACACAATAATCTCCTTCGCTTCCACCCTGAGCATAGCGTACCTCCGTAGTAGAAAGTCATCAAGCAGTATATTTTTCACAGCATGCAGCATGGCCAGTGAATAGTCTAAGCTGAATTTAATATCAACCCGTCCATCATCACTTTCAATGATTGATTCATCATGGGTGGTTGGTGCCATGCCTACGCTTGCGGCAATCGGCCCAGGCCCCCAGCCAATTTCTGGTATGTCAGGGTATGGTACAATGTTCATAGCTGCGGCACTACAGTCCATCAGGTAGGAGGCGCAGAGCTCGAGGGTGTCATTTGCATGTTTCTCTATCCCGTAAATATCCATCTTGAAGCGCCCTGCAGAAGGGAATTTGATGTAATATTTGATTAGATTAGTTTGTTGCTCAAAAAACACATATCGCCCATACTCGATGGTAGTTCCAGGTTCATCAGAACCTTTGAATCTGAAAATGTTATGGCGAAAACGTAATTTTGCAGATCGTTCTTTAGGTATTCCAAATTCTAATTTGATTTCAAAGCCTCTGACTTGCTGAATGAGTTCCTGTTTGCTTTCGGGTATCATCTTCATGCCCAGTTGAAAAAATCGCTCTCTCAAGTACACAGTAGACTCAAATTTCTCTTCACTCCAGGGTTCACGCAGTAGCTGCCATTCAGGGTCATCTGGCAGGTGGGTGTAGATCAGCTCATCGGGGTCTGTCAGGAAGTACGCCTCATTTACCTTTTATGATAATGAGTAAACATGATTAGTTAACACACAATCAGATTATGTGATCAGTACAGAGATAATGCATGTGTTCATCTATGAGCTTACAAGATCATTTGTACATATTGCTGAATATGTTATACTATCCTATTGCCCTGGGGCCAACCACAGATCAATAGAGGGATTATGAATAATTTATGAACAATAAAGCTGAGGCTGAGTTACGTCAGATCTTAAATTAGTACTGGTTAATTCTGAGAGAAGAAATTCTCTGATGCCTTTTACGTCAATATGACGGCCGTGGTGTGACTGTTTTGTAATAAAATCACAAAAAAACAGCTAACAGCATCATTTTGACGATCAAAAATATACATGTGCACTGCAACTCAGTACAATAAACAAATAAAATACAATAACTATTATTACATGGTGTCTAGCTAAACTTAATTAGGAGTTTTGCGGAATATTACCACCATAATAAATGAAAATTAGATTCAAAGAATGAAACATGAATACCCTCAAAGATGATCATACCTTTTGAACAAGCTCAGCTCCAATCACTTCTGCATCCTCAATTTCCTCAATATATGTGAGTGCATCCTCATCAACATCGGTCACTGCCCAATTACCAAAGGGGCCTCCAACCACACTTACAGATGCCCAGAGTATGTCCACTAGCCGCCAGCTGCCAGCACAGTACACTGAAACCACATGGGTTTACACAAAAACTTTCATTAACCCAGTCAAACAGTCTAGCCTTCACTTTTGCCTGTCTACATAGAGAATGTGTTCGTCTGAGGCGATGCGATGAAGACAGGCAGTATTAACTTGGAGATTGTATTTACTATGGAAAAATGAAATTTTTTTCAGGAACATGTTAAAGACAACATAAATAGGCCCACTAACCTAGATACACTCATGCAAATGAAAAAGTTGATGGCCTTCATCATATTTCTAAGTCTTCCATCCAGTGGCCAAAATAAGCAAATGATAGCAACTAGGCGCGTTGATTTAAGCACTACGAACTACTAACCTGCATTCCACAATGCTTTCATTGATCTTTTGTCGATTGGCTCCCCAATGTTATAAGCAGCACTTTTGGTGACACCTTTCAGCACAACACATGGAACATCGACGGCTCTGAATTTGTTGAAGTCAGTCACTCAGTCTATATATTTCTTATTAGTTTATATTTGAACATTTCACAACGAAGTTTGTTCCGTTTCAACCGACGAATAGCTATAAAGTCTATAGGTGGTTACGTAACTAGGCTTATCAGCCATTAGATAATTAGTCTAAAAAGAAGTTTAATAGGCATATGTCATGGTTCAACACATACACAAATTTGTAGTTTTGTTACTCTTCTCTTCTAATCAAACCTCCAACAAATCACTAATATTTACCAAAATATATATAATTCTTTTTAGTTACAAACTGTTTTCAAAAGGTTTTCAAAAGTCAAACACGCGCACACACACACTCACGCACTCACTCACTCACTCACTCACTCACTCACTCACTCACAAAAAGGTGTTTTTAAAATTTGAAACGGGACTTTCAGTCTCTTTATACAAAAAGGATTCATGATGTTTTGGTAAACTGTAGATAAAAATTGAGCTTTCTGTCGCAGAAAAGAATATCAAAACTACAAATGAGACCATATAGTACATACACAATACTCAGAGTTACATTACAGATGTAAATATATTAATAATAAACCCATGAATATTAACCTGCATAAGTTAGCAAATAAATGTGCTTGGTTTCCCATTTTGAAGTAGATCCTAATGATAAAATCAAGAGGCGTTCCTGCTTGGGGCATCTCGGTAAATGTGGAGAGCAGAGTATGGGTGTCCAATTCTGTGAGCCACAGAAACAGGGCTCGCACTTTCTCCACATCTGTCTTGCACTTCTGAGTGAGATGGTTGGCTAGCACTTCGAATGACCCATACAGCACAGGTACTGGAATCTAATATAATAAAGTATTTACAACAATAGCATATTTCCCATTGGCAGACTTTGACTATTTGATCTATAAGACAAGCTTACTACCTTGAGAGAGGCTTTAGCTCTCTGAGAACTGGCTTTTTTGTCAAAAGCTGGTGTTTCAAAGACGAGTGTCTTTTTCAAGGTTGAAGGCTCGGGAAGCGGGTACCCATACCGCAATACCTGTCGCATGCCAGCTTCAGGGTCTTGACACTGTTCATAAACAGAAACAAAAAATAAAGACCATGTAGTCTAATCAAATAGCCCTTTATTGCCTTAGTGCAAAAATATTAGATCTAGGCTTCAATAGAAGCGGGTATACGGATGCTGTTATTATTGATTACTATTACATTAATACTGGGGCTGATTATTAAGATTGCCTAATCTGTCACAATCATATTGAATTTGGATAGACAGAAAATTCTGCTCAACAAATCTAAACAACGAGTTAGTTAGATTCTAGGAAATGCCATCACCTACCACTTCGTGTGTTTCGGGCTGGCCATCAACATTGAGGGCTTTGGGCAGCCGGTTTTTGCTGCTGTCTGCCCCCTGGCCCGAGCCACTGCGCCGAGAACTTGCGCTGGTACCTATATTGCTGTAGTTATTTTAGAACATCACTCAAAAACAAGACAAGGAAATAAACACACAAAAAACATGGACATTAAAAATGCGTAACGTTATTTGTGACGTTAGACGTGGTATTATTCTTTACATATCATACGTCGACAAAGATACGTGGTTCGTCAGGAATTTACGCGTGACGTACATAGAATTAAAGCGGTAACTGTAAATATCATTACATTATTTTTATTTTGAATATACCTAAATATACAATAGGTACATGAATGAAGCCGTATCGTATGCAGTCACGGGATGTGTGGCGGACTGCGAGCCGAGTGTGGTTGAATTATCACCAGACCATCAGCTCGCTGCCGCTGGCTGCATCAGCTCGTAGATCTAATTTCAAAGCAAAATATGATTGTTTTCAGAACATTGTTTCAGCAAATATTTGTACTGTATGTGCGCCTTTGCAAACAAGATCAATTTATTGCAGCCATGTGGCTTCCAACAAACACAAACAATTGCAATTGCAATTCTGCCTAAAACAGTTACGCGGCCATCATTATCAAGTTGCGGAGACAACAGCACATGTTCAAAGTAAAAACCCTGATACAAAGGTCATTGCAAATAAGTCAAAAATTAAGGTATGCTACTTGAATGCTAGATCAGTTGGGAACAAAACTTACAGCATTTGTAACTATATTAAACAAGAGGACATTGATGTTTGCGCCATCACTGAGACATGGCTGACAGCAGATAAATCTAAGCAGCTTTTCGACCGCCTCACCAGACTCACCTCCCCAGGATACAGCTGGCTGCATGTATCACGTTCGCAGAGTAGAGGAGGAGGAGTGGCTGCCCTCTACAAGACAGCGATGCGCATTCAGCCGCACCCCAGGGCCAACTACTCATCATTTGAGCTGCTTGATGTATTCCTACCCCACTTGTCCTCAGGTGATGGCCGTGGGACACGGCTTGCCATACTTTACAGACCACCAACGCACAGCAAATCCGGCCGCCCTCACGCCACCTTCCTTTCTGAGTTCGCCTCCTTCATTGACCAGTTAGTGAATGTAAGGGGCAGGTTCATTGTTGTGGGAGACTTCAATATCCACTTCGAAGATGATGCCAAGTCTGAGACAAGGAGATTCAAGGCTCTACTGACTGGAATGGGGCTCACCCAGCACATAGATGTGGCCACTCACGAGAAAGGCCACACTCTTGACCTGGTGCTAACTATGAGAGGAAGGCCAGCAACAATGGTCAGTGAGGTTACTGTGCACCCTGTGGGTCACTTTTCAGATCATGCCCACATCACATTTTGTACACAAATACTTTGAGGGAATTTTGTATCCGAATAACTATAGCCTCCGAATGGCGAACTCTTCTATTCTGCTGCAGGCGCCTTTTAAAACTATATGCTTCAAAGCAACCTACATTATGAGCAACTCTAAATACAGATGTTTAGTCAATTTAATTCGAAAAAAATAATTGTGATGTCTATGTCTATGCATAATACGGGACAATATATATATTTTTTAGATATGAATCATTTGATATGTTGGACATATCAGTCAGATTGTATTCACATTTCATTTTAGAGCAGGATTTATATCTCTATTTACAATTGATAAACAATGTTTATATTTATTAGAAATGTTTATTCATGATTTTAAATCTATATAGCAAATACACGAAGTAAAAGTGATGTAGTTGTATTTCCTTTAATTAATTTCTAAATTGTTGCGTGGAATTTTAATTATATATATATATACTACATTGTTTTCCATTGCAATTACGTGATATTGACTTGTTGGAGCTCCTTCAAATCATGGTTGGTTGTGTGAAGGTGTGCGCATTATTGCTTGTTAAAGGCTCACTTTGAATAAAATTTATTAGCTAAAACACACAAAAAAAATCCAGTACGATGATAATGATACGTAATAAGAAAGGTAGTCCCGAGTCCTCTATGCAAGTACCCTTGGCGACTGAAGGAACATGCTTCTCATTGATTGATGCAATCAAGATTTGATTACACTTAATGTTATTATTAACAAAAGAAGTCAAGTGCAAATGGCACAAAACATATTAAGGAGCTGGCAACGAGGTGGTAGGGGTGGAGATAAGAGGTGGTGGTTCACGATTTTCATATTGGCTAGGAGGGGAGGGGCACTCAGTTTTCTATACATCCATGGGTGGGAAATCGCCTGTGGGAAGTAGCTATGTCGCTCATCGCTTGCATGTGAACGGTTCAATACAAAAATTATATGAGCATAAAAATCGCCTGTCGTCTCATTGCTACGTCGGATCTTCAATCTTTATTTGGACCTTATTTCCGAAAGGGCCGATGGCTGTACAGAAAATTTTATGCATTTGTGACATACCATGTACATGAATTAACACTATACAAGTGCAATAATAACAAAAAAACAAATTTCAATGGATCCTGCATCTAATATTTGTATAGGAAGCATATTCCATATATGAATGGTACTACAAAAGAAACTATCTTTGTATGCGTCATAGTGGAGAATTTTAACCCTATTGAATCTTACATCAGATCTGTATGACAATTGTACAGTGGATGGGAAGGAAATATTGATATGGTTACTCAAGGGGAATTTTGAAAATCATATAAATTGATCACAAAATATTCTGTCTGTGCTGCAAGTTTGCGCAAAAGAAAAGGTAAAATGAAATAGCCTATCGAGCAACTAAATTAGTTTTGGTAATGCTATCACTCAAGTTTGAGGGTGGTCTAAAGTTATAGTCATTCATCAAAAAGCGAGCTGCTCTCCGCTGGACAGCCTCTAATTTGTTGATGTTCCGCGATGTGTGAGGGTTCCACGCAGGTGAGGTATGCATTTTCTTTTATCTGTGGACTGCACATGTGCAAATTTTGGCGACAAAGGTTCAATAATTTTGTGGCCTTACTGCTAATGGCATCAATGTGCTCGTTGAATGACCACCTGCTATCAAGGATCACACCCAAATATTTGTCAGATGTTATTTCATCTAGAGCTGAAAAGTTTCTATTTGCTGGATTAATGGTAAGTATGTTTTGGGCAAGCAATATTACTTGCATGTGAACGTACATTTACGAGGATGACGAAAATTTGGTCCTAAATTTTTTGATGTGTTATGAGAAACTAATGGAAAAAAAATAAAGCACACTCTTTACTGATGAATCAAGTTACTATGGCCTAAATAGCAAAATCTATTATCAAATGCCATTACTACTGCCACTACTATAGTCCTTAATCACATTGATTATCAGAAGATTCTGAGCTCTGTGCTCTATCCAGAAACTTTGAGTAATTTTTCACTTACATGAAGGCTGTTCCACGTGGGCGCAGGAGGCATGCATGCACTTCCCCATCCACCCTTAAAGTGTCAATTTTAATATTATTTGAGATATATGGGTTATTCAATCTAAAATTGTATACTTCTAGTCCTTGTAAACGAATCCCCAAAAGCTCAAATATAATGACCCACTCATATTTGGGTAAGACCTTATAGCCTGTGGTGTTTTAGCGGGTAGGGAAACCCGCGAAATCCTTTGTGCACTACTGTTTACTGAAAACCTGAATTTGCCAGTGAATTTTCCTTTGTTGAGATACAGTCAGTCTAGTATGTCTTCTTTGACATACCCCACCCGCCCCCCTTTGATGATCTTTAACTTTGTTAAACAATACACGGACCACAACTTTTGTGAATTTTTCATTGGTAGTCTTTTTGCGTAGTTCTCAAAATCAAAGATCAACATGTCAACACATGAACATGAATATTTTGCTCATGTATATTTTTCTTTTTGAGAAAATACCGGTTTGTTAACTGTTAGTGTAGTTGTACAGAGCTTGGCTTTTTTGGCAAATGTATTTGGTTAGTCTTAGTCTATTACTGTAAAACTGATGGTAATACAATAATACTAAATTATTTGGCACCCCACGGCCACGGCCCGGGAGCAATTTAAAAGACAATTGCTAGATCTAAATATATAGTCGATTAGGACGTCTCTATAGCCTCTATATTTATTCCTCTATATAAGTGCCATCTATATTTATTCCACTAAATAAAGTCTAGAGGCTTTCCAGGCCTGTACTACTGTAGCAAGGCACGGATTAGAAAAGTGAGGACTGAGGGGGCACATAAACGCATTGATGCAAGCTGAAACGCGGTGAAGCCAAACCTAGGGGGTCTGGGGGGATGCTCTCCCGCAAAATTTATTTTTTTGCAGTAAAAATGATGGCGCGATCGGTTTTGTCGATCCCAGCACATTTGAGGGCCCCGGGGATCCGGGTGGGTTTTCCTTCCGGGAAAATTTTGAAAATTGGATACTCTGAGAGCAATTCTGGTGCATTTTCAAGCCAAATAAAGATTTCTTTTTCACAAAAAAGTGAGGGGGGCACTTTTTAATATTTCTATATTTCAGACCAAAATCTGGCAAAAAAGTGAGGGTGCACGTGCCCCATTGGCCCCACTGCTTGCTACGGGCCTGCTTCCCCATTGACTCTATACATGATATTTTGTAGCATTATCTTTTGAAATGTTCCCGTGATTGGCACAAGTATATATATACAAGTATATACTAGTTCTGGATGAAAAAAAACCCCAACAAACTACTGCATGCGTCTACAATAAAGACCTGAGATAAAGAGCCCCCTCTGTACAAGGGCTCAATAGTTACTCTTCAGCAGGACTAGTAACTTTAAAAAAGCACTAGCCCCCCAAAGGTTTATTACTCGTCATTACAAATTACCAAACGTGTTTAGGCTCAGCAGCCACGTGTTTTCAGGACAAGTGAATCCAGCACTAGTCCCCAATTTCTACTAGTTTGGACGAGCTGATTTGTGACTAAATTGGAGACTGCGTTATGAAAAAAGCCCTGTTCTTCACCCGCCACCCTCCTCTCAAGTTGGAAGGAATTACCTTGATATGAGGAGCACCCTTGCAACAACTTGAGCGCTGCACAGCGAGTTCGTGTATACAGTCATTTTGCGTGTCAGATACGTAATATTTAACAAAACTAAATAATGTGCCGAAATGCATTTTTGCAAAACAGCTGTTATCACTTATCAGATGTCTTTAATTTTGAGTAGTTTTATCGAGAATTATGTGTAAAGTAGTGTTTTTAAATGGAACACACAAGTTGACTGTGCACACAAACTCCCTGTGGAGTGATCGGAGCAGTTTTTTTTTGTACCATTTTAGACCTAGATCTATCATTCATACCTATCTCTAACAGGTTTCACACTGCTCCGTGGTGCCTTCACATCAAATAGGTACAGGTCAGGCAAGTGAACGGTAATTAATTAATGTGAGTGATAAGCACGTTTGCGATACGGTAGCGATGTGCTGTATACTCCTCGGGGAGTTGAGGAAGATATTATAGTGTGACAAGGATGCCATGACCTGGTGTGTATGTCAAGTCACTACAGCCTGACAAACTGTGAATCGCTTCTGGAATTAAGCAAATTTACATATTTTTACATTTACCATTTTTTCTCATCCCTGTATGTTTAGATGGATACCCGTAATGTGATGTAATGAGAGAGTACTGACAAAATTTCAATCATAGGTCTAATTTTCTTTCTAGTTAATTGCACTTATTTTGACCTTTATTATGTTGCAGATATGGTAACATAACACAACATGAAGTTACCTTGCATTATTATACCTATTTTATTTACATTGAAAGGTAAGTTTAAACATTTGTAAATACCATAATCAAAGCTCATCGTAAATTCTTATATGTACATATATTTTTATGTATATGAAATATCTTCATACAGATTAAATACGATTTTCTATGCAATGCGTTGGCCTAAGGGAACGATCATAAATAACGATACTGGGGGGGCATCCATTTTTGGGGGCTCGAAGAAAAAGTTAGCCGACTCCCCCATCAACATTTTAAATAGTTGAGTGACCCCCACCCACACCCGCTAAAGAAAAAGTCCTCTATATAGTCATTGCAATGCTAAAAGAAAATATTTGAAAAAATATACCGTAGCGTTATAAAAAAGTTCAGCAACCCCAAAAAAAAGGAATCAGAAAAGTTGGACGACCCCCCACCTTTTTGGACGACCCCCCGGTATCATTATTTATGATCGTTCCCGGAGGGAATTTAATACTGTATACATATCCGATGTTACAATATACATGTAGCCCAGTGGGTTGTTTTCCCACTCTAAGAATGAGATGTCAAGATATGACCTCTGAAATCTGACTATTGCTCATTGAAGATGTGACCAATTGATCAGTGGCTTTATAATCTCGAAAATAGAATTAGGTCAATTGATCGATCCGAGTCTTGCTGAATATTTGCAGACTTTCAGTTCACACTTTTCCATGGATATAACGCCAAGAACAGTAGATATCCGGCGGGTTTGAATAATCGTATGATGCTTAGGTTACAAGCTAGTTTCTTTGTATCAGGAATAAGATAAACCACTTTTAAAACTGTTAAGATACTTTGTGTACCTTATCTGCCAACACTTACTATTATGTTTAATGTACAATGTGTGATATTCAAAAGTGGCTTATAACGTATGTACGAGCTAGATCTACGTATAAAAGAGCACGACACCGCATAACAGCAAAGTAAAATTAAAAATCAGGTGACATATATTAATAGATTACGATAAACCACTCTCTGGTGAAACGTTTCTGAGGCCACAGATTATTTAAGTAATCTGTGGTCAATCTGACATTTGATACCCAGAGAGAGTGTTGTCCAATAATCGTGTTGCTAAATAGTCGCAATCAAAATCAATAACTTTTTTTTCTTGGCCTTGCTAAACCTAAAATTTCCTGAACATATGATTGGCTGAAGTCTTGAAAATGCCCCCCCCCCCCAAAAAAAAAAAAAAAAAAAAAAATTGGACTATTGAAGAAGGATTATTTCCGATGACTTCACTTGTGATTTGAATAATTATGCTAAAATAGATGAGGATGTACCCCTATTGAATGCTGTAGATGGCAAATCTACAAAGTTTAGTCAATGCTCTGGGGGGCTGGCTTGAAATTTTCATATTAATGTAATTTTAGTGGCTGTGGACTTCAAAATCATGACAACATCTTTTCAACCCCATGCCCTTGGCCCATGATAAATGATAACAAATTGTGTCCTACTTCTAAGTTTAAAAAAGTTGTCCTGCGTCTGTTATTGTGGTGGGGATTGCAATGATCATAATTTTCAAAAACCTTCCTCTGTCCGTAGTAGTTAGGACAAACGTCACCAGGTCAATTTTTACGGTTGATACAAAGTTTTCCTAGATCCGCCAATTAATATTTCTCAGATAGATCTATATCAGCTTATAAATAGTGGAAATTTCATCAGATGTTTGCAATTCAAAAATAGAAATTTCAGGAGTGGGTGAGTCTCAGGGTGAGTACTTGATATGCTCTGATTTTCAGATGTTGTGTGCAGTGGCGTGTGTGACAGCTTCCCATGTGAAAATTTTACCCGCTGCGATGAACTCCACAATGGCTCCTTCACATGCACCTGCCCTGATGGATACACCGGAGAAGAATGTGAAACAGGTGATCTGAACTTCTCGTTTTTGGGTGGAATTTTGAAGTACAGTACAGGTCAGTTTATCCGCATACCTTCGGACATTGATGAGATGTTCGGATTAGTGGGTGTCCATCAGATACCATGGTGGTGACCCAAGAGTTATTTGACAGAGCATGATATGGGCGAAAATACAAGTATCATTCGTTTTTAGCATATTTCAGAACATATAAGTGAAAAGAAACAATACTTACAATAGCCATTGTGCAATATACATCAAATATCATTACTGCATTAATTTGGACTTATTGAATTCTAACAATTATATTCTTTAAGTTTAAGAATACCAGCAAGTCAGTTGATTTTGAATGGCTGGCGATGGCATGGATAAGCAAGTGAATTTTTTTACCCTATGGAAAACAGAGAGAGGTTCAGGTTTATAGGCATGATCGTATGTGTGGTAACTAAAACTAGTACATTCACAAACATTGCCACATTGATTTGCAAGAGTTAATTTTGTTACTTGTCATTGTCTATCATCTGGGAAAGAACTGGTAAAGTAACTTAGATTATCCGTAGAAACTGGTTGATGAGGCTAGCGCTGATCGTATCGATACGGTAGCTTTGTAAAGCACGTGATTTTTTTTACATGATGGAAAAAAAGCGACATATTCGAGGGCTGGACATTAAAATTAGGTGCGGATAATCTAGATATCTGAAATTTTAGAAGCCGGATAATCAGATTTTAATGTATCTTATAGAAGCAATAGAAACTTGTTAGATCCAGGGCTCTCAAAAACTTTTAAAGAAGCAGGCTTATTCAGAAAAGAACCAGGCAGTGGGGGGGGGGGGGGCACAGCCCCCCCCCCCAGCATTTTAGGGGGGCGTGGGGGCCATGCAAAAAATTTGAGAAATTGGGCGATCTGAGGCTGAATTTGGTGCCCTTTAAAGTAAAAATCAAAGTTAAACAAGGATAAACATTATATCATACATATCGGCTGAATCATAATCAGGGTGTAAATCAAGGGTAGCTTGACTTGCAGATGAATAAATGGATCATCAGTTCGTACACTCTTTGGGCTTTGCAAAATGGTACAACATGACATCTGCAATGCTTAGTTCATGCTTTTTACAGACAATAAATGCAAATAATTCTACATATTTTTAGGTGTGATATGTGTTAAATTTAAAAAGGCAATTTTACATAACAAACTACGTAAAATGTCTTATCCTCCATCACATGGAATTCGTATAACAAGCTCGTGTCGATGATTCGGAAGTCACTTTAAGTGATGAAATACATGTAGAAAATTTTACAATTTATTATGTGCAAAAACGATGGACAGTATCATAGGTACATGTATTGACTATGTTATGAGTAAATCATACTTTAATAGCTTCTCATTTATATTAAACCTCTATACTAAAGTGAATGCATGTGCCTATGGACAGTATATTACATGGTGGTTTAAAAACAGGAGACGATTCGATTAACCGAGCACTCATTTTGTAACCGACACTCTGCCAAAACTTACCTGATATTGGTTAATTGACCAACCGTCTGACCTCTAGCACTAAATTATGATTTAAAAAAACGATGTACGTGTATTATCTATTCAAAATATAACCTGGTGAATGAAGAAGAAGTGATGAAATTCTTTAAGTGTGCGCTACCTGCCATTTGCTGCATACGACAGCTAACAATCGACATACCGTAATCGATCTTATTAGCGCACACACCCCAATAAGCGCACAACCCTGTTAATGCAGATTAAATGATAAACAAATCTTGCTCCTTTTACCGGCGCCATATTGTAGACTATAACACGCCCGTATTATTCCGTATTATCACACATATCCACCCGGGCGCGTTGTGTTATCATGTTCTGTGTGGTGGTCAAAGTGAGAAAAATGCAGACACTGTGAAAAATTGTTGGGGTGTGCTTATTATTTTCTGTATTTTTGCTGAAATTTGTTTTTGTAAGCACACTGTGCGCTTATTAGAACAAATACGATATACATTGTATACGTGTTCCCAATCAGGCGATTTTTTAGATTTTAACAATGAAATGGCATAATAGATAGGGACTTTAATCATAGACTGTTGTAATGGGAAGTGACAAGTTTCTTACATAATCAATGTGCAAATATTTTGGCTCCCTGACTGAAAAATCGCCGTCGCTTTACATGTCATGTGAACACTCCCATATTGAATTGAATGTCTTTATAAAATTATCTGTGGTATGTACCGGGTGGCATGCAGTGACAAAAATTGGGAAGTAGCCCAAATTGGCCAGAAGGGCCAGTATTTTGAAATCGTCACTGGCCCTTCTGATACATTACTGGTCTTGCGAGCGCCAAAGATGCAAAGCATTGCTTGGGAGTCTAAGGTGCATCCCCCTACCACCTCCAGAAATTGATTGAATTTATGTTAAAGATTTATACAACTGTCAACTGTCACCATATGCTGTTGGCTTAGTGAAGGTAAAATAGATCAAGCTCTTTAGTATGAAAGTGGGGGTTCTGCAAAAATCGAAACCAAAATCGCGCTAAATTTTATGTTTGCCAGCCGGGCCATCATCTGAGAAACATTACTGGCCATTCTAAGGTTGTACTAGCCTCGGCCTGACGGGCCAGTGCCAAATTTTAAAAATCGGCATGTAGCACATATGTGAATGCGGGGGTAATGCAATAGACATGATTTGTGCATCCACAATGTAGCCTATATCATACTCCACATACAGTTGAACCTCTATTAGGACCACCTTTGAGATCAGTGTTAGATGGTCTCAATAAAGAGGTGGTCTCTATACAGAAGTTCATTTTAATAGCTTTATGAAGGTTTGGGACCGTGAAAAGTGGTCTTATTATAGAAGTGGTCTCAATATAGAGGTGGTCTTAATTGGCGGTTGTACTGTACATGTATTGGATGATGATTTTGTACGTATGATCTCTGTATAGTACAATAAGTAAACAGCGAAGGGAAAAAGAAAGAATGGCCACTCGTTAGTCTCAGCTGGTTTCTACCCTCTACGATGCATTTGCCCGTGGTGGCCACCTTGACAACTTCTTTTTATCATTGCAGACTTCTCTTTGACCTTGCCAGCCTTGTGTTTTATGAGCAAAAATCTTTCATGAATTTCTACCCTGATGGCATGACCTGATGTGCACTAATCAAGATTTGTTATTGTTGGAAATTAAAAATTGCCATTATCCCAAACACAAGCCAATGAGAGAGAGAGAGCTAGACTTGTATTATTTAAGCTGTGGTGTATTTCAGAAATCAACATGTGCCAGTCGAGTCCTTGCATTTACGGCAACTGCATACCAAAGGTGAACGGTTACACGTGCAGGTGTTACCATGGAAACACAGGGGAACACTGCCAAAGCGGTAGGTATATCAGGCTGCTATATGACTTTAATAGTCAGGCCTAATTTCATAACTGACATTCCAACATCTAATCAGTGAGGGTCGGGAATTTTGAAATGACTCATTGAAATATGACTACCGTATTCGATCTTATTAGCGCACACACCCCAATAAGCACACACCCCTGTTAATACAGATTAAATATCATACAAAGCTTGCTGCCTTTTTACTGGCGCCATGTTATAAGACTATAACACGCCAGTACTATTCCGTATTCCGATCACCACATAACCACCTAGGCGTGTTGTGTTATCATGTTCTGTGGGGTCAAAGTGAGAAAAATGCATAAAACGCGAAAAATTGCTGAGGTGCGCATATTATTTTTTGTTTTATTTTGCTGAAATTTGTATTTGTAAGCACACTGTGCGCTTATTAGAATGAATACGGTAAGTCTGTGGAACATTTTACAGAGAATTTTGGAAAAAGATATGATTTTAATAACTGTATGCTTTAGATAATATCTGAACATCTATCAAATGCAGTATCAAAAATCTCAAAATTTGAAATATTCTACTTAATTTAAAAAAAAAAGAAAATGAAACCAGACAACAAACGAAAACAAGCAGAAAAAAATATATGAACCTTTAATTTTTGTTTCAGTGGTTGAAATGTGTAAGCTCAATTCATGCCTCAGTAGAAGCTCCTTCATCAAGCATGGCTTTAACTATAGAAGGCGATTTAAAATCAGCTGAATTAATTTGAGAATAAAAGTTCAAGTAGGAAACAAAACAATGAAATGTTAATTTTGGTTTGTGTTTCAGCAATTCCTTATTGTGACACCCACAAATGCTTCAACGGTGGCACCTGCGTAGTTTATGGCTCGTGGTTTGGCTGCAAATGTGCTCCTGGCTACTATGGAAATAAGTGTCGAGGTAGGTACCATAGGTACATATTTACAGATTTTTAGTTTTGGTTCATGTCGTTCTCACTTATTTCGTACTTACCATTCGTTTGACAAGCTTTTGAGAGAGAAAATAGAGATTTTTTTGGAACAATACATATGTGTATGGTGTGAAAGAAGTTGTGCGAATTATGCATGCATGTTATGGTTGCTATTGGTAGAAGACATTGATACACTTCCAGAGTTTAAGATAAGGTAAGTCATGCCCCAAACTGGAAGGGCTTACAGATGGGTTTGGCTGATTCTGCAAAAAGCCTAAATCACCTTTACTTGTGGGCTAGTTGATCAAGGATAACATCATGCATAAGACCAGTCACAGGTATATTTTCTGTATTCTTAAAACAAGTGGTGAGAATACCAATGTAATCATATATATGTCGGAATGTCATTATGTAGCTTTTTATCATGATCAGAAATGTACCATCATAATAAATGCAAAATATCACAGTAAAACACATGAAATTCATTAAATGGGATTGACTACCTTAAAGCGCCTCGTCTGTGCTATATTGTATTGCTGGTCCTTGCAGGGATTGATGTTAATTATGGAATTAATACACAAACCGACTTTGTTGAAAACAAGGAGACCATAGAATTGTTCAAAGACGGGCCGAACGATGAGATGGGGGCTATTGATAATGATGATGATCATTTTGATTTTGTTGGAAATGATGATAATGATGAAACACCAGAAGGTAAGTACTCAAAACCCTTTTTTAAAAAATAAAACAATCCATAATATATGCATAGTAAGAGGACATGTCATTTTAAAATCAAAATCGTCAGCATTAGCACAAATTTTAGATTATAGATAGGAAATTGTAGTCTAAATTTTTGTCCAATCTTTGAGCAACATTTACAGTTGTTCCATAAAGGCAGTGTGTAGGATTTGTATGTGCCTGTACAATCAATTTGAGAGAGTGCTAGGGTGTTGCTTGCTTTGTAGTGTAAATTCTGAGTGCTTGGTGCACTAGTCAATTTTTATATGAGAAAGTGAGGAGAAAATCTTGACAAGCCATTACTGATGGATTATCCGATTAGCAGAACAGTTAGAAATAAAATTTATTGATGTGATGAGGAACGTTTTTAAATATTAGAAGTCACATTTTTCACAAATGTGGGGTAAGAAATCACGTTGTCCATGTAAACAACAGTGGCTGGTTTTATGTAAGTCAACTTAAATATTATGGTACTTTGTGTAATGCAATAAAAAGCAGACGTTCAGCACCTGCTCATATGAAGGGGCCAGTATTCCCAGTGTGGGAGCACTTTGACTCAAGTTCCACTTAGACCATTTGCTAAATCTGCTAATATTAAAATTTCTAGCTGTCCATCACAGTCTTTAGAGATATGATGATCAATAATTTTTCTGAAAAACGATAGACATTTGTTTTGAACTTTGAAAAAAAACAACAAAAAAAAACAAAAAAAAAAAAAAAAAAAAAAAAAAAACACACACCGCGTGACATCCCTGTGTGCCCTTTTGAGGCACTGAAAGTGTCATCTCTCTCTTGTTCTTCATATCACCCATTCCCCACTCTGAGGGTCTGAAAAGTGCGGGGTTGGAGTTTCAATTGCAATGCCAGTGTCAACGATTCAAGGATGGGCTTTGGCATGCGTGGGGGCCATGAGAGGGTTTGGGGTTGTATGTGGTGTACATGTATATATATGCAGAATCTCCATTTTCATTTGGCCACAGTTGTAGATAGGAGTCCGCGAGCGTCACGCCAGACACAAGTTGGGGCTGTGCTGGCCTCAGCATTTATCATGACAGGAGGCATCGTTGCCGCCGCTGCCGCCGTAGTTGTCTACATAAAAGACCGCAGAAAGTGGCCAAACAGGGAGCGGGGGGACAAGGTTAACCGCCACAATAAAGCGAAACGCAATCAAGAGGTGAGAGTGTGATTTTTTTGTTTGGTTTAATTTTCAGATCATATTGCTGTTGTATTTATTTTTTTTAAAGATTTTTTTTATATCATACGTACGAATAATATA
The DNA here is from genome assembly GCA_019095985.1 of Streblospio benedicti. Classification (NCBI taxonomy): domain Eukaryota; kingdom Metazoa; phylum Annelida; class Polychaeta; order Spionida; family Spionidae; genus Streblospio; species Streblospio benedicti. The sequence continues at coordinate 6,648,803 of CM032663.1, forward strand.
ATTATTTTTGTTATTAATCTGATTGAATAACAGATTTGGTTACGAAAAAACTGTATTTCCACCGCTTTATTCAAATTACTGTTTGGCACCTATGGATGCTATAAAAGATATTCTTCTGGCATGAATCCATACAGAAGCAATGTATACTAACAAAGGTACATATTTACATGCATCACAGACGGAAGTAAAAAAAAATCTATATACAATACATTAGGTTGATGACGAAGATTATGCAGCTCTTGAGTATGGACTCGAAGACGATGAGGACAACATGCATGAGGAAGAAAGCAGGTGACACATGTCTTACTGCACATATTGTAGTGTATCAGTCTTTTCATCAAGATATAAACCACTAAATCACTCCAAAGTTATTTTTGAATGGGCGCCAATAATGAGTACTATTCTTATCTCTATTTTTATGATGGTTATTATTTTTATGTTGGTACTTATAAGCTTTGTTGGTAAAATAATCTGTATTTTGCAGTATCATTTATCTGAATATGATGCTAACCACATTGTCATAAAGAAGGAATTAAATATATTGACTACTATAGGATATTGCAATGTGAATTATTCTTATTTTAGGTTCTAGTGACAGGTCTGTGGTATAATTTACTGGTGGCCTAATCAAAGATCAGTATGAAGATTTGTGGCATGGGGACTAGACAAACAAAATCAGCTCTTTTAATCTATATATTTACTGTGCGTTTTTCTTTTTAGAAGTAATGGATTTTTTGCACATGTGTATGTATGTGTAGATAAATACATGTATTTGTATAGGAGAGGTTCCCCACACAAGATAATTTCAGACGCATCATTTTAAGAGATGCAAAATCATAGGGTGGTTCTCATCAAGATGCAGTGGGCAAGAATATGCAAATGTAAAGAATTGTAATATCAATTAAGTTTTTTTCCATCTGGATTTGTTTGCACATCCTATTGTATTTTTGATTTGTGTGCATGGCTGATCATATGGTGTATTAAAAGGAAGTTATTTTGTGAGATAATAAACATATTTGATTGTAAATAAAATTATTTTGTGACGTAATAAACATATTTGATTGTACATTTCAAATTGTCAATTTTAGCAAAACAGTATATTTCCAAGATATAAAAAGAAAATACACACACGCACAAACTGAAAATCATTTCAAATGATAGACTGCGAATTTATACCACACTCGACAACACTTGATTTTGGACACACATTATTTTATGTTTCTCTTTTGTACAATGGCGTCATGGAGCTGCCACATGCTCTCCCCTGCCCTAGGCAAGGTGACCAGGCTGGCAGTCAAGGCACTGTGGAGACAGCCGATCCAGAAGACAACACAGCGTGGATTTTAGACTCAGATTTTGGAAGCAGGAGACGTGCATTCGGCAGGTAGCTGTGGACTCCTGTGGAACAAGAGGGCAGTGCAAGTTGGGGCCGGGGCTCGCGCCACCAGTAGGGACTGTCACTGTACCTGACCTTGGATTTAGGAAAATGACAGATTTACATATGATAGGGCCCTGCGTGGAGTCCCAAAATAAGTCTGTGTCAATTTGTGTGTGTGTGCATTGTTTTTAAATGTTGAAATTTTTAATATTTTGCGAAATTAGACACTGTTCAAATGTACAATCAAATATGTTTATTATGTCACAAAATAATTACTGTAAAACTAGAATATTTAGTGGCTATTTAATTTTGTGATTTTTATCCTAAAAATCATTTTGTGACTATTTAATTTTGCAATTTTGGTACATCCTGGACCTACTTAACACAGGCTATTAATGTTTGCTGACTATTTAAGTTTGAGTTTATGCACCTACCTAAGAAATTCACAAATCAAATCGTGCACAAACATTTCTAGTTTTACAGTAATTTTAATGCATAGAGGGCCCTTATAATTCTGCTAACAAATGCTGTACTTAAAATAGATTTTGTTATTTTTTGGCCATTTCTTACTTCAATTATGCCTCACTAGCGGATTCTATACATATATCTAAAAATATATAAATATGGACACAGCAAATTTAATTACACATCTAGTAAAGATCATGCTATCATTGCTATGGTATGTGGTACATTTGAAGAACGAGGCCTTAGCCACTCTAGATAAGAGGCCAATGATTTCATTTTTAAAGTAGACGTAAATATACATACCATTTTTGGGGAAATTCACTCAATTTTAAATTGTGGAAGAAATAAATAGTTTTAAAAATTACACACTGGTGAATAATGTCATTAATATCATTGTGGTGTTTAGAGAATGAGAACGTGATATGATTTATTCTAATACAAAAATTTTAAGCAGTTGTGTGTAGTTCTAAGCTCTATTAACAAGTTTTTTGTTATGACAATTGTTTTATTGATAATTGATTGCAATAAGTCTTGGAATCAAATCTCATTAAACAGATTTGTACCATTGTTGAAATGAATGTTCAAAAATAAAGTTTTTTTTTACAATGAGGCCTACTTTTTCATTCATGACATCTTCCAACACAATTTTCTTTTCAGGAAGACAATTTACAGAATTCACATCATTTACATCAGTTGCATATTTTCTTATGCTATTATATAAAAGATTATTTTAAGGCACAGAAGTTGGTACCAGATAATATTGAACATAATTATTAGACTTAGACAATCATTCAACAATGAACACATTCTTTTTACCTATCTTCTTTTCTGAAGAAGAATCATAGCTCATAAACCAGTGCCGGTTACTATGAGAAGTAGTCGGCCCTTTACAAAACATGCGGTAAACCCTTACTTTTTCACTAAACGACAAAATCAAAGATTTTTTTACTTAAAAGCTAGGACACCCAGTCATTCCTATAAGAATGCAAAATGTTATGTCATATGTGCATAATCTATTTTTAAATTAATATTAAGAATATTAGACTTAGACAATAATTGAAACTATTCAGAATTCTTAACTAAGGGAAAAAAACTACCAGGTATTAAGCTACATATCATATACATTGAACATTTGTTAAAAAAAACATATTATAGCTTGCAGTTTCAAGAAGTGGGCCACATCCACCACAGCATATTCCCTCAAAAATATAGAAAAACCATGAAGTCCAAAGCTAGCCACCCACCCACTAGTCTACTATTCCAAATTCCTAAATCTGTCTGCGATCACACATGGGACTTTAGTGCATTAACAAACTCAAACGTCAAAGATATTAAATTATTGACATCTCACATAAGCAGGTATATGTACAAAAATCACAGCCATGTGCATGTCACATGCAGTCATCGCCACATGTTTATGTCTGAACATGTCAAAATATATATTTTTAACTCTAACCTAAATTACTCTTGCACTCATGACACCAAGAGCTCCGAAATAGCCTTTCATTGATGAAGCACTTTCAGAGTATACGATATTTCCATGTTTTGAAGCCTAGCTATTAGTCCGTATCACATGTATATGCAGTAAAAACACAGTAACAATCCCGTACAACATTGTTATACACTGTACCACCAAGAGTAATCATATCCAAAGTGGTAACAATTGCTTGCAGGGTGTGCATAGGACGTTAATATGAGGTAGCCGTTCATTGTTTTCAAAATGTGCCTAAACTGGTATCTATATTTTTTCAATTTTAGAAATACGGTACACATGAACTCTAAAATAAACATTACCTATCCACATGGTGCACATTACATTGACAAAGAGATTTTTTTTCTTGACTATACTACAAGTACTAAATCCATTTGCCACTGCTGGGACTGGAACCTATGAACACTATTAGCATTACTAGTAGCTATGTTGTATAGTTCTTAAGACTTGGAGGAAAAAATCCTTTATGTCAATTCTTACTATACACACAAATGTTAGCTTTACAGTACAAATGATGCAATTACGGTTATTTGATGACAAATATAAGCTTAGATCAGCAATGTAAGTAACATAATACAAGGCAAATTTAAGAATCTGATATCATAAAGCAAGTATAGAATGATGAAAATGTACAAATTACGATAACGCAATTATACACACCTTGTTTTTGTTTTGTTTTATGCACTCACTTCAACATTTCACCTTTCTCATCCATTTATGAATGAAAAATGTTATTATGTCATATGTGCATAATCCATTATTGAATTAATATTAAGAATATTAGACTAAAATAATCATTGACACTATTTTCGATAACTAAGGAAACAAAAACATATCATATGCATTATGATACATGCTAAACATGTATCACACTTTCAGATTCTAAGAAAAGTGGGCCACATCCACCACAGCATATTCCCTAAAAATATCATTTTCAATACTGGTTTATCGATCTTTGCCGCATAGGAAAACCATGAAATCCAAAGCTGTGGATTATATCTTGGTGATAAAATCACATCAAAGATGAGAAGAATTGACAAACTTCCTCCATAGGTGGTCGATCCTCAGCATTTGCATTCAACATCGTCTTTAACAATGGCGTGACCATCTCCTGCAGTCTGTCACTGCTCCAATGACCGGAAAAGTACCCAAGCACCTCTTTACCACGTTTCACATCTAGACCGAGCTTATACTTTTCACATATGTCTTCCCTGCCTTGCTGTGTGACGCATGTATAGAGAATGATGAGACCAAAACTAAACACATCGATCTTTTGTAGTGTCAGCCCACTAAACCTGAGTTTCTTTGCTTTGGAACCTTCAAGTGTAAATAACTCTGGGGCAAGCCAGTGTGTATTTCCATGGATTGTAGTGTATTCACTTTTCACAAGTCCTTCAATGTCTTTGGATAAACTGAAATCTGTAACTTTCATTTTGATTGATGAATTTTCCAGTTTGATCAAGAAATTATCTGGTTTAATATCTCTATGAACAAGATTGTTTTTATGGAGATATGACATACCTTTTGCACTTTGCCATATGATATCGAGAATTTGTAAATCATTTAAACTGGTTTTGCTCATAAAACTGTCAAGGCTGTGATCACAGAGCTCCATCGCTATCCAGATTTCTGGCATTTCTGGAGATCTGTCCTCAAAGGAAATGATCTCTATTATATTGGGGTGTCGAAGTGACTTTTTCAATAGAATAGTCTCATTCTGCAGTTTGTTCCAGTATTCATGGTTCCAGTGTCTGTTAATGGACTTCACTGCGACATCACGCCCTACAAGTTGTCCCTTATAAACTACCCCGAAACTTCCGCGGCCCAGAATGTTTTCCACCACTCTATTCAACTCTATTCCAGGATGATCTAGGAAACGCAGAACTTCGCCCATCGTGGGCCTGTCTTCAGGCTTCAGTTGTAACATTCTTTGTAACAGTGGCATGTAAACATTCTTTAGTTCAGCTTTTCTCCAGAATTCATCAAAACGACTTAACACATCTTCCCCTGTCTTAACTATGGCCCCACAAAGTTCTATCATAAACAGCTCCCTGCAACAACGTTTCATAAACAGCTCCCTGCCCGTGTTGTTCACACAGACATATATTATCACTAGAGCAAAACTGAAGACATCCATTGAGCATGTGTATATAACTTCAGTGTCCAAACGTTTGCCACACTCTGCGATGAGCTCTGGGGCCAGCCAGTAAGGGTTCCCCAGCGCAATTGACTTATCATTTACTGCCTTGCACAAACTGAAATCTCCCAGTTTTATAACAACTTGCCCATTGTCCATGACTGTCATAAAGTTATCTACTTTGGGGTCTCCGTGTACGATGTGGTTTCTATGCAGATAACACAGACCGTTGGCACATTGCCGTATGATATCCGAAGTTTCATCAGTACTGGGATCATGATCTTTCAGATATTTGTCCAGGCTTCCGTCACACAACTCGAGGGCCAGCCAGAGTTCATGGCCTTTGGCCTCCCAGGCAAATGTGGTCAATATATTTTGATGCTTTAATTGTTTGACGAAAGGTACGATTTCATTTACAGTGATGTTCGTGTATCGATCTCTAAGCATGCGAACCTTAATAATTTTAACTGCAACTGGCTGTTTATTGTAGGTGCCTCTGTATACATGCCCAAAGCTGCCCCCTCCAATATAGGTGGTATAATCTGGTTTGATATTGGCATTTCCCATTATGATTGGAACTTCCAAGGGAAAGTTTGATGCACAGTGAAATTTTGCCTATTATACCATTTCACTTACTGTCTAAAGCTCATCACTGTAAGACACACACATTCACGCCCAAATAAGTCAATGTTGCACGTATCCAGATCCCTCTCACTGATTTGCATTGTGATGTTGCTACTGCCTTTCTCTATATGTTGATCACAACTGGGGCCATCGTCCTGAAACATAGGCATCCAGGTACTAATAATGAAGTGACATATTAAAACATTTTTAAATTATAGACCCGCCTACTTTTGAAATACTAACTGCTAAATGTTAAGATGATGACCGCAACGGAGCAGGTAAAGACCTCAGTTTTATATGCTGTACGTGTATTTCCAAAATTGTAAAATTGTAATGGATGCCTCGTCTTCGGCAGCTATAGGCCTATACAAACCTCAATTGATATCTGTTAGTAAAAGAAATCTTGGTGCACGTAACTTAAGGATGTCATACTGTAATTAATTGAGTAGCTATTGCAATTTGCAATTGACTTCACTTTTACACAGGAACTCTAATACATACACAATGACTAGTTTGTAACTATATGGTGATAGGCACGTGGTGCTTCAACAGTTTCCGGGTTGTGAAATTTATCCAAGTTTGACGATTTGTGGAACACTTTCAAACATTTATATTCATGTAAAAATGGTACAGATATATCACGATGGGTTACAAAACGTATTCTTTCTTGCTCAATGCCTTCAAGCAATAACAGTTCTTGACTTACGTTGCAATTCTTGACTGATGAAATAGAGTATAAAAATTTTGTGGACCACAATAATACATGTTAGAACCTCATAAGCATATTACTAATAATGCAGTATCAACAACAGATATATAATCAATCTAACAGTACACATGGCAAAAATGTCTGCTCTAGGATGGGCGGGGGGGGTGTGGGGGCACCACAAACGTTACTATTACGTCAGGAGGTATCTTTTTTCCTCCACTATCCTTTCGACCGGAATCACCGACTGTTCACTTAATGTATCAAATAGTGAGTTAAGGTATACATCCCTGCTCTGTGAATTTCCCTACCAAAACTTGACCAAACATGTTCATCGCATCAAACAGTTCACAATACATTGCTTTACCAGCAAATACTTATAGCTAAACATTCAATTTTGCATCAATGACTTCTCCTTTTTTATGCCACGGACAATTCAGAATTGAACAGCATTCATTCAGACACTGAGGGGGTTCTGTAGACACATTCCGTGCCAGATCATTGCTGGACAGTTTGAATAGCAGGTGCCTATCTGCGGATTGCACTTTTAACATATTGATACAGATACATATGTCATATTAATTTCATCTATGGATGGACTGTTTAATGATGGTAATTTGTTGCCAGTAATGCTACCTGATCATGTGCTAAATTCCATTAAAAACTAAAGACACCAAAATCAACTTTCTATGACAAATAATAAAGGAAGATATGGGCTTGTTTAGTATAACCATGATGGCTCGGGCGGCCATTTTGTTTTTTCCACGTGAAAAAAAAATTGCTCAAAGGGTGCCAAAGTGGCACCTGGCTGATTTTTGCTCAGGTACCATAGAACCATAATCAAACAGGTCTGCTCTAGGATTTTTAACAAAAACATCACTTCTGGCACCACAAACGTTACTATTACGTCAGGAGGTATTTTTTTTTTACCTCGGCCAGGAATAGTCATATCATTGCTGAGTTTAACGTGTGTTCAATCTATGTAATCTAATTGTGTGCTCCTCGGCATACTAGTATACATACTTATTAAACTATGAATTTTAGTACCAGAATTCATAAGAAGCAACAGACGACCAGTTAAATTAACAGACAATTTACATGTACAGTATCTTTGCTGGTGTATCTCCCGAGTAATATAAGAGTTACAGGGACAAGGCTTCCCGCCGCACTGTGATTTTAAGCTAAACAGAAATTTCAAAATATTAGGATCAGATTAATCATATGATATGTACTGCAAAAATACTACGTACTAGTATATGACTCGTTTGATTCGCTTTCATTATATGGCATAATATAGGGCCTTGCAACGTTTAATTAAATCATTTTAATACAGATCAATACAAATGATCATTCGAATCTACAAGACCATGGCACTGATAATCCTGGTAAGTGTGGTTCGTTATATGTACATATAAATTCCTCTCGAATAGTGAAATTCATCATTGCCACATTTGGACGGACTTTGGTCCTTGTCCTTAGGTACAGTGCAATATTTAACAGGCAGGGGGGACCGGTGCATATCGAAAAACTTGTCTGAAAAAAAGGTCTTGTCCCCTGCTGATGTGATGAAAAAAAAAACTGATGTCCCATGACCTCTATTCATAAAAAGTCCGCGTCCCCTCCATGAATATTCGCGTGATTAATTTGTACCGATTCGCTCACGTCGAGGTGGGATAATCAGCAGCTGAAAAAGTACATGTCCCATGCCCAACGAGAATGAAAAATCATCCGGTCCCCATACTTTTGCACCTTGAAAACAGTACCTGTCCCCCTACCAAATGCACCGGTCCCCTTCCTGGTAAATATTGCACCGTCCCTTAGTCTCAATACAGGTCCTCGGCTTTGACTTGGATCGAGCATTTTAACGTTATTTCTCAATGTTATGAAAACCTACCTGGCATTATAATGTGGTTTCTAATGTTCCTCACTTATTCACAGACAAATGACCAATGGCAGACTGGATTGTGTCCATCTATGTGAGTGGTAAATGTCCAGGAAACAGTTAATAAGTACCGTACTATCACGGATTTTCAACTGTCAATGAGTTCCGGATATACTTTGAGTGGGCATAGTATTTAGAACACGATAGAAGCTTGGTGTAATTTACTTTTCGTAATTAGGAGTATATAGTTCACACTCAAATTTCACTAATTTGTAATCATAGGAGCAATCATCGATTACGACAAACCTCTAATTTTTACGTAACACAATTAAATTGCTTCATTATTCATTATGTATATGTTTTGGTCTCGTGAAAAAACATTGCATAATCAATTTAGAACACAACGTTTGGCCTATGTATACAGGTATCAGAGTGGCTATTGCATTATGTCTGACGCTTACATCATGTACATGGTTATCACGAGTTCAATCGAAAAACTCAGACGAAAACCACAGATCTGTGCGAAAGCACTAAATGCTGTAGTTACCCAGTACATAGAGTTTTCCAAAGCAACAACACTAAAGATTTTTGTCTGTTAATATTACCTGTTTATTTAGATATCATAATTGTCAAAGAATGTATCACGGAATCAAAAATCATATCCCATAGATATTTAAAATATGAAAACCAATTTTGGTTTTACTTTCATTATCCATGCATTATAGTTTCAAGTGTCATTCCTTTAATTTTGAATATAATCTTGTTCATTATGATATTGATAATACGAATTTATAGACGGTCCATGTTTATAATTTGTGTGTATGCATGATCGGTTCGTTATAAGAATCTTGCACATATAATGCACATCAAATGAAATGCGTTTTATGCCCAAACATAATTGCAGTGGGAAGTATCATAATATTAAATCTCTACTCAAATCCCATAGGAAAGTTCAGACACAAGAGGGGTGGCACAAGATATTCACGATATCAACTACTTTACTGCAGCAATTAGGTGTATGGTATCAAGCTGAGATTAATACTTTAACATATCCTGTCGTGCATTTACATACAGTGTACTCAATACTACTAAAATACTAGAAAATGACAAGAATTGTAAAAACGTTTTGTAAAAGACTATATAAGCGAAAGAATTACCATGTACTAAATTAATTTGATGTTTTTGATTACATGGTAATGATTATATGAAAAATAATTTGGCCTTAACAGTTATCTAGAGATTTATAGAGTGCTCAAGTTAGTGTTGATCAAAGTGAATCATGGCCAATACTATGCAAAGGGAGATGATGACAAAAATGAAGTTGACAGTGTTACCAGCGTGGTCACTAAACAAGCACTTAAAGTTATGTAATGCTGCCAAATGAAAAACACTGCTGTGTAGCTGCGAATATCTACTTTCTTTTACTTAACCGTAGTATGTTCTTGCTGTATCTAACTCACGTGATAATGGCCAAGGCAGCATACACAACGTGTGCCCACTGTGTCGACCTGACGGTTAGTACTACGTAAACTATAAATGCCTTCTTACCTACTAAAGCTTGATTTGATTGACACATGTCTACTAGAGCCCGGCCCATTTTACTACGCTTGTCCATATTTGACGGACGATATGCACTTATATCGTCATCCAAGCCCATTGATACATTTAGATACTACTTCGCTGTACTTGGACTGTGAGAAAGTCCAATATCATAGATATTTGCAACATGTTCATGCCATATCGTCTGTTTATTTCCATACGTATCGAGAGATCGAAATGACACATATAATGGTGCATGTTGGGTCAACTTAACTGTCTTAACGGTGGTGTTTAAAGTGCAAGCAGGAAAAGCTGATTAATTATACATGAATTAATGAATGCCGAAATAAAATGTACAGTTGTACGCCGAGGGGTCGCTCCACAGTCACTGAGTCCCAATGTTTGTTTACATCTAGAACTTATTAACTGACCTAACCGGATAGGTAGGAGCCTACCTATACGGTAGGTCGGGGGGGGGTCCTTAGATGTAAACAAAACACTGGGACTCAGTGACTGTTGGTCGCTCAATGAAATTCCGGAAAGTAGGGCTTGGTTCTTTTCACGTCAAATCAACTACTGGTCTTGTTTTTCAGATAATCTAAATAATTGCAATAATTTATTTCTATGCTATGAAACAATTCATATCAAACGTCATGTTATACAGATATTTTTCTATCCAAATGATCTCCATAAGATCTAAACAAAAAACGGAAAAATTAATCATAATTCCTCATAATTCCTCTTCTGTATGGAGCTTCGGCTGGTTGCGTTATGACTACAGGACAGTGAGCAAAAGGATCTTAATGTTGTATTATAGAAATGTTTCAAGTGTCATCTCTTATACTGGTCTGTTTTCACTTTTTAATTCAAAATATTGATGAAAAGAAATGATCAATAGTTTATTTTGAATTTTACACCGAATTATATTGATTACATAGTGAAAAAATGCATCATTATACCTATATTTTATACATGTAGGTGTTGCACTTATACATTGCAAAATTACATTTATGTCTAAAACCCTATAAAATGTATATGTGATACGAGAACAATTTAACAATTAATCATTGTTTTTTGTATATACGAAAATATGACAGAAAAAATGATTTTGCCAATATTTATTTACAACTTCATTCTCAAAAGCATAGACATTTGAAGAATTCTTAGCATTTCATTCTCCAATTACGACCCTCTTGTTCAACTATGCAGCCACTTTAGCTATCCGAAAACACAGTTTATGGAGAAGTAATTTTTGGTCTGAATCCAGTGCTTCTTTCCTCGTTCATATACAGCAAATTGAAAACTTTGAGAAAGTTGTACTCAGATGTTTCATACATATTCTCCAGCTCTTTGCTCTGTACTAAAGATTCTTGAAAGCCTCGAACCAAGACGACTCTCATCTAATTCCTTGTTCTGGGTCTCAAATACTTGAGCCATTTAGAAAAAAACTCAATGGAAACATACTTTTGTGCCTGTATCCAATGCTGACAAACATGACATTCATGAATAAATAAACTCATAAGATATTGTGTACACATATGCATTCAGCTTTATCCTGTGTACAACTTCTTTTTCCAAACCCAATATTCTTGAAAGAGGCTGACTCAGGAACTTCATATATTCCAAATTCCTAGTTCTGACCCACAACCACCTGAGCAGGAAGAGGAAAAACTGAGACAATATTTTTTCTCTGTGCCCGCTCACACCACAGTGTCCCTGGTCTGTGAGTTACTCGCCATGCTGGAGCGGTGAAGATTATGATAGCCGCCACTGCAGCCATTCCGCTCACCCTTCATCAAGTCACCATGGCAACAAGATGATGGCCGCCACCTGGAAGACAGAATGCTTAGTTAGATACTTCAATATGTCTTCAACACAGAAACACTTTGCAGTTCACACTAGATTACAATTAAAAACTATTTAGAAATACACATTAAGTCCTCATAGTTAATGGAGGGCAAATTATAGAGAATGAATTTCGTTAAATCAGGGGTGAATCAAGAATCTTGGGAAGGGTGCAGTGGTACGATTGGGATTTGTGTGATTTTGCGTAGAATGTTGAATGCTTTTGCAGCAAATCGTAACTAGTTTTGCTGTATCCTCTTGCAAGTGTCTAAAAGATGTTGTTCAACCAGGCCTTAGCAGAAAACTGAGAGCCATTCCATGTGTCCCAGTACTGAAGTGGACTGGTTCTTTAACCATAAGAGCCACGTCGCTGTGGATCGCATAGTACCGTCAAACTTCAAGTGTAAAGATCTCTTCAGTAGGGGGATTCCTTAACACTCCTCAGAGAAGCAGCTTACCAAATTTGCTATGGCCAGAATTTATTCTGCATTCAACTCAGTTTCTATCAAACTATGGTGATATTTCTACTCAATACCAACCTGGATCTGCAGCTATATGATGCAGTTATCTATGGTTGAAGTCCATTGATCAATCAATTTGAAACTTACAGCTCATGTGTTTTGGTGTAACGCGAGTGCATCTAATCTAAAGTAACAGTGCGTACAATCCAATATACTACTACTGTAAAAACTATATTTGAAGAGCAGTGAATGAGAAACACTGTAATGTACCTGTAGCAGAGCTTTCTCAGCGTGGTGCGGAACTTCTCAGAGAACCAGCAGTACAGGATGAAGTTGATGGCGGACTTGAGGGTGAGGAGCATCATGGTGATGTACCTGGGGGTGAAAGGAGAGTTAGTGAAGTCCAAATAGGTTTAACAGTCAGAAAAACATGACAGATTTGATTAGCAATTATAATCAACAGATAATTAGGATGCTTTTGCATCGAAGTATAAAAGTCTTCCAAAATCTGTAGATCATGGTTTGGTTAGCTATTTCCAAACATCTAAAATATATATCCAGGTTAATACAATAATGAATGGGGGTCACTTTCAAAAACAGGAATTAAAGATGCACGAGGGGGCAGCCTCCACGTACACATCATAGCGTCCTTCTTCAACTAGGCAGACAGTGTGCAAAGCACAAGTGACATGCTTGGTGGCTGGTTAGTGAATACCATCGATGGATACAGGGATACAACTTCAAGGAATCACCATCTCTTAACCCATTCACATGTACACATCTCATGAAATTCTTACTTCTGCTGGTCACACTCCACCCCTATATTCATAAAACCTGGATCTGTCAGTGCTTAAACGTTTTTTTAATGTTACGTGGGATAGGTAGCAGAGAAAGATGTACTTTGTATGCATTACAGTTTAATCCTTGCAATATTAACAATACATAAACTCCGTTCTTTTTTAAGGTAAAAAAAACCCATGAAACACACATGATATTAGCAGTGTGCTTGAATATGCGCAAAATCTGTGGGGATGCTGCAAATCCTCGGGGATGAGAGTTGCCCGTGCGCGTGCATGTGTGTGTGCATGTTGAGGGCGCACGTGTGAAGGTGAACTCACCTGAAGATCATGAGAGCGTTAGATGGCGCGGCGAAGCGGCGGATGCTGACGATGGCCGTGTAGATGACGTACGGAGCCTGGCAGAGGAAGAACACGATGATGACGCTGATCAGCATCACGGTCACCTGCAAACACACAGCACAGGATAATACATAGTGTGAACAATGCTTATGGTTGATTTGTCATATGGGAGCGGTGCTTTATTTGGCTTGTCTCGCCAGTAGCTCCTAACCCTAGGCGTGTGTCACGTGTAGTTCCTCCCTATGGGTGTACTCGATAACCACCTACAGCTATTTTACCTGGGTGCATCTCAACCTGTCAGGAAATTTTGAACATGTTCAAAATTTGTGGGTCCCTGGTTGGTTTAGGCGTATCTTAAAATATTTAACTGCGTCTAGAATCCCTCTTCCCCGTGTATCACCTCTAGCTCCTCCTTGTCGTACCATGTCTCACGTTCTGCCATCTCCCCATGGGGGACGTGTACTCACCTGTAGCTCCTCCTCGCCCATGGGGGCTATGTCTCTCGATAACATGTATGTCTCACCTGCCCTCTTATACCTGGGTGCATCTGTGTCACCTACCCATGTCTTCCCTATTTCCCATGGGGGGGCGTGTCTCCCCATGGGGGGCATGTCTTAAGCTCTCCTCCCCTTTGTGTGTCTCAGCATGTCTAACCTATAGCCCCTCCCCTCAGGTGCGTGTCTCACCTGTAGCTCCTCCCTCTGGGCGTGTTCGGCCGCGCCCTTGGCCCCGCCCCCCGCGCCACCGGCGGTGCGCTGCAGGTAGCGGGTGGAGGCGCGGACGGCCCAGATGAGGCGGGCGTTGAGCACGAGCAGCAGCAGGAAGGGCAGCACGGAGGTGATGAGACCGTCCACCAGCCACGGGTACACCAGCATGTAGTGCTCGTCCAGGCTGCAATGTGGCAACGTCAATTTTATATGCAACTTTTTCATACATGTGATTTTTTAATGATGGGAATGGTGATGACAAATTGGTATGATTTTCATTTAAAAAATAATACTGTTTATTTCATGAATTTCGTTGTCATTTTGGTTTCATCCCCTCACATAACTGACTGCATTCAACGCCACTTGTTTTTTTAAAGTCATCTTTCAGTATCAAACCCGTGCTCTTTCCCTGAATTTGACTGCAATTGACCTGACTCTAAGACCTCCACGTCATAACCTTATAACCTCAGTAAAACCACCTCGTGAACTCACCTTGATTTAATATGAGACCCTCCCGTGACCTTTCTATAAGATGATTTTGTTTTCGTGACCTACCGAAGGCATTGTATAACTGCAGGACCAAACCGTGTCATTCTATCATTCTATTTCGTGACCCCCCACCCTCCGTATGACTCCCCCCCCCCGTGACCTCACCTGAGCTCGGTGATCTCCATGTAGGCGAACGTGGAGTTGGTGGTGGTGTCGTAGATGGTCACCACGCGGTTCTCCCAGAAGTTGGGCAGGCGGCAGGCGAGAGCCAGCACGTAGATAACGGCCGTAACGGCGCGCGCCTTCCCCACCGTGCACAGGCGGCCCGCCGAGAACGGCCGGCAGATCGCCACGTACCTGGGGGGCAACGGGGACTGATGTTAGGGTGGTGGGAGTTTTTGTGGTGGTGGTTCCGGTGTGGGGGTATGGCGAGATGAGGGGTGTTTGCGTGTGGCCTCCATGTGACCAAGCCAGGAACCGACAGTATTTTGCTACTTACCTGGGGTGTAACGGTGTCTGGTGTTGGGGACCATTCAGTATTTGTGACAGGGTGGGGTAGGAGGATTTTCCAAAATTGCTGTGAAATAATTAATAGCCCCCCCCCCATCCTCAAACCTCTGTGAAAAAATTGGTACCCCCCTCAATTTCATGTGACAAAAATTGATGACCCCCACCCCCACCCACCCGACCCCCAACATTTAACGCATTCATTGTCGGTTAACTAAAATCCTATTTGATGGATATCCATAATATCAAAAACAGTAAATTTTAGTATAGAATCTCTAAAAAATAGGGGTAAATTTTATGTGAAAAAATTGATAGCCCCCCCCCCAAAAAAAAAAAATTGATAGCCCCCCTCCAAACATTGTGACAAAAGTTCATGGCCCGTCCTAAAATCCTCCTACCCCACCCTGTCATAAATACTGAATGGTCCCTTAGGGCTGGCGGTGGATTTGTCGTTTGGTGGTGGTGGTGGTGGTGGTGGTGGTGGTGAAGTGAGGAAGGGTGTCTGCTTGAGACATCCCAGTACGGACGGGAGATTGTCTCGTACCTGGGGGGCAGGGGGGACTGATGTTGCGATGGGTTGGTGGTTTGCTGTTTGGTGTGGTGGTGGTGGGATGGGATGATGAGGGGTGTCTGCTTGAGACATTCACGTGTTAATTCCAATGACGAAGTGCAGATCCCCACGTACACTCCAAGAAGTAAATACAAAATGTAGTACATTGTACCTGGGGCCGCAATGGGGGATTATTGTTGGCTCATGTTGGTTTCTTTATGCAGGTTTAATAAAGGGCCTCACATCGTCGGTTCACGGGAATCTCCTTTCACACTGTCCATACACAGTGTTATCATGCCATACATGTATTTCAATAACTTGTGAATTGAATAATAATCACGAAATAGATGAAGATGGGGACCCATGTTCTCTTCAGGATTTAAGGCAAACTTTCTCTGCTGTAATAATTCCTGGAGTTGCCACAAGTTACTAACAGCATTCTGATGTTGGTTTTGGTAGTAAGCACGGGAGTTTGTATTTTTGTTTGTATTTTGTATTTCACAACCAATAATTTCCTTTACGATTGTACCACAAGAAAGTACATATACCTTCCCATGTTATTAGGCTTTCGTGTCAATATGTAAATCGTGATCTGTATTGCCAATAAAAAGGGCACTTGTAAGATATGAAGCCCATCATTCGGCCTTGTGCTGTGTCCAGCATACATCTCGTGTCCAGGGATGCACTTAATATAGGTCCTTAAGGGCACTGTTTTGAAAACCACACTCTTGTAGATGCGGCCACTTAGTCTGCCATTGTGTTTTTGATGGGCATCCTTCATTTTAAAGCACACTTTTAGTCAAAGTGGGAAATTATGTGTGGTAAATGAATTTAAACACCACTAGGGTGTCTAATTATCTACACATATGGTTTGCTAAATAGAAGCATTCTGTATAGGTCTATTGCAATTCGTGTCACTAGAATCAAGAATTTGTGGGAAACTAAATGTTGAATATCTGGGCCTGAATGTGTCTACGTATTTCCAAATAGACGATTCGTGTTCTTTACAAGCTCTCCTGTTATTAATGATTTTCATGATGAGTTTCCTTGTCCTGTAAATCTGTTTAATTAGAAAGCACAAAAATCACAAGATAAATTGCTATTACAAAGGAACCTGCCGTATGTGGACACCTTTGGAAAAGTGTCCACATGAGACAATGTCCTAACATTGAAGGTGTCCACATAGACAGGTTTCACTGTAGCTTCAATAGACTCCCCAAATTGATCATCGCTATCTGCACTAGAGTCATCGAACTATCATAAGCGTAAATAATAAGTTTAAATACACCGCTTGACAAAGATCGTCTGGGCCATTACTTGGAAATAAAATTGCATTTATCGTTTTTGCGTCGTTTCAGTTGGTTTTAAAAAATCAATCAAATAAAAAAAAACACTTAGATTTTGATATTGGATGCACAACACTTGGACTTGGAATCAATCACAATTAAATCTCGATTACTTATCAAATACAAATATTGCAGAAATATTCATTTTTATATTTTTATACAACTATGCCCAATCCAAATTTAATATAAGAAACAGCTATTTCGC
Source organism: Streblospio benedicti (assembly GCA_019095985.1). NCBI lineage: Eukaryota > Metazoa > Annelida > Polychaeta > Spionida > Spionidae > Streblospio > Streblospio benedicti. The sequence continues at coordinate 6,666,275 of CM032663.1, forward strand.
TTGAATCGATCTGTCTGTATTTTTATCAAAGGCGACTGCGTCAATTGATTTGCCCAAACGTTGAAAGTGGCTCTGAAACTACTTTTAATTATTTGAATGAAATAAAAGTGAATATCAAGTAATTACAATTGTACAAGTAATACTACCACAAAATGTTTTGTCCCCAGTGTTCTCTACATTAAGCTCCTTCAAAATCAATCGCCTAAAATCCCTGGCACCCATTGTGTACTTTGTAATTGCCCATTTTGATTGGAAATTACAGCAATGTTTATAACAGAGCACATTTGTCTCATTTGATATTTGTTAAAATGTAGAGTAAAATCAGCATATATTATTTGCAACATGTAAACCTCTATGAATGGTTTATGGTCATACTTTGCCCAATAGAACAAACATGTATCATAAATAGATGATGATAGCAACATTTCAGGTGTTAATATAACAAATTTTGAGCATAAAAGACACGATATATTCCTCTCTGGCTAGAGCACTTTACCAAAGCCCAAGTGACTCTTAAAAAGCAGTACAAGGAGACTGAAATGATCTGAGCATTTATTTTCAAAGAAAATTCAAACATATTTAAGTCAAATATAATATTTGTATTGAACGCATTGTGTAATAATGTTTTTACTACCGATATTCTACAATATTTATTATTTCTTTAAATTCTATTTTTTCAAGAGTCGTCTTGATCATAATCTCAAAAGAATCCGATTAACAACGAGAAATGTGACTGCTACTAATCATGATTCAAGGTATAAGGCAAACAAAATGTCAACTTCCTCTTTTGTCAGGGGGTTCATTAGATACACATAAAGTCACAAATGGCTCAGTGTATCGTAATTGTCACAGTAATTTGATGCTCCTTTATATATTATGAAAAAGCTCTAAATGAAGATAGAAATGATAGCAAACTTTTTCGTTGTATAGGTTAATATCTGTTTTTTACCTATTCATTCTGATCTTTGATTACTATTTTTCTCAAAGCACCTGTCAAAAGACGTGTTCTATAACTCATATCCATTGATGCAGTTGTCTTTGGTTTTTATAATTGTAAATACAACTTATTTTATGTGCAGATATGTATTATTAATTAAAAGCAAAGAACAAGCAAACGAAAACAACTTAATTCTTCTATATTATCTCTTATACGCCCTAAGCTTGGCATACTAGAAAAAAGTAGATGGAAAAATATCGCTGTTTTTTCTGTTCAAATTGGAGAATAATAAAAGTTCAAATTGGTGATTAATAAAGCTGAACACCAAGTCTATGTCATTGGGGCACCTAAACTCAGTTCGACATCATAATTTGATGACAGGTTTTCAGAACACAAAATCTGTACTTTTGTGTTTATAGCAGTCATGATTGCAAAATCTACCCCCACTAAAATACCATAAATATCCTGGTCAGGCATTTGACTGTTAATCACCAACAGCAATCGTTCGCCAATAATCTTCCAAGCGACTGGAGTAAAATGTCAATAGTGTGGAGATCTATACGGTTACCTATATGGTTATCATGGGTCATTTATTGCCCTAGGTTGCTGTGTGATGCTGAATGGGCCGCACGCATGCACTGGGGCTGCTTAAAAATTATAGTAAAAAATAAACACAAATGCAGAACCTGTAAACTGACGGAGACTGCGTCATTGGCATGCGTGCGTCTGTGTGTCTGCGTCAATGAATTGCTAGTATGCAACAATGTCATCATGTACATGTAGGTGTGCGTGCGTGCATGTGTGCGTGTGTGCGTCCGTGTGAGTAAAGTGCAGTGTATATCACCACTACTCCATAAACACCGGCAGATCCGGGGTTTTGAAAAAGGTGTGTGTGTGTTTTTGTGTTGGGTATGTTGGTATGTGTGGGGGTTGGCATGCAAAAACATTATTATTTTCTGGAAAGTATGGGTTGGGTTTTTTTGGTGGTGTGTTTTATGAATTTTTGGTGTTTTTTTCCGGGGGGCACGCAAGAGTTCCAAACCGATTTAACATGTCCAAAATGACATAAAACATAAATCGGCCATTATGATCTGGTGTATTTTGGATGCGCACATACAGATCCGATTTTTGGGGTTTGGGGCCACTCGGGGCACACGCTCCCTTACCCACACTGAAAAATGATTTTCATAAGGGGTTTTTGGCATGTCACCATCAATCGTGCAGCTTACAACATATGAAATCCCTCAAAAGTGCGCCTCTTTGTTTTGAGTGTGAAAATCTGGATCTTCCTGGGAGGGGGTGGGGGGTGGGGGGCTGCGGACCACTCTATAAAACATGAACATACTGAAAAAAATATAGGTTTTTTGGAAATGTGCGTGTTTTGGCATGTCCACCATCAATGTTTCTTTTACACTGGGGGATGGGGTGGGAGGGATTGTGTTTCTTTTAGGGTTGAGGTGGGGGGGCCCTTTTCTGAAATCTGCCTATGGATCTATCACGGGTGAACATAAATTACGACAAGTTGGGTGCAAAGCATGCACGTGGTAGCCACGCACCTCTCGACGGCGAGCATGACGGTGAGCCACACGCTGGCTAGGATGAGCACGTGCATGAGTTTTTGGGCGTGCGTGACGTGAGATTGCGTAGGCGTAGTGGACTGCGGCAGGTGGGTATTTTGGGGGCGCCGTACCCCCAGCGGGGTGGTGGGCAGGCATTTTGGAACAGCAGGTCCATATACCTCACACCGCCAGCCAGATCAAATTTTGGTATTCATGAATAAAATGTTTATGTTTTTCCAATAAAACATCTTATTTATTCTTAATTTTTAAAAAACTCGGTCTACCTAGTACATTGTGACAAAACGTGTTGGATTCTTTGGGTGGATGCCTTTTAAAGAGATATACGGTATCACGGGAGCCACAGGGGCATACGATAGACGTTTTGCATTAGCATGTTACGGACCCCGGATTACGGCGTGGTGCGTCATATGATGTGGTTATACGGAAGTGGTCTAGTTAGAGAGGTGGGCAAATTACAGAGGTGGGTATACTACAGAGTCTCGGCGGTGGGCATATTACAGAGTTGATTATATTACAGAGTCCCAGCCAGCGTAGGTACACGTTGGTGGAGGTGTTCCTAGTAGAGGGATATGAGGTTGTTGTAGAGAGGTGGTCTAGTTAGAGAGGTGAGCGTGCTGGAGAGTTGATCTCCGATATACGTTGGTCGATGTGTTCCTGGAGCGGGGGTGTGAGATGGTTATAGAGAGGTGGTCTAGTTACATAGGTGAGCAAATTACAGAGGTGGGCATATTCCAGAGTTGGCCATGTTGGAGAGTTGATCCTACTACAGAGAGTGCCAGCCAGCGCAGATATACGTCGTTCGAAGTGAACCTGGAGCGAAGTATGAGGTCGTGATAGGGAGGTGGTCTAGTTTCTGAGGGGGTCTAGTTACAGAGGTGGGCATATCATGGATTTGGTCTTATTGGAGAGTTGATCGTTCTACAGAGTGTCAGCCAGCTACGGTACACTTTTGTATACATGTAGGTCTTCCTGAAGGGTATGAGGCTGTCATAGAGAGGTGGTCTAGTTAGAGAGGTGGGCATATTATGGCGTTAGTCGTATTGGAAGAGTTGATCCTACTACAGAGGTCCAGCGACCGCAGGCTCGCGTTTGTAGAGGTGTTCCTAGAGAGTATGAGGTGGTGTATTGATAGGGGAGTCACATTAGTGGGGTAGCCTTTTTCGAAAGATGGTCGCGTAAGAAATGTGGTCAAAGATTGCTAACCAACATAGGTTTATGTTAGTTGGCGTGTTCCTGCAGGCAGTAAAGCCAAGTGATCATATTGTTATAGGGATGGTCGAATTAAAAAGGGGGGCAAACAACAGAGCTGGTCATTTTGGAGAGGTTTGCTCATTATAGAATTGGTCTATGTGCAAGCAAATACAGTAACTCCTTTGTTGATGTGTAGCAGGACGGCACAATATTATCACAGAGAAATGTCGATATATGGTGTGTGTGCATGTGCGAGTGTGCGTGCGTACGTACATGAGCCTGTGGCTGAGCACGACGATGGTCTGGATGAGGCCGAGCACGCCGAGCACGCAGATGGCGGGCAGCACGACGCGCGAGATGATCCACACGTGCTCCGGCAGCACGCTGCTGCAACGTGAGGGGCGGGGCTAGAGGCTTATGCAAATTAGCTCATTTGCATATTCATGAACAAAAATCACCGGTAATTGTAGATTCTGCTGAAAATGTTGCTGTTTAAATGTGTTTAAGTAGATATTCTTACGACGAGGGCTTATGGAAAATTTTGTCCAATACAAGAACTATGCGGGGCTAGAAGCTTATGCAAATGTTTCACCAGAGATTGGATTATTAATTTATGTGACCTAATTCTTAATTTAACCCTTATATCGTGATGTTTTATACGTATACTATTCAAACCAGCAGTATAGATACATATAGCTCAATTGACCTCATTCACATCCTGAGATTAACAGCCTGTGATTGGTCAGAAATGTTTATGAGAATAGTTATATGTCAGAGGTCTTTTCAGGACATATGATACTCATCTGATACAACATTGCTGTTAAGGACATTTTAGAGATGTGGCAAATATAGTTCATGCAAATTACCTCATTTTGCACACACAGTAAATCCTCACTGTGGGCACTATATAGACTTTTTTCTAGAGGTACAGCTGTAAGGGTACCATATATCACGTAAAATAAACATCTGTACCTACTTCTGCAACATTTTTTTATCAAAAGCATTTGACATTTTTGTAGATGACCCACGAATTCAGACTACGACAGGAAGCAGAAAAACAGCAGTCCCCAATCACGTGATTTTACCGTTGTCGTCTGCGTCTGACGTCATCAGGCAGCAGGTGGCGTTGCCATGGTGCGAAGGCGTGGTGGCCGGGGTGGTGTTCATCATGCCGAGTCCAGGGCCAGGGGCGCTGTCACACGGCTGAAAATGGGAAGGGCCCAATGATACTAGTGAAGGCAAAAATTATATTCTTTAATGAAGTTTTTTTCTTCATCAAAACAAATGATGATATTGAACTGACGTGCGGCCGCCTGTCGTGTACAACTGACAGACCCATTCCTACCCCAATCCCCAAGCCAGTTGACGGAGTTTCTAACATCTCTGCAGGTTTTGCCTACGCAAAAAATCATGACCATGAAGACTCATGAAGACCATTGATTCGCACCCTTTTCTGAAAAACGCCAACCAGTAAAATAGTAGGCCTACAGGAGTATCTGACTATAGAATGATTATATTTTCTGTGTGAAAATAATGAAATACTTTGTTCAAATGATTTGCTAGCTTGATAACATCAACATGTGTTTCATTAATCTGTAATTTCCTAATTTAATTTTCAACCACAGGCTCGCTGCTTGGGATGGTGGTATCATTCTGGTCTCACAACCTTGGGGTCGTGAGTTCGATTCCCGCCAGGGCCACTTGATATAGTCAAATGGAAGCTTAGGGTTGTAAAACCTGTCTTCAGCTATATCTATCATTGGTAGAAATATGGTTGCTAAAAAGACGTGAGAGAGAGAAAGTGTGAAAACTTTCAACACAGTACACCTATATAACAGGAAAACATATTCTAATCTTCAACTTTCAGTTTATTAACATAAAGTATTTGAAATGTTAAAGCATGGTATCAGTACTTAGAATAAAACATACTGTCTGTATACTTGTGATACATGCACAATATGGCGCTAATGCTGAGATTTCTGTTCAAGAAAAAAAGTACAAATGTATTGAACAAAATGCACCTAATCAGAGTAGAGTTTGACCTACAAATCCCCACCCATGCGCTTGCATAATTTAGACTATCTCACACAACCAGGGGAAAATATGAACGCTTCTAACCTAAGCCAGAACTATATATTTGAAATGCCAACACAGTGCATTTAGTGATGTATTGAAGGTCAACTAATTCCAACGAACGAAGCTTTCAAACAATCCATCAATTTATCCACCAAGTAGCCACACTGCTATGTAATATGCATTGAGTGATGTCCCAGTCAGACAAGCACGTATGTTCACCCCTGCATTTTCACTGTGTTGCATGTGAGTTATCGGGACAGTCCCTAACATGCTTTAATGAAATCTGTGACCATGAAGGCACTGCCCTTTGCTGATTATAGCTTTAATTTTACATTCACATTTCCTAACTTCTGTTTTTTGAATCTCTATAAACATCGAAAAGGATAAGTAAGCGCATCTCTAGTTGAACTAGATGAACCACGAACCCCCCGTTTGGAAAACATACATAACGTACTCGAGTGCAAAGTCATTGTGACGTGTAGTTCTTATGCTTGTATCATTTTAGAGCTGCTTGAACACCCCCCCCCACATGTAAATGTATAGATATCCAATTTTGTCTGTGACAATAGACAAAGCTTTAAAAATGTCACTTTTACAGGCAAAGGGGACAAACAAACACGACCCTATCGTCGTGTTACTTTATTTCATGAAGGGGTAACAAAAAACTGGATAAAAGCTCGACATTGCGGACACTGCATCTTCACCAATTCAGGGGTTGATAGATGTTACCTTGCTACGGCAACATGCGGACACCGGTGCACCAAGCTGCATTGTAACAATATCTGCTTGCCGGTTAAATTGCTCGTGTCTGCTGGGGACATTCGAATCCTAACTCGCCAGAGAACTCAATATTGTATGCATTGCTATATTACATAGGTAGGCCCAGGTTTTTTTCATGAAATCCCAAAGTGCGGCCCCCCTTCCCTTAAGTGCGCCCCCACCCCCTTTTCCCAAAAGCCTGGATCTCCCTATGAATATTAACCTAACCTTATGGTGTGCTGAAGTCCTGAGAGTAATCGTCCCGTAAAAACATACGCGTAGAATGAGGGGTTATTTTCGATAGCGTGTGTATCGAATCATCCTTATCTATTCGGGCTTATTACTTATTGCAACACTGAATATACGTGCTGTGTAAAATAGATTACCGTATACCGACGATGGTATTGAATAATCAGGCCGAAATACACTAGGATGCCTGTGCTAGTTTGTGGCGTTCGATACACCATTTGAACTGTCCTAGGTAGAGCTAAATACGCTGCATACCTGAAATAGCATCATCATTGCCTTGTTTGTGCTGTGATCGGAGTACGCAAGAGACAAACTACTGTGTCATTACTGAAAACGACGTTGGACACAGCTTCATCTACCATTCATGGCCATTGATTGATTCCAACTGCGCTTGCTATCTGAGTTTCAATCTCCCATACTCTCTTCATAACATTCTATTAAATGCAAATACGTTCTCAATGTATCATCTTTAATTGGCATGTGGCATGGCCTTTAGTTAATGGAATTTCAACTTTATTTGAATTTATGTCACCACATTCATATATTCTGAATGCTAAATATGTTTTCACGGATTGCGTTTTACCCTTTTACCATGACCAAGCGGGTGTGGATAAAATGAAATCTTTATGGCACGATTTTCAAGTCTCTGTCAACAATTTGTGTGAAGATTTTAGCTCAACCTCTCCTAAAATGTAATACTATAATATACGTCAAAATTCCTCCTTAATGCATTTCATTTTTCAAGCCCATGTTCATCAATGAAGAAGAGTGTTTTTCCAGTTTGACCCACATGTTTTTTGTAATAACCCCTCTGGACCATGGTAAATGGTAACCACACTACCTCATATGAGATGAAAGTGTCACCAGAGAAAGGAGGGTGTTTGCGTGGGACAAATTAATAGCCAAAAATGAATGACAAATATTGACCATTGTTCTCCACATGAAAATTGGTCTCTATTTCCAACTTGCAACCCAAATTTGAGTACTCTATATCTAATCTATAGCGGTATACCATTCATCATTCACCATCATGTAAGCATCTGGAATACCAATAGTCTTTCCTATATACTTCGAGAGGTGAGGTAGAGTAACGAGTCAGGTTATAAAATGTTAACCCCGTGTTCAAGTGCTTTGTATCAGCATGTAGTGATTCTTATACGCACAAACTTATGAACTGCTAATAGTACTGAAGTGCTCTGCAATTTATTAATATATAAAATGTTTCTTGGTGATCAAAAGCTGAATCTTCTGATAAGAACAACCCTTCCCCGCCGTGATAAATGCTAATAGACCCTATAATCGCAAACCCAACATTACTATCTTGAACGATGCACAAATAAAGTATGCAATGTGAATAAAATGACCGTAATCCGACTATGATAGAGCAATATTACCGAGAAGGATTAGGTTTGAAGCACTGAGTTGACGTCCCTTCTGATTGGCCAGTATTGTTCAGTGAGGCGTAACACGCAACACGACAGTAGAAGTCGGAATCGACTGGTTCCGTGACACCATTCGTCACGACTGGACGACCACTTCCCTGTCAATCTACTAATCCATATATCTTGCACTTTTCTGACATTATCTCACTTTCAACCAACGATCCATTCGGCTTCAGCTCATCTTGTCCAATAATAACAGCTTTGTTGGTGCCTAAAGGTTTCTGGTCTAGTCGGTTTAAAAGTGGAAAAGTCTACACTTTTTACTGCAAGTTGGCGATGGTCTGGTTGATCTGTTTAGTTCAGAACATTACATTATCATGGGGTCTCTGTCAGACATTAATGTGTCTTATTTTAATTAAATATGCAATCTAAGACGCATCATATGTATATTAGGATGATTATATAAAGTCAAAATAACAGCAGTAGTCTGCAATGGACGTTCCCTTACATTAGCAGACTTTTATAAACACATAAAAATGCTCAAGATCACTCAAAACGTTCAGTATATGTAGGCCTACATGCTTTATGGTTATTTCTCTATCACTCGCTACCCTCTTTGCTAATTATTTTCATCCATTAATCAGATAACTTAATAGCTAGATAGTTAACATTCTCATACGTCTGATGATACAGAATTCGATTAGCGAAGATAAAATCCTAGTCTGAGAGACGGATGTGTTCTGTGCAGTAGCAGATAAGAAATTAATTGTGGAAATGATGATTCCGTCCCTTTCAAAAACAGGTTTGCTACCAGACAATATGTACTAGTTAGCAATGGTTATAAAACAGCGACTGATAGGGCTTTATTGTTCTGGACTGTCTAATTATCCTTGCTTTATCAGACGACATCTTGATATAATGTTGATTACAGTTTGATGCTCTTGCTGAGCCAGACCGTTATCCAATTAATATTCAAGTTTAGTACAATCTACTGTTTTCTAAACCAATAACAGTCCATTAGCTCAAATAGCTATTAGAGACGCTCATCACAATTTTTATAAAATAGAAAAAAAACATGTAAAAACTGTACATGAAAGTAAATTTGAAATCTCATTTTGGACTGTTATTGAAAGTTGCAAGTCTTTTTATTTCAATTACAATGATAATTTATAAATATATAGTTCCAGTGGTGTACCGCAAAGGGCACAAGTCTCACACTGTATTTGTTAATTCTCATGTGCTGGTGAAAGTTTACTAAATGTTGTTTCAATTTTGTGCAATTGATCTTATTTTTACAATTTAGTTGAAATGAGACTTCTAAAAATGTTGAAACTAAATATCTTAATTATATAATTCTATTATATTGTAATTAAAGCTCAATGTTGGACACAATCAAATTGAATCAATTGCATGTCCATGTACAGTTTGCGATACAACAGAGATATACAACATCACTAGGTACGGGAATTTAAATTTGGATATTGGGGGTGGGGGGGGGGGGGGAATTGGCAACTGACACCCTTACACCCTTATGAGCCCCCCTTTCTAAACCCAGTCGTGTACACTTTACCCAACACTACATTCTTCTGTAATGTGTGTAACGTTGTGCTCAATACCCATTCACCTCTGCTGAGCACTCAGCCAGAACTTCACAGCTCACTACCTAACGGCCAATTACTACATTGTGCATGTCCGAATCAAACTAATTGCTCATTGTTCAAACTTGCCAATATTTGACTTCATGTGATACAACTGAATCTTGAAAATCAAAGTGTTTGGTTTGGATTCATCCTCATAATTAGGGCAATGACAGTTGTTCGTCAATTCACAAGCTTAATTTCCTGGTCTTGTGAACACAAGGCTGTGAGTTCAAATCCCGGTGGCATCTATTTGTGGGTGTGGCTAGCCAGCAGTTTGCTGTATAATACAAAACGTGTGTTATCTTGTGGTGAATTGTCTATTTGTAATTGAATTTGTCATCAGTTTAAGGCAACAGGAAAACTTACCGTGAAAGTAGGTTAAACACTGAACATGTATTCTATCACAATAAGTAAAAAAAAAAAAGAAAAAAAAGAAAGCTATATTTATCAGCACATGTAAAACAGTAACTTTTTGATAGTAGGTTTTGCCTCTTTGATTTTCCAAGTTCCTTCCTACATGAAACAATTGTCGTAGATAACTTATGAAAAGCAGCTTTTATGCCAACAAAGAAGTTGGTGTTTTCAAAGTATCTATGCCAACCCTTCATTACGACGTTACAGTGGGACATCTTTGTTAAGGTCATCTTGAGGATTGACGTCAAGTGGTCTATACAGAGAGGTGGTCTCTTTGGAACAGTTTGCAAAAGTCTTTTCCGGCAAGGAAAAATAGTGTTATTCTTAGAGGTTGCTACCTTAGACATGTGTCTTAATCAGTGGGTTCTTCTGTATACATCTAGTGTAGAAAAAAAATCTATGTTTTTTACATGATTGTCTGTTATATTACATCAGACACCATCAGAGGTTTCAAAAGAATGACTAAGCCCTTGAAAATGTGGTGTAAAAACATTGCTTTTCCTAGTTCCTGCTTTAATGTGGTAAGACAATACCTATTATACACTTTGTAACATTAATTCTCGTTTATGTGTTCTCATAGAGATAAAAACGCAGTGGGCTAGATAAAAAAAAGTGCTCATGATGAACATCTTTCCAATACAGACGGTAGTTATTACGGACTTTATAGACATATACATCACTATGTTTTATCCGGATAGAACAGTGCTAATGGTATACATATAGACAAAACCGCGTGAGTTTGTAACATGAATTATTTTATCAGGTGAGTTCATGGGGCGCACCACAAGAACGAATCCTGATAAAATAATTCATGTTACACAACGAACCCGGTTTTGTATGCATCATTCTTTTTAAAACAATCACAACCCTGTTTTACAACATTTTAATCAGCGCATCTTGAAACTGGTCTAAAATTAGCCTGTTACACAACTAACCATACACTGTATAAGATGTGATGGTCAGTACTGATACAGGATACAGGCTATTAGTACATGCAAAAAAATTGATTTTCATGGTACGTGCCACGAATTACAGTACATGGGCATTAATTGTTAAAATTTTGATAGCTATGCTAACTTGCACATTATTCTGAATTCTGCTATTTTTTTTATATTACAAATGATATTGCTGACTTCATAAAAGCAAAAGTCAGTGGACATAGTATCACTAAAATGATGATATGAAGTTAGCAACAAGCTACAAAGCAAGGAAAAAGCAAAGCTCTCAAAGCACTAATTGGCTTAGTTAGCCAAGACATATGCATAGCACAATGATTAAGCTTTCAGTCTACATACACGCCTCCTGTGTTACCATGCAATACTTAGTAGGCAGACGGCCCATGTTGTAACCTAATATGTAAACCCCTTACACAGTCCCATGTATTAAAATGTTCATGAAGCAGATGTGTACAAAAAAAAAAAAAAAAAAAAGAAAAGAATCCCAATTGGGACACCTCACTTACAGGGACGACTCGCAATTAGTGGCAAATTTTCATTGTTCATTACCAAAACTTAAGATTATGAAAATCCTTAAATGCATTGTGCTAGTACAGTACAACCTCCAATAATACTGCCTCTCTAATAAGAGCTAATAAGACCACCCCTAAGATAAGATCATTTTTTCGCAGTTCCAAACCACCGTAGTAAGTAGACTAAAATGAATCCCAATAAAAATACTACCTCCTCATTGAGACTAGATAAGGTCATTCCAATTCACATGAAGTTGTCTTGATAGAGAGGTTTTACTGTATCTCTTAAGCTTTAGTTTACAATTGGTGTTCGTCTATCAATGAAGCACCAGCACCATTCTGTTTCCAAACAGATTGTCCAATTTGCAACACAAATTTGAGTACGACATAGTCCAGATTAGAGATCATGTTGCACACTCTAATGGAAAAGTAGGATATGTGATATGAGATTGCTAATATAATTGCAATTTGCGCCATCTTGGTAGGTTTACAGAGTTTAAGAAGATGTGTATGAATCAGATCAAGTGGTTCATTGTAAATGAATAAATAGATTATTAAAGTCGATTAATTGTTTCTTTTCATTGTTAGTGAACACCCTAGACACCTCTAGACACCTCTAAAACACCATATGCACTGTAGCTTACCCTCACCACAGTTGCGCCCCCCAAACCCAATTAAATGCTGGATCAGCCCCTGAAAACCATTTGGTTCATGACAATGTTGAACTGTGAACTGTGCACTGTGAGTTTTGTGTATGTGGGCCGACGATGCAAATCCATCCTCACTGTGATCCAGAATGTTATCAGGCTTATCTCAAGGACAACAGACGACATCATCAGACTGATGTTCATGCCAATGCCTACATGTTCTAGCCGTGACCTACTTTGAGAACAATTGGGTCAAAAGGTCATATATACTTGTTAATCTCCAGTCTGCTATCTGAGACTCTAGCCGATCCAGACTATTCGGTTTCTAGAACGCTAGCGGCGGCGGCCGTGACCCATTGACCTAATGACCACATGAGCTAGAATATTGACATTCCGAGGTCACAACCTGTGGAATGGATTTCCATTGGTAAGTTTTATTTCCAATACCTACATATTTCACTAAAAGGGTTCACCTCGTTAATGGGGACATTTTCCCTTTTGCCCCTAGTGCTCATAACAGTGAGTCTGTACAAACTGGAAACAATACATACATAGATACATATGTACACCATGATCTGATAGTGCATCACCTTAGAACAGTGCATTTGTGCCCATTGTTTGCAGACGATAAAATGATGCCTTCTCTGTTCTCCGTGACACAAATATGTCCGTAACCCGATATGGAAAGTGGATAGTGCATTGTGTTCAATGAATCCCCAGTCTGACTGTCCTGAACATGCATCCCGAATATTACATGTATTGTCCTATAGGAGATAAAAGTGAATCACTGAAGACATGATTGTGCATCTTTACAGACACGCCTTTGATGAGAGTCAGTTATCTAATAACAATGTTCTGTTGATTAGGTACATAGCATACGGTTTTATTCTTTTTGTTTCTGATCTATTGCTATGATATGTCTCAAACATAAACTATCGAAAGAAAATTATTTTATTTGATTTAAATTTCGAGTACATATACTCCTTATCAAAGATCCAAATACATTACATGAAAAAGTTTCTTTTCGTGTAATGTATTTGGATGTTTGATAAGGAGTATGTGTACTCGAAATTTAAATCAAAAAATAATTTTTCTTTTGATAGTTTATGTTTGGCACATATTAGCAATAAATCAGAAACAGAAAGAATGATATTTAATAACAATGACTACACTATCAAAGCGGATTCGGCTTCGATAATCTGGGCTGTCTAACCCTTGCTCAAAACATTTACCTGCATAATTAATGTCGTTCGCACACAATGACTTTTAATCCCAATATTAATTTGAGAGGATACGAAGATTGAGTTACACCAACTTTTAAACGCTAGGGTCAAACAGTCCAGAATATCGAAACCGAATCAGAGCTTTTGTAGCAATTGTTCATTGGCTTAAAGATGTGTTTTGAAAGGAAGAAGAACCTTCCCCACCACACCCCACCCCACCGCCCGCATCTATGTATTTCTGTATGCCAAATATTGTTTGAAATGATACTTTGATAGACATTTCCTCAAATGTTATTCTTTCACACGACATTTACTTCCATTATGCAAGATAAAAACTAACATCTACTTACGACAAAAGTTCTTCACACACTTTCCCCTGTCACTGATGCTATCCTTGTTATGCTTTCAAAACCTGTGATATTCCATTTCACTGTGCCAGCATGCGGTCGAATATCCAGGCATAAAAGTCTCAATTTAGATACATTGATAGATAATAAACGAAGTGTAAGTTGAATACACAATGTAAAGTTTCATTGATTCAATGCAGAAAACCGATATCACATCTCCTATTATATTGCTACAAGTGTTACACACCATATAACATCAGCCGTTGACATGTCAGAATTGATTTCACGTTCTGTTTATCTATTTTGCACACCCACGTGCAATTATTCGTGTGTAAAACCTAAATGAATTAGCATTTAAAATCTTTAATAATCACGCTGAACACTGCACTGCTAAATTCATTTGCATGAACACTTCAAAAAGTCGGTTGCACACTTATTTTCGTTAAACGATGTCAGATATCCCTAAATATCTCCCTAAATAATCCAAGATGCTAAAAATAGACCACAAGACAAATAAACACTAACAGATGGTAAATCTAATGGCTGTCCTGGTAAAAATAAGAGCCGCAACTGGCCAAAATGTAACACTTTTCTTCACATCCACCTGCCTATTTCAGTCTATTCTATGCCGCCCGCAGTGACTGCCCAGTCTAATGCCACTGCCGGGCCGACACCTTTCACTCCACCCTCTTACTGAACTTCTGTTTTAATGCCGATGTCTTTGGCATTTGACAGATTGTGGCCTTGGGCCTAACCTTGGTAATGGAGATAAAAGATCCCTGGCTCTGGTGAATGTGACTAACTGCGTGTGACTTCCAGGCGTGGGAAAAAGCAATTCTACTAATGTGCAAGATCCGGCACTCGGGGGAAAAAAGATCTCTGCTCGACGAATATTGATGCAGAATACTTATCTGGATTTCTGTGAGGTGGAGGGGCTTTAGTATCGTTCCCAGTAGGACCAACTATATAGATGTACCACCTACACACCCTTGGTGCCCTCAATAATAAGACCACTTCTCAGAAATCCAAGGTGCCCCACCGGTGACAAAAATGTGAAGATACTAAAAATGTGGGGGAAAACCCACGGAAATATACGAAAAAATGTAGAAAAAGACACCAAGTTTCAGGGCACATCCATACTCACTGAGATGATGTGGAACCCCACCCCCGCCCGCCTTGGGGCCCCACCTCTAAAATCCTGGATCTGCACATGGGGAGGGAGCATTAATTCGGCCAGGTCACAAACTGCAGGGGTTCAATGTCCTTCCTAAACATTTGCGTGAATGTTCCCACTGGGGCTGCAGAGTCCCCCGCTGCAGCCCACTTAGCCCCAGCATAAGTATGGATTGGCCAGATCCATCAATTCGGAATCTTGCATAGATCTGTCACTAAGATATGACTCCAGATATTTCCCCTATGTATATAGAGCATGTGTCTCGGTATCACATGACATAAATCATGTGTCCTTCGCCAAGGTCATCTTCAAGGCCACGAGGGGTCACGTGACAGAAGTGGCCATTACGGCGATTTACGTCACACAGCAGACGAGACTTCAGCGGCCCTATGGGGGTGTGAGGTAATCATAAAATGGGCACGTTAATTCGCTAATCATGGTATGTGTGGGGGCTGGAGGAGTGACATGTGACATTTTCCTAATTCGGATGGAGTAGACCGGAAGAAAAAGGCCCACGTTAAGCAGGAATTGGCTAAATTTCCTTCCAAGTCAACACAATAAAGTAATATATACATATTTACATTGTCCAGAGTTGGTATTTTATTATAAAAATTGAATTTCGGCATATGATTACATTTGAAGACGCAATATACAAAAAACATTAAATATGGAATAAAAGGGCCTTTTGCCCGACCTTGTGGGTAAAAGGTCCACCAAATGGGGCAAAAAGCCCATATTTTGTGCTTTTTGGCCCGTTGTCATCTTTCACATTAAAATTACCTCCAACATGTAAAATATATTAATTAAACTAAGCATAATGCCAACTGATTCATTGTTATGCTCAGTATATGCATATTGTTATGTCAATTTGTTAAAAGACAAGTATTGAGGTTTGTGAAATTGTGGGTAGAAAGGGAAAAATATTGTCAATGGAATATTACTTGGATTAAGTGTAAATAACAATGAAATAACACTCTTCATTGAATATTATTTACAACCGCAAACAACCTTAAAGTAACAATTACACAATTTCAGCAGTTTCAAAAGTCAAACAGACCTGATAAATAATTCCATTAGTTTATAATGAGTTAGCCTGAACTGCTAGGTCAAATGTCAAATGCCAAATGCGAGCACCCCTAGCTCAAACGCTGTGACCTGGGGTTTAGACAGTGTAAACACTGAAATTATTTATCAGGTCTGTTTGACTTTTGACTTCTGATACACTTTGGAATCACATTGACGCACCATTACCAAATCACAACTCATAACTGAGTGATAACATATTTCTAGTAAAATGTGAGCTACATGTATGACAGATGACAAGAGCCTATGTATGTGAAAAAAGCATCAATAGACATGGCATTGTGTACAATGTTATTGTAATGAAAATGAAATTACATTGTTGGAATGAGTTGAACATCACATACAGGTATACATTTAGTCATACTAATATATTAGCAGAATTGCAGAATTTGTACAATAAATATGTAGATTAATTGAGATGAATGAGCTAATTTGATACAGCCCCGCACTGACAGTCTGACACACGATGATGATAATTATGATGAGAGAGTTGTACTCTATGTATATATATTTATATATAACATGTTATGCTCTACAAACATCATATGGCTATTTTTGCCTGGCTTCAGCTGCATAAGCCTTGTGTTCATTTTGTTTGTGTATATGTATGTATCTATCTATGTCGCCGGACAAGCTAGCTATACAGTGTTTACGGATGAACTGTACAGTACTATGTGGAATGACGTGACACCGAAGTGATTCAATTTTTAGCACTTTGCTAATTAAAGTGTGCTTTCCATCGGGCCATTTTGGTCCATTTTCAACGTGTTCTGCAATAGCTTTGCTAATGCCAGGAAACAAACATTAAAACTTGATCCAATGCTGACATTTCTACTGAACATGAACTGTTTCAATTTTTGGCACTTTGGCAATTATAGGTTACCTTCAGAGAGCCAGTATAATTATTTTTTATTTCATTTTTCCACCATAGTTTCAAAACTGTTTGGAACATGACCATCAAATTGGCAAGATGGCTATGTGAGAGAGCTAGAGCACAGCGTCAGCAGATTAATGTCGACTCATGGGCAAGACATATTATAATTTAGCATTGTTTAGAAGGCACCTGCAATCCAATGCCAAGAACATTGATGTAGGGTGTATCACACATCAAATAAGCCTTTTTTCCAAAATGAATATCTGTATTGTGCCTGCGTCAACGATGTTCTAGCGACGCTGTGCTCTCTGAGCACTTTTGGTCTAGTTTGTTATTTGTGATTTTATTTTTATACAGTTTGTAGGAATATGACAGTCCATGATATACGTTTACATTATCATCATATATTGTGCTATGTAACAATTTAGTATTGTCCTTGATAGTCATGATTAATATCATGTGAAAATCAAGGTAAATAGATATCATTTCCAGCATATAGAAATCATAACTTATTTCCACGTTTGACAACTTTGACATCTATATTACAATCAGCAATGGTTTGGGTTATTTTTCATTTGGATTTTTGTTTCATATTCTACAGTTATTATTTGCATGAGTGAGACTAATCCTCGGTGATGGTAGCCATTAACACAAGGAATATGTTGGTGCAAAGAATATGTCCTCGCTGTATGCTGAACCAGTTATATTGTACCTGATGGCTTTATTCCATTTTCTCACTGACCCATAATGGAGGACAATGTGAACATAGCATATGTATTACTGTAATACTGATGACCGGGGCTTATTCTCTAGACATCTCTAAAGGGGCCATATATTGTATAAGTATGACCTGACTTAATATGAACCCACTTCCATAATTATAAGTTAATTATGATATTAGGCACACCAATCCATTTGGGATATTGACTAATGCCAAATAATGTGTTAGCATAATAGCATTTTCTTCAGAATACTTAATACTAAAGCTAGAGTATGTTGAATCTGGATCAGACATTGTATATTGTATTTTCAAGGTACTTGTACATGTCAAATTTTCTATGACCCGGGTTTTCATGAATTGGGTGCGGAGGTGCGATCGTATGTGGGCGAAAGATCACGATCATGCTGAAAACGCACCCAGTGGATGTCCCTTCAACTAACTGGATCTATTTTAAATGCACCCACTGTTTTCTGTTAACCCTTAGTTAAGGTTCAAACAATGCAAATAGCCTTTGTCTCATCACGTTACTACTGAAGCTACAGTTGTAAATTATCTTGGTCTCTCTTGAGCACTGTAAACTGAGAGTGTAAATTATATATTTTGTGTATATATGGGTCATATATGCAATCATTGGCTATGTAAGTAGCCATACATTATTATTATATAATTGGTTGTGATGAATATCAACGTGTGCTGTTGCCTCAACAGAATTATTGCAAATGTATTGCAATACTTTTCTAAAATGTAATACTTTATTGCAGAATATTGCAATACTTTAGTGAAGTATTGTAAAAGTAGTATTTCAACATTTTTTGAAGTATTGCACCCATACCTGGTAGACAAACGACATGAGGCAACATAGTCCTCTCGTAATTCCAACACCATAATAAGTGAGTGTGAGTGTGAGTGTTTCGACAGCGAATCTCCATTACATCATTATTGCTGAGACTCGCGGAAAGAGCTCCGCATAACGGTGCGTTTCCGGTTCACTCGACGCTCTCGTCTGTTTGATCACTGCACCAGCTGAATATTTCAGCACCGTAAAGGTGAGTACAGTAGAATCTCTCTATGGAGTCCACCCCGGGGAGGATCTCTTGGTGGTCTGATAAGAGAGATGGTTACTTTATAATGGAGGCTTAAAACCGTGAGTCTTATTATAAAACGGGCCCCCAGTAGATATGTGTTCTTAAATGTTGGTTCTACTGTAATGTTACAGCGGAACCTGTTGTGTACACCGCTGGGAGAAAGCAAAGTGCTTGTTGTAAAATATTTAGTAATTGAGTTTGATCTTAACATATTTGCGCATAATATTCACTGTTCATAATTGTGCCGTGCAGTTAGCCTCACATGAGACCGTCCTGCATAGTTCAAGCAGTTTTTACGAGGTAAGAGGGTCAGTATTTTTAGTTTCATGTTTGATTTTGAAGGATGAACTGGCGAAATTATAATGAAATTTTAATAAACGTTCAAATTATAAGAAGTTGTTACCAACACTAACATTCAGTCTATTTTAGTGCTCACGTAGGCAGTTGTAAATCCAAAGATACAACATGCATAGGGTTTCCAATGCACACGTGGCCACGGTATAGATGTGTTGACAATGACATTTTACTGGATCAGGCTGCCAACAGAAAAGAGTAAAGTAAACAGAATCCAAAATGGGGGAGAAAATCAGGGGTAAAAGAGTTAAATATTTCAGCGGGCCAGTTTGACGTGTCACCATATTAATGACACTGGAGAATCAATAGCATTAATATATTTTGATTTTGATACTCCTAATCTTGGAATCATGACTTGCTTGTTTTGAAAAATAAGAGTAATTAGTGAACATGAAGACATCAGCCTAAGGAGGTTGCTGTCTACGTTTATTATGAAAAAAGTTGGGCTACAAAAACCAACCTACAAGGGAAGACAAAAAGTTTTACGCACACGAGATAATTACAAATATTACCACCGTAAATTACGCTTTGAAAGATACAACTGATAAAATAAAATAATAATGAAAAGAAAAATTAGACAGTTAACACATATATACATAATACATATATACAACTCCGCTATTGAAAGTACTGATCTTGAAATTGCTATTAAAGCTTTTATAATGGAGCTTCACTGTTAACAATAAACAATAACAATAACAATAAATCAAAACAATGGGAAAAAATAATTTTAAGCTCTGTACCTCTTAACATAAATAATACGTACAAAATAAAAGTCAATTTTTTTGTGGAACAAATTCATATTTTTATCAGCCATATAGCCCTGAATTTGTAGTTTCTATCCCTTGAAAATTACATTTCAAAGGAAAGGTGGAGCGTGCATCCCTTGAGTTTTTTGGTTGCGGTTGCATTGCAGTAGGTGGTGTTTACCTCGAATTTGAAGGCATTTAAAAAGTCGACATTAACAAAATATTCGAGATGTCCAGACTGACAGTTTTACTACCTTACACATGTTTTCTTTCGTTGTTTAACATGCATGGCAAGTGAAGACGAAGTCGCTGTTTTATTCATCACTAATTTGATGACTATTCATTCAATATTGTATTACAGATGTGATGCATTCTGTCATCATATTGTGGTGTACCGTGCTATTCTTTTGACACCCCTGCTAATACGCGGAGAAAATCTACATTGGTGGAAGTATTTTTGCTATAGTCTGCACATTTAGGACGACCCTATGCCAAGCGGCGTCCTCCCTGGCATCTGTGCTCATTTAGACGTATGTGCGACCTTCAAATGACCTTGAGGTGTGTATAATGCCCACTAATCCTGACGACGACTCAATACGAACCCTGGTTAATGGTGCTGAATGTCAGACGCCGCCGGTTACATGGGAGGTGCTTGTTAGTGTCAGGTTTGGGCGGAAGCTAGGCTCAGAAAGTCTGAGCAGAAAGTATCAAGTATTGGCGCAGAATCAGCGATCATCTTACTTGCACATTCAACCAATTTTTGATAGCTCACCTGAAGCTTTCGGTCATTTTCGCAAACCTGTACCCACAGTGCACTAGTCATCACAAAATTGTTACCTGATGACTTTCTCCCCTCAGGATGTTGTCCTAGGTAGCAGGAAGTTCGTGCGCTCCCACATTCTTGCACAGAACTGGTCTTAATTAGTGCTGTGGATGTTAATAGCCTAGCGCCATTTTTATTTTGAATGGATTACTGTCTCTAGTCAGTATTTTCACATTGCTAGCATGAAGTTATGTTGTCTGGCTGATGCAAGTGTGGAGAGAGCTGTGCACGTGATAATATACTACTTGGACGATGATGTTGATAGAAACGGTTTTTAAAATGTCCCCAGTATACGAGCTTGCACATTTCTCTTCCTCGGTACCACCACATTTGACCTTACACACCTATCCCCCTTCTTGGCATGCATAAAAAATGGCGGATTATGTTATGGAGTTTGAAGTACATGTATACATTGCACCTATAGTCGATCATGATTCTTCTTTATATTCCCCAAGACAGATTCTTCGCATTTGTTATGCCGACCATTACTTTCAAACTGGTCGAGCTGACGTGTACAATATTGATACGTGTGGATCATTTTTCTGTATATGTCCCATGAAAATCATATTGCAGAACGGGCCGTGGTATCGTAGCCATGCTTACTGCTAAATGGTTATTGTCACAGACGTGTTTTTGGATGGCAGAATCATATTTCTCACCGTCCCTTACAATCCACAAATTATAAAACTGCAACCTCCTACCCACCAGTTGGTTAGCTGGGATGATAAGCTTATTTTGTGTTTGCTATTCTTCTTTTAATATCATCTCTGTTTTTATGTAAATAAACCATTCCCTATACCCTCCACATGCCCATTGTTTCATGGCTGCTCCTCCTTCACTTGCAGATGGCATTTGCTGCGTTGTATCGGGTTTTTACAGTCTGGACATTTTGCACTGGTGATCTGGAACTAGGTGTGATAAAAACTGTGCTACAGTCAACCTTTTGTATACTGACCACGTTTCCAACCCCCCCCTCCAAACGGTCTTTGTCATAAGTAACCTATATAGACAAGTGGAATAATGCAATTCTATATTTACAATAAATATTATGGTTTACATCTAACTATCAAATGTTGATGAGTGGACATATAAAGATGTTCTAATGTACTCTGCTGAGTGCTTCCGTGGCCGAATCCATAGGGAGTTGGACTCGTGACCAGAAGGTCGTGGGTTCGATTCACGGTCCGGTCTGGTGGTGAGTGTTGAGCAAACTTTCTCCTAACAGGTTGCACACTGCTCCGTGGTACCTACACGTAAAATAGGTACAGGAAGGCGAGTAATTAGCATGTGTGCGCTACAGCAGCAAATGCTGTGTGCAGCCAGTGTTGTATGCTCCCCAGGTAGTTGAGAAAGATAAAACGTTTAATGACAAGGACGCCAATTACCTGGTGTAAATGAGTCGACTGAGCAGTACAGCCTCTGGATAGTAGACTATAAACATCGACATTTACATTTAGTTATATTTGAAAACCTTAGGGTGATTTTTGAACTTTGAGATTAATGAGTCTTCAGTGTAATTGTGTACGAAAATGTCAATCATTGTTTTGCACGTATTTTAAAGAGGATTGAAATGCCAATAGGAAGTCCAATAGCCATTTATTACATATTCAGTCTGACAGTTACGAATGGTCGTTCTAAAATTGTTACTATATGAAAAACATAAACGTATATAATATACGTATGCGAAGAGACAATGTTCCAATGGACACAATTCCACCTCAGTTTTCGGGACAGTGGGACAACAGCGTAATCTCTTTGCCATAGTCAACTCTGTTTATTTCTGCAGATATTAGCAGTGATTAATGACTGCTGTTCCTTGGATTAGTACCTTGTATCAAACTACGGTATCTAGGTGTGTGTGTTTTTACTGTTTTTACTGTTATCACACTGTACAACGTTGTAAGGGGCAAACCTTTTTGCCACACATGAACTGACCCCATCTATTGAATATACATGTGAAATGGCCCCCCTCCTAACACAGTCAATTAGTACTTGGCATCCTAATGCAAAAAAAATGTATCACAACACAATCTGAGTTGAAAACATGTACACGTACATGTAGCAACTGTTCTCACAAACAATAAACTTATCATATCGATTTCGCTCACACGAGCGTCATTTTCCATCAGACAAATGAACATCTAGATAATGCAGCGAACTGAGACCGCCTCAGTAATAGTGTACTGGCTTTTAGGTTTTATATTGAAGGAGATTAGGCCGA
The DNA here is from genome assembly GCA_019095985.1 of Streblospio benedicti. NCBI lineage: Eukaryota > Metazoa > Annelida > Polychaeta > Spionida > Spionidae > Streblospio > Streblospio benedicti. Next base: position 6,689,272 of record CM032663.1, read on the forward strand.
TGATACAAACATCACGTTTAGCTTGAATGATGCAAGCAGTATTGTGTTCTGGCCACGTGACATTCCAAGATGGCCATATTCATTCAAGATGGCCGCCAATATTCCATCCGGGCTAGTGTATAGTAGATTTTTACAAACATTACAGTTATATTAAGTTAGCGCAATTGAAGTAGGCGTATACACTTCATAATATCAGTAGAAAAAAATGCAGTTGTGTGGTCCTCTCAGATCTATCGATCATCAACAACAATCACAATAAATTATCTGCAAAATTTAAACAAATTTTTATAGTAATAGTTTGAGCCTTGACCAAGGCTATGTGTACATCAACATAGGCTATAAATCTCTTCATTCACAATTTGTACTGTCGAGGGAAACTGCATAAATTTCCGTTTCAATTGACAAAGGCTGCCAAATAAGCACTAATCGCGCCATATATTAGAAGGTATCCCCACATGTATAATAGCGCATGGGGGCTCGATCTGTCAATTATCTCCCTTTGTGCTGAACATGTTTTGACAAGAATGATTGAAAAAAGTCTTGAGAGAGACTGAAACACTTGGCCAAAACAAGAGAAGGTCGTATTATTACCACTCTCCTTTAACAAGCAAAATGGACGTATCACTTCAAAGATGATTGTTGGAAATTATTGGAATTATAAAACCAAATACATATAATACACGTATTACACTGTTTTTGTAGCAATGATATAGGCATCAGATAGTTGTCAATAATCAGAAAAATGATAGGTTTTTGTTGATTCTTGGGAGAAGGATGGAATCTTTTCTGCATATATATACGTACTTCATCGGGACAAACACCTGGAAGCTGACGCCACTCCCAGACACCCCACCTCACATGATGACGTCATTGATGAAGCCGTTTTATTAAGATTAAGAAAACGCATTCAAATGATGTGACTAGGATTCATTTAAAGTGAAAAATAAATCAAATTAATCTTCTCAAGATATTGTTTCGTTGGGTTACTTTGCAATTTGTCATTTCCTTTCAATTTCAAACAGTGGTGAGACCATTTTTTGGGGTAAAAGAAACAAAGGAAATAGAATGATGATACATATTGTAACCAATACAACCTTTAAAAAGGCTCTCTGGATTTTCAAACATATATTCTACCCCATTCCCCCCCCCCCCATTTTAAATAAGATTATTTTATGGTTACACGTGTAAAATGCAGTTATCTAAATCTGCAAGAGCGCTAATATGTAACAAACTAGTAAACTGCTGTTTGATTGATTGCCAAACTAGACATAATTCACCCTCATCTGTTTTGTGTATGACGTCACTAATTGCTGTGTTTAATAATAAATGATTGAGATTGCACGTACCGCCAGTGGGCTCGGCAAGCCATCCTGTGTAATGGGGAAAAACAGAGCAAAACAACGGTATCATCGGTATTATTTATCATTACATAAATAATATACTCGTGAACAATTAGTATTCTGTATGCATAGGCAGATCCAGGGGGCAGGTCGCAGCCCCCTTTCCCACCAAAATACTTCATTTTCATAGGGTTTTTCATGAAATCCCGTAAGTGCCCCCCCCGCTCTTCCTTACGTGCGCATCCCCTTTTTTCCAAAAACCTGGATCTGGCTATGTGTATGTACCTACGGTGTTTCTGTGTCGTGCAAATGTGTGAACCATGGTGTGCACTAGAAAACATTGTAGTGTGCATAATTGAACGCATGCGTACTTAAGGCTCTCATAGGTTTGGTATGTGTGGTTGATGACGGATGTATGCAAACCCCCATGAAAATCAAATACGTTGGTGGGAAAAGCAGGGTCACTCCCCATTCATACAGTATAACCTCCGATTGATATCGCCTCTGTAAAGAGACCACTGCACTCATAAGACCATTTTTAGTTACAAGACTTAACAAAAACAACACAACAACCCTCCAAAAAGACCACTTGGGGCTATCACCCGGGTGGTCTAATACTCACCTCAAACCTCCATTAAGAGACCACCTTTCTTTGCGAAGACTTGGGGTCATATCAAGAGTGGTCTTACTTAGAGGCTACACTGTCAACATACAACCTTCTCATCCTGTTTTGTCAAGAGAGCGTGGTAATATATACCATTGTGTGAAAGTTATCCAGGTACGTTTCAAACAATTGGTTCAAAAGTGCAATGTAATCATACAAAATTACAGCTCTGGCTGCGGTTTCACAGAGCTTTGTGTTCCTATCTGCCGCTCGTTACCTCTAAATTAGAGCCTGTGAGGATTGATGGATGTTTGTAGGTTCTTTTTGCCTACAGTAGAACATCTCAAAGGTAGACTCTGCTCTCTATTTAGACCGCCCGTGGAGTGGCATCACACGATATATGAGGTGGTCTCTTTATAGATGTTCACGGTTAAATAGTCTCTTTATTATAGCATTGGATCAACGGTGAAAACGGTATTATTGTTCAGGTGGTCTACATTCCAGGTTGTACTGTGTAGTTGGTCGAGTTATGAGCATCCTATTTCCGTGGAATACTTCCAGTTGTTATTCATAGACGCAGGTCAGTTCAGAGGTGAGTCGGACGTCCAATTGATAGACTTAGGAGTCCATAGAGAGTCCATGTAATTTAATTCACGATCATAAGCAAATGCGAATGAGGTGGTTCATTTGTTGGCCTGCACTTGTGGGAAATCACGGATCTGCCACGGTATTGTAGTCGTTGTTATTCCCCTTATTTTCTTTTTTAAAGGAAGAATTATCTCTCTTTACATATATTACTAATCTCTTAACTCACTGTCGTATGTTGGCTACCAAAACTGGTGTCTGGTAGATTGTGACGTTACCAGTAGGTCCATATGAAGTGCTGGGTGTCCTAGTGGAGACCCCGACCTCTCTATTGTGTATCAGCCAGACAGCCAAGTGCATTAGATTAGCTTTGTGTGCCGTTTCTTACATACATCATGGGGAATCCATCGTATATATAAATTATATCAGTAAGTTGCTTCAGGGTATAAACAAAATAACAACAGACCCACTTCTGGTGATAAGATTATGAATATTGCCACTGCAGGTGGATACTTTAAAATCGCAAATACTACCAGACGTTTGTGAGCACAAGAAAATAAATAAGATGATCAGAAATAAAAACTTACTCAGTAAAGAGTCCACCCTAGAGTTATCAAGTCTACAGTCCTGAAATATAGCAATCTTGGATGGGCCATGCTCACCGTTTAGTTAGCTGATTATATTTCTTGTTTGCTGTTGTTGTTTTTGTTACACCCGTCCGCAATCAACACGGTATGGAGTCAGCCCCAGTCTGACATTCACGAATGTTACCAATTTTCACAGTTCTCTGCACCATACGGTGCAAGCTCTAATATGTACAACCATGTGTACTGTTCAGTATGAGATAGAAACACGTTGACCGAAACAATATTAATTAAAGACATATATGTGACAGGCAAATGTGGCAATTCAGTGCAGATCCAGGATTTCTTGGAATACCCCCATCCACGTCATTTGGGGTAGATTCGCATGTGCGAAATGTATGCACCATAAAATCCAGTTCCAAGATCTGCACAAAATTAGAAAAAAGTGTGAAACCAGTGTCTCCCCTTTTATATTAATATTATCTCACTGCAATTACCAATCGATAAAATACCAGGACAGATTCGGTTACAGTTTTTGTTAATGTCTGACCCTAGCAAAATAGAAATGGCCACTAGATCAGGTTTTCCAGCAATACATGTACGTGACCCTGAAGACCATGACAAATAATCAATGTAAAAACAATACAAGATAACATATTTGTCCTCAGGCGACCTTGAATCTTAGAACCATTGGAGGAAATAAGAGTAGCACATCCTTGAAACATAAACCTGCAGCATTGTAATGCTACACTATCGACATGAAAGAGCAAAGTGATGGCTGATAGGAAATACACAGGTGATATTGAATAGTTGAACAGAGTGCTATGTAACTTCATTGACGTTAGTACGCTAGGCTTTATATTCGAAAAGGCTGCACACTCCTACTCCTACTCCCACCACCTTGATAAACGTTTCAGTCCAGTTGCACTGTAGCGAATTAGATATTTTTCATTGTTTTACTATTCCAATCCCATGGTTTCAGGATGAGATTGATAAAAAAGAAGAAAAAACTCACATACACACCAAAAAACACAAAAAAACACCAAAAACAAAACTACACACACACACACACACGCACACACACACACACACACACACACACACACACACACACACACACACACACACACACACACACACACACACACACACACACACACACACACACACACACACACACACACACACACACACACACACACACACACACACACACACACACACACACACACACACACAAACACACACAAACACACACACACACACACAGTATATATAATTTTTTTCTTGTAAATGGAGGTACAATTCGTCTATATCACTACATGTATTATTATTTACATGTCGCAGCCATTGTGGCACTAGAAATCACGGCCATTCACTGTGGCGCATATTCACCAAGCATTTTATTTGGCAGAGGCAGCTAAAATATCTATATTGATAATCAATCACACTGTGAAATTTTACCGGGTGTATATGTTGCTCTTCTACATGGCGTGGGGTGCACAAAATCACAAGAGGGTGAGAAAATCACCAGTGACAGCGGACTTATGAATGAGTCACGTGTCACGCACACGTGACTGGCGTGCAAGGCGGAAATGGATCAAACCTGACGTCAGCAGAACGTAGTGACGTATGTGTCTTGTGTTTATCCCACTCTCTACTGAGGTGGACGTCTTTTGTTGAATTGTTTGAGTGAAATTTATATATTGCATGACTTGTACTATAAGACCTTATAGGACACGTGAATTGTGACATGTTTTAAATATAGTTATTTTTTCATGTGTATGCAAAAGACCAATCTCTAGAGAGACCAATTGTCACAGAAACTATTTTACCGCTAACCAATACTTACATGTAGTATGAGAGCGTTATGATGAGATTTAGTTTGTAATACAACGCTGGTGGTCGTAGAGTGTGATTTTGTGCAACATAGGCATGGATTTTCAATGTTTATCAATTATTTATTACTGTACACTTTAACACTAGCCTGATTTATAGCCTAGCAGTTGTATACAATATTAGAAGGCCACATCCACATGTAAATATCATGTACCTATCGTAAGCCTACAATTCACACGTAAACGACAGACTCCATCAAAAGCAACAACAAAAAATTAAAAAAAAAAAAAAAAAAACGGGCTGAGTGCTTAGCTAGCCTTTGACACTTAAGTTAGATCATTGGCACCATTCTAGCCTTGGTAAATTAGTTCATGAAATTCTAATGACCCAAGTCCCCAGAACAGAGAGGTACTATACACGTATCATATTCCCAGGATCATATTAATCTAATCGGTACAGTGCATTTAGGTGCTCCGGGTGATTTAGGAGAGTTCGGGGACATGTGAATTGCATACGCTCGATAGTGATATACAGCTGTAGGACTACTTGTTCAGCAGCAACAAAATACAGCTTTGTTGTTCTGGTGGAATAAGTAACACAGTGCAGATCCACGGTTAGTTGAAATCCAAATAAAATAGTTTGCATGATCATAAAAAAGTCTACTGACATGGTCAAATTTCATAAAATCATATTAAAAAAATTTGTATTGATATATTGATAATATCTCTCTATACATTGTCGTATTAATTTAGGAATTTTGTTAATTTTTGATGGTGCTTTGCAGCTAATAATCCATGATTCCATTCATATTTGTAAGAGGTTTTAAAAAAATAGTGATTTAATTTTTGACCTTCAGAAAATGAATTGACCATAAACACGCTCGGCGTTTGCTTTTGAAAGAGATTTGTCCAAATACTCGTTAGCACCTTATATGTTAATATTTATTAAGATGAAAATAAGAAACTAGACTGGACATTTCTGTTTTGCCTTAATATGAAAACGTTCGGATGCAACATAATAAAGGATTATTGTTCTATGTTAACTCCGAATCGACTGAGACTCACGCCATTTCTGGTCTGACGAAAACAGTGCAGATCCACGGTTCGTTAAAACATGAAGAATGGCTATTGTCATAGAAATGCCAGTCACTGTGGCGCATACGCACATTTTATTTGGCAGGGTAAAATATCGCAATCACACTGTCGCTTACCGGGTGGCCTTCTACATTTGGGTGCACAAAATCGCGGGATGAGAAAATCATTTACTATTGAAATGTGGCATTAAAAAGATACACAGCAGATTTAATACATTAATTAATATTATGATTTACATTCCTGATTATAATAGATATTATTTTACGGAATATATAAGTAATATTTGAATAAATATCGTGAAACACTGTGTAGATATTCTTTGATTATGTCACACATCTGATGTTTCCACTTTTGGGGGAAGGGGGTCAAGAAAAAAGAGAACACCTTTCCACTTTTGCGGAGCGTGACCAAATGTACATCATCCCTAACAGTTTTGAAAATAAGGAAGCCGTACCCCCCTGACGGTAGGAGGATTGGAGAGACTTTTCTACTAGCAAACCCAAATGTTAGAGTGATAACATATTGATGTCAATCACGTGGCCAACGCTTTTCAGGTATTTGGTTTAAACGTATCATTTTATTTTACAAAGTACAACAAAGAGATTGGACAAGAGCTAAACGTGATATTAATGCTATGTCTCATGAGTTTTAAAACTAAAAATGAGTGCAAAATGGGAATGTCTGTTACTTTGCCATTGTCTAGTCTGAACACCCATAATGAGAGTCCACGACCTGACATCACGGGTAATAGCTGTTATTGTCTGGCGTGAGCTGATCTAAAACCTCTAAAGACTCCCACTTATTGATGCTCGCTGCCTGAAGTGCTCAATCTGTCACTAAAGTGGTGGAGACGAGTGGGAGCACAGTCATGCTGTGAGCTACGATGATGTGGGCTTAGTAAACAAATAATTTTTTTTTCACGTACATACCCCGGTGCTACACATATCAGAGGGGGTGGGCGCTAGGGCGTAAAAATGACGAGGCGGAAGGACTCACCATGGACCTAAAAGGGTCTTATAAGAATTTTGATTGCAAAAAGATGGGTTCTTCATACACATTGTTACAATGTATACAGTAATTAAAGTATCAGCTTGATATGCAAGTTCAAAAAGCATATAAAATGTACATTTGTACTTCACAAAAGCCAGGGTCTTCAATTTTCACACGGATATTCCAATAGATGTAGTTGTTCATAGAATTTGATAACAATGGAAAAAAGGCGTAAAAAGTAGATTAAGGTATGTCAAGAAAAAAAAGAGGGTCGAAACGTGAACGTACCTGAACCCTCATACAAAATTAGTTCTCCCCCCCCCCAAGTTATGTGGCATGTAAGAATAAGAATAAGAATAAGAATAAGAATAATTTATTCCGATAATATACATTTACAGAATTTGTATAAATGTATAATCATAGCAATACGATATAAATAAATAAATAAAAATAAAAATAAAGTTGTGTGGACGAGAAAATTAACACAGTATTAAAATATCACAGTCTTCCAATATGTGAACAAACCACTATAAGTATAAAACTGAGACTTAGTAATAGCTTGCACAAGATTGTTCTCAGAGGATTCTAATCTCTTTATAAACCCAGTAATAGCATTCCTCATTATTATATCAAAATGATGAACATTGTAGTCTAAAAAAGTTCTTGATATACTGATACGGTGCTTAAGGTTCATCAGTATCCTAAAAACTCCATTATAAGCAACCTTAATACGACGCAGAGAATCTGCAGTAAAATTACACCACAAATGTGAACAGTAAAAACTAGTGCAATAAGTCTTAAAAAGGTGAGTCTTAACATCATCGTTGTATGACTTAAAATTACGAATAACACTGTTGCCCCGAGAATATAAATTACAACGCAATTTAGAAATATCTGCGTCATCTTTACAATCACTTGTCATAATGACACCTAAATACTTATATTTGTCAACAAGTTTAACCGGCTGACCAAGAAGTAATAGTTTAGGTACACTAGGCATGAGCACAATTTTAGATATGATACACATATAAACAGTTTTCTTGACATTAAATATAATCTCAGAAGTGCTAGCATACTTCTCGCACACAAGAATAAGATGTTGAAGAATACTTATAGATGGGGCAATAAGAACTGTATCATCTGCGTACATTAAATGATTGATACAGATATGATTGATAAAACACCCAACATTAAGTTCATTGAGAGCACTGGACAAGTCATCAACATATACATTGAAAAAGTGCGGTGAAATGACTCCACCCTGCCTGGTACCATTTGATGATTTAAAAGCTTCACTGACACTAGATCCCCATCGAACATAGAAATTTTGAGTAGTATACCAATAGATAAGAATCCTGACAATAATTACAGGCATTCCCCCTTTTAAAAGCTTTTCAAAAAGCACCCAAAAATTTAGCCGGTCAAAAGCCTTGGAAGCATCAAGGTAGCAGATAAATAAAGGACTAGACATGCTCTGGTAGAAATCAATAACATGCTTCAACGTAAAAGTACAGAGATCTGTAGAATGCTTATTTTTAAAACCAAACTGATTATAACATGTAATAAGGCAATCCTGGTACCTATTTAGAATAACAGTCTCAAAGATCTTAGATAAAATAGACGTCACAGCAATAGGACGGTAAGGCATTAAGACTGCTACGAACCAGCACAAGGCCATGACGGTTATAACCCATACAGGGACCTGCTTGACCCCAACTTCTCCACTCCAGTAAACCATAAATACACCAGACGCTGCATTATCGCCCACTCTACATCTCCTTTTATGACATGCTAATGGAGGGCTGGGAGGGGGGGCTCTGAGTCGAGGTCTGGGTACTCAATTGGCTCTCTTCATCTAATCTACCCATGCCAATACACAGTTATCAGAATTAATGGTAGTTTTTGACAAATTTTGCTCTGATAAGGTTGTGCATAGGTTTGATGCGGCTTCTGATCGCGAATTAAGGTAATCGGCCTCTGATTGCGAATTAAGGTAATTGTTCATAGGAACTACGTCATACATTGACTAGTGCCATTTTGCGTCTTTGAATTGCTGTTTCCGTATGTTTTATATAGACTTTTGTTGCTGCAAGTAAGATTGGTTTGAAAATATAAAATTATATGAAGTTCATTGTATATAATCACGCAACTCTTTGGCTCATACTATAATACAATTACATAAATTTAGAACTCAAGTTGGGTCTGTATCATTTAAAGTGTGCTGATGAATGTATTAAACATTTTCATTTACAAGCAGGTAATAACACTATTAATAAATTTACATTCTCTTGGGAATGAAAACATATTGTATGGAAAGTTCAAATGGATATTGTATTATGATAGGGCAATATAAGTAATTTAGTATAATATAAGATAAGATGTTTTATCATGTTTATGAAATTAAAGCAGTAAAAATTCAAGATGAAACATTGGAAAGGCATTCAAGCATTTTTTTTATAGAGGAGGTTTATTTTTGTTATCTTTTTTCAGTTGATTAGTATATGGGTATTATTTCACACCCTTTGTTACTCCACAATAAACAATTAAACTTTTTACCATACAAGAACACCATTACATGAAGATCTTTCTTTTTCAACCACCCCTCCCCCCCAAAAAAAAAAAAAATGACAGCCTATGAATTCACGGAGCATAAATAGTATGAAAGAATGATTCAATTGAGTATTCATTAAATATCTTGATATTACTTGAAAGTATTTATAGCTCTCTTCTCATACCCAGAACCCTATTATCATAATCAGATACGAGAGAAAGGAATAATAGATGATAGCTTCTTGTGGTAAGATGGGTGTGACAAAAAATAACAACACATAACAAAGCAAGACTTTCAATGCGTATTTTATACATTAACATATTCAGCACTTCATCATTATACAGTAATCAGTTAGAGTTGGAAAATGTTAAAAGGAAATAAAAAAGGACGTAGTACTTTGTATATTGAATACATTCTAAAAATACCATGGCTTTGCATGACCTTTCTGTGGTATGACCAGGGTGGAGAGTACTACAAACTGATCAGAAGTATTTACACCCATCCATCTGGGAATATCATCAAACAATATGTACATTATGGCCTAGCATAACATTGTATCATATCAACTATTTAGTATAAATTATCAATGACAATGCACAGGCATGGAGATTAGTCATTAATAATTTACCTATTAACGTTAAGATAACACATACAGAAACGTGCACCCGGTGACCGGTACGTGTATTCAAGAGTGTGTCTTTCATTCGCCTGTATTTATTTCTATATTATCTGATGATTTTGTAAAGCGTCCTTGAATGAGACCTATGAGCGAACCTCGTTGATCGGAAACCGAACCTCGTTGATCACGAACTATTGAACCTCGTTGACTGTACTGAGCTATGGATTCTCGGTGACTGAGAGCTATGGAACCTCTTTGATCCGGTGCTATCGAACCTTTTTGATCCGGCGCTATGGAGCCTCGTTGACTGAGAGCTATCGATCCTCGCTGACTAGGTCCATGAGATGCGCTCACAGATCTTGCACTTCCATCATCAATATTCATAGGGACTTCATTGTCTACCAATTCTGCGTCTTCGACCTCTTTTGTCTGTACTTTTATACCTCTTACTTTGGGTTTCTTTCTCTTCATAATGAGTATGAACAGAAGTGCACTGCCAATGATGACAATAACAACTAGAATGGAGACCCCAATGCCCACATACATATTTGTCTTCAACTTTTCTGTACTTTCTGTATCAGACTCCGGTGGAGCAGTGTATGAGGCTGCTTTGAAAGTGAAACTGTCCGATTGGGCAACTATTGTCTCTTTTATGTATATGTTCAGTCTGTAAGTGTGGCTGATATTTTCCTCTGGTCTCACTTTTATCATGTTCTGTCCCTTTGGCAGTGTTTTCTTTTGACAAGAGCGCGATTGACCTATGGAACAAAATTCTAGGACAGCACGATCATACTCTCCTCGGATCTCACTCCACAACACCTCCACATATGCCGGAAACTGTTGGAATTGTAAAACAGGGGGCGCAGGTCCTTTTGCACAAGTAGTAATCTCTGACATGTCCTCATTCCATATAGTCATGCCTCCCGGGCAAGAAACACCATACACCTCTACTTGATAAAGACTCAGTTCAAGTTTATTGTTAGGCAGTCTGATCATCACATATTTGGCTTGGATTGGGGCATTGCACTCATAAGTCTGGTCTAACTCTATCGGTTTATGCGCGATCTGACATATCAATTGAGGTTCAGGTTCTTTTTCAGTAGGATCAAACTCTAATAACCCAGAAATTTCCAACTCATTCCATTTTTTAAGTTTTTCGTAACTGTTGTAACTGTAAATTGTGATTTTCACTTTTATGACATAATACAATGTGTCCAGCTGTACAACCCACCATGGTTTAAACTGATAGTTGGTTATTGTGTGAACCTTGCCTACTATGGGTGGACGAATTGGAAACATGCTGCTATCATTACGATTACCACTTGATAGCCATGCATGGACTTTGTTTGGTTCCTTTAACCAGTATTTTTGATCTGTCAAGTCATCGAACTCACATTTTGATTCCCACTTTTGCCAAGCGCCAGCTATACAATATATGGTTATTGTCTGGTCACCACAGTGGATGCTTTTGGCTTTCTTGAAACAGACGCCCTTCAGCAAACACTTGGCTTCGGCAGTGTATCCTGTCACAGTGATACTTGCCTTTTTGAATTGCCAGAACTTATCATTGCCGGTATCCACCCTTGGAGGGTCCCCACATTCAGCTCCTGTCTTCTTCGCCATCGTGAACACCATTATCATTAGCGCTAAAAGCTCTGTGTGCCCTCCCATCTTTGGCTTTGCCGGTCGGTCAGTCAGTAGTTTCTATAGAAAAGAAAATCTGTTATCATAGATGGTAGTGGAAATCCATAAGTTAATCATTCAAAATAAAAGCGAAAAATAAATAAATGATTGCCTTGGCTGTATTATAGATTTTTTCGTTTAATTACTGGGGATGAAACCGTTGCACGTGTTTGCACAGTGCGCCAGGGCAGACGTGAAATTTAAATCTTTTCGACACGAATAACAATCAACACTACCTGCACCTTTTAAAGCCTGGCCCAGACCCTGGTGCTACGTGTCATCTAGATTATAATAATTCTTATAAACTTAAAGCTTAAAGGGAAGTATAGAATATCACAAAAGTGCAAACAGAGCTGAGTTTGCTGCTCGGGGGTGGGGGTGGGGTGCTTCCATTGTCGCCCTATCCGGCATGTGCCACTGATAGGGGTCGGCTTCTTCAACCCGGCAGTTTCACTAGGGCTCACCCTTTCCACCACTCAGTTTCACTAGGGGTCACATTTTCCACCACTGAGTTTTACTAGGGGTCGCCTTTTCCAACATGCACTGAGTTTCACTAGTGGTCATGATTTCAACATTCCAGCCAGTTTCACTATAACTTACATCTCGAGGTTCAATATCTAGCTCTCTTTTCATGTGATTTTGCATTATTGAGCCATAAAAAAGAATAAAAGGTAAGTTATAGAAAATCTTGTTTTCATTACAGTATCACGTAGAATAATGCCCCTTGTAGATTGGTATAATATTTCATCAGGTTTTTTGCCCCCACTCTGTAAAAACGTTGTTCTCTGTTTAGCAATCGTTTTAAATTTAGTTAAAATAAGAGTTTTGGAAACATTGAAATAACATTGATCAACCCCACTTTTTTTCAAGAACGCAAAGCTATGCCTGCTCAAAAACTCACCCCACAATAATATTCATAATATTTCCTTCAGGTGTAAACTAAGTATACACTACTGCATAAAATTTATTGATTTTTATATTCGTCATGATCGAAGTGTCTGAAAATCCATAGATCTAGTCTAGATCTAGATCATTGCACGATGAACGTATCCACCACAAGTACAAAATATTAGTGCAGTGGTTTGTTGTCATTTTTGGCAAAGATGCCAAACTCAGCAGTTGCAATGGTGATCACAGAAAATGTAGATATATTGGAATTAATTGACTTGGTATAAGTATAGACATCAGAGGTTTATAGGGCTATATCACATAGCCTCTGCCAGGACTTAAACCTTCGACCATTACCACTGTGGCACTTATTCACAAAGCACTTAAGGCAGACCACCCGGGTCGGTCAGGATGTCCGAGCGTTCTAATGCGACAGTTATACCTGTCTTAAGTGGTTGGTGAATAGGAGCCACAGTACAGTGGTAGTGTGCACTCAGGTGATACGGCTGTCAAACTCATTCAATAAACATTTCTAGTATCAAACACTATGATTCCTGTGCAATCATTCTGCAGGTTTCTTCAACAAGTCTTCTCTTCTGCAGTTTATAACCCATCTTTTACATTTGTATGAGAAAAAAATATGTATCATATTAAACCAGCGGATTAATCTATACATACAAAAAATATAGAGTTGCACATGATTGGTTATTTCACTGCCAGATATTGAAATTTATTCAATTTAGATGGTTTTATGAATGGAAGTGCTTTTGACATATTCTTATTCATTATAGAACCTTCTCATATTAGAGAATTACTCAAATGATGCACAAGCATTCAAGGGTCTGGATCTGGATCTGGATCTGGATATGTAATTCACAAGTAAGCCAGTCTCAGATGATAGACTGGCCTCCTCTTATGAAGCAACGGGTCTGAAGGGACATAAGTTTGCAACTACATTATAAGAAAGATAACATAGGCTAAGATGCCATTAGATGGCCTATATTATCTTTAGCATTATCTCATATCATCTTAGACTTAGTAGATGGCGACATCTAGTTAATTGTACTTCATGCACTTCAGTGTAACCGTCTAGCAGATCTAGTTAGCAACCTTTACAAGCTATTATAGAGCTAATAATATTGATATGAACCTAGACGTAGATCCTCTGTTCCTTTGACTGTATTCTGCATAGATGTGCACCATCTAAACTATGTATTTAACTTATATTCCATAGAGATCTACATGTAGGCCCTATCAATATCCAAGTTTTATACAAACTTTGTCGTACTAATGAATAGACAGCAGTTGTTATTTGTAGATCTAGGCTTCATATTATTGTTAACACTTATAAATCTTCCTATTTCCATTCATCAAATCATCTAAATTGAATAAATTTTAATATCTGGCAGTGAAATAACCAATCATGTGCAGCTCTATATTTTTTATATGTACAAATTAATCTGCTAGTTTAATATGATACAAATTTTTTAGACTTTTTGATGAAACCATTGATCAATTTACATGTAGTGACTGTAGTGCACTGATACATTGAGGTTAAACAGAATTTAAATATATCTAAGAAAGACAATGAGTGAAAACAATGGTGATAATAACACAGGCTAATACTATATAAACCTTATAAAATTGACGAAAATAGCAACTTCATTAACAAGCACTAATAAAATGTTTTTTTTTTCAGTAAAAGATTAATGAATGTACCATTGCAAGTCTATGGTTGTAGCTGCAGTAAAAACTCTCCCCACTGGGGGCGCTGCTGTGCTGCAGCACACAGTTTCCATAAGGCTTGCTGGAGTTTGGCATCTTGTTCTATAATATGCCGGAAAATAGTTTCATTCCTTGACCTTCAAATCAAAGGTGGGTGCCATCATGAATGTCAATAATGTTTTTGTGATAATCAAATAACTATTCTACAAAGAACATCGATTTTGGTGTCTATGAATAGGTTTTGGGAGGCAAGGAATCCAAATATACAATATTATAAAATAGTTAAAACTATCCCTGACTATGTAAGTATTAGTTTCCATGTTTAACCCACTTCACACCCCGTGGATGACACCAACACCAACTGACAGCTGTTTGAAGTCACTTGACTTCACATTGACATTACCAAAAGGGAAATTTTAATCATTTTAAAATGTTCTTGCCACCAAATACCACAAAAAGCAATTATTTAAGTATCGATAAGCACGACTAAAAGTTTAACTATGAGTAAAGGATTGAAGTCAATAATTATTGAAGGACAAGATTGATGAACCTTACTTTTCTTGATTTTACAAAATTCTGCATGATCAACACTAAAGCTGAGGCCCTTAGAAATGTTTCACATAAAATTGACTTTTTCTATTAGCGGATCTTTTCAATAAACTGAAAATATGAATAATAATCCCAAAATAGATGAGAATGAGCTTACACAAAAACTGTTTTAATGTAAGACTAGAGGTATTTGCAACAATTTAATTTGGGAATATCTCAGTTAAAACTGCAATGACTCGAAATTAATCATACTCTTTTATTTTGATGTACAGACAGTGGAGTGAAATATTGTACAAATACAAAAGCAACGTATAGGCTATAATATGTGCTGATTCTATATTAATAGGCAAAGTAGTGGCGGGTCCTGTGGAAAGGTGCACGCTTTCAACTTGTTTCTTAACTGTTGCTACATGAAATCCAACACAATTCTCCTTCAAACATTACAAAATCCTGCAGACCTCCCTTTTTTTTCAGGAACACCACGTCAACAAAGCATAATGTATTTCAAAATCAGAGACAAAAATCATAACTACAGAACATGAAAACAAATTTCTGTTATAGTACTTTAC
Organism: Streblospio benedicti; assembly: GCA_019095985.1. NCBI lineage: Eukaryota > Metazoa > Annelida > Polychaeta > Spionida > Spionidae > Streblospio > Streblospio benedicti. The sequence goes on from CM032663.1 coordinate 6,704,892, forward strand.
TAAGGGACAAGCACCTGGATGTGATATAATGTTTCAACCAGTTTTCAACATTCCCAACTGATAGTATTACACAAAAAATATTGTTTTTATTTAAAAAATAACAATGGTATAATACTTGACTTGCTCAAATTTGTACAGTTTAATTCAAAGCCTCATCACGACTTTGTCCCAAAACACGTCTCTGTATATATGTCTTTAGACAAATAGGTTATTTTTTCCATAATTGTTAAATACCCGTAAATCAGGGGTACCCAGGATCTGCATTTAGACAATAGTTTTTAATGAATGTAAATGAAGTCAGAAATCAGCAATATAGATATAACACTAAAAATTGAATTATCATTGTTCATATGGCAATATATACACAACTATTATGATAAATTAGTACATTATAATACCATATTTTCACAACCTTTATTGCAATGGATTCACTTTATTTGAAGTCTCCCAAATTCTGTTCACCTATGAAATTCAAAGCATTATATAAAGCCTTATAACATATAACCAAATACTCCCATTGATATAATATTGCAACTCCTTTAAACTAACCAAAGCATAACAGTTAGAAATTTGAACACAACAAACATGTTCATGTCCTCAGGAGAAATCAAGCATCATATTAGTTCTTACGGTTGAAACTCTGTCCAGAGAGATAGTTTTGATTCCTTTGCTCTGTACTCTGTTCTGACAGATAATGAGCAGAGACATTAGTTCTTAGACATTGGAAGGCCATAAGAGACCAATATCATAATCGCCTCTTCTAGCATCTGACAATGTCCAGTCAGATGCAAGATCTGTTGCCACGAAGAAGTGGGAAACATTCTGGCCAGCACTTCAGGGTCATACACCCTCCTTCGGCCTTGCTGCTGAAGATTCTGCTGAACCCGACTATATGTTGACTGCAATGTCGCCATATTGGCATCCAACTCATCAGAGTTGTGACTGGCAGCAGTACCCACCTGTTGTATTCGATTCTTGTTCCTAGTCGACCTTCTTCAAACCGTAATAAACCAAAACTACGACTGTGGCTGCCGCAATTAAGCACAGCCCAATTACATACCAATTGTTCATCAACCACTCAAGGGCGTCCACGTCATCTGTTGGCTTTTGTCTTGCAATTTTGGATAGTTGCCTTTTGCACATATGGTCCTTGTGACAGACACCTTCTGAGTTGTTACACGATGCACCAGCGAAGCGGTACAAGACGCCGCCACGGGAATTGGTGAGTCCCAGCGAGCTCGCGGGCATGCAGGCGTCCCAGTAGTTAAGGTCCAAGTCCACCCGCAGACAGCACACCTGGATGAAATGTATTTTATATACTGTCTCTAAGCATTTTAACCATCTACCAAATATTCGTACCTACATGAGGTGATTGAATATCTTGTTCCAAATCTTTCCCTTACCTACTTTCCTAATTAATAATAAAGCCAAGACAATGGCATATATCCAATTGAAGAGCGTAAGCGATGCATTTTACCCCTCAAAATGATGCTCTAGGGTTTTCGTCATTCCAATCATATGGATTTCAAATAATTCATACCTTGCCCCTCTCCCACAGCCTCCTTGTTGTTTTGCATCATCATTAAAAATATCGCATCAAACCACAAACAAAAATCTTTTTTTTTAATTAAGATTCATGAGACAGACTAGCTAATTACGAACCTAAAAATTTGATCTTTTGTACTATGCACAAAAAGAAACCAAGCTAACTCACCTCGCACACATGTTCTGGGTACTGCTCCGGAAAGCACTCACAGAGCGGGTAGCCGTGATACGCGCAGATGGACACGCATCGGCCACTCTGGCACACACCGTTCTCTTCCTGGCACCGCGTCGTGTTGTCGGGTTTGTTGGCCGGGGCCGGACACTCGGCAGAGACCCCGTCACACACCGCCTTGAACAGGCAGTCAGACTCCGCCTGCAATGATACATAGATAAAAAGAGTTTTTATCATGAATGATCATTTTATCAGGTGAGTTCTTGGGGCGTATCACGGCATGGACAAGTCTGATGCACTACAAACAAAAATTAAAAAAACCACAACAAAAAGTCTGATTTGCCACACGAATGAATTCTGATGAAATAATTCATGTTACACAATGAATTCCGTTTTGTATTTATCAATCTTTTCTAAACAAATACAACAGTAGTACACTGTTTACAAATGAGCTGGCTTGAAAAAATGCACCGATAGTTTGTATCAGAGCATCTTGAAACTGGATCAAAAGTAACCCGGCTGACAACTAGCCATATACAATGTACGGTACCGGTACAACTTATATTTACAAGGCCATTCTGGAGCATGATAACCAATGAAAATACATGCAAAAGAATGATAAGTATGCATCTGCATGTAAAAGAACCCAGAGATTTAGGATAAATTCATATAACAGATATACTGTAAAACTAGAAATATTTGCGCACAATTTAAGTTGCAAATTTCATGTGTAGATACAAAAACGCAAACTTAAATAGTCAGCAAACATTAATAGACTATGTTAAAGTAGGTCTGGGATGGATCAAAATCGCAAACTTAAAGTCACAAAATAATTCATAGATGAAAATCACAAAATTTAATAGCCACAAAATTTTCTAATTTTACAGTATTTTCAGATGTATCACAGCCCACACACCTTACACACTTATTTTTACAAGGCCATTCTGCATTACGATAACCAATGAATATACACGCAAAAGAATGATAAATATGCATCTGCATGTAGAAAAACAGAGATTTAGCATAGATTCATATAACAAATATACTGTAAAACTAGAAATGTTTGCGCGCAATTTAATTCGTGAATTTCGTGGGTAGATACAAACACGCAAACTTAGAAAGTCAGCAAACATTAATAGCCTATGTAAAGTAGGTCTGGGATGGACCAAATTCGCAAAATTAAATAGTCACAAAATAATTCATAGATGAAAATCGGAAAAATTTAATAGCAACGAAATATTCTAGTTTTACAGCATTTTTCAGATGTATCATTCACCGCTTTCAGGAAAGAAATTTCGATGTAAATATTCCTGTGACACCACTATCAAAATCGTCTGTCGGTTCCCGGGCAATTCTAGACTAACAATGCTATAAATATTTAAAGGTCATTTTCAAGTATAATTTTTGTATGAAATTGATGGAAAGATCTTTCCTAATCGGATTTTGAGTAAGGATTATGAATCTGTAATCGGATTTTAGTTAGCATGAAAATTGACAAAGACATGGGCAAAAAACGGGTCTTTATAGAAAATTAGCAGACGACCTGTGACTATATAAACTTGTGAACTTCACTATTATGAGGAATGCATGCCTCAAACAGATGTATTTCCTTCATTTTCCAACCTTTATCAGCGTGGCAGCCATCAGTATTATGTGGAATACACATTTTGAATGATATAGCATTAAATGCGATTTTAAATGCGCTTATAACACACACCGGAAACACGTGTCTCAAAATCAAATAAAAAAAGACGAGTGCGCAGCTATTCTGCGCTACCTGGAATTGAAGAATAGCCCACGCACCTTGCACACGGTCTTGGCGGCGGCCGGCAGCACTCTGCACACGTTGCTGCAGCACGGGCTCTGGGCCGCGCTGCAGACGGCGCCGAGGTCACGCGCCAGCCGACACCCGGGCTGGCCCCTGGTCATCGGCGCCACGCAACACGGGTCAATCTGCAGAGAGATGGGGCTGAATGTTAATGAGGGTAAAGTCAGTTAGCTCAGGGCCAGTAGAGCGAGTAGTCTGAATTCTGTATGTTTTTCATTGTCTTCCTCAAACTGGGCACCCTCAGGGCAGAGGCGCCATGGGAAATTATGTGTACATAGTTGGCAAAACTTGAGGTACAAGCAAATTTGAATGTGTTTTTCTCAAGTTTGCTTGTGGATTCAATTATATTCTTCTCTCTCGCTGCGTTTTTTATGGCAAGCAAGCTCCTGCCACTTTATTGACGTATCTGAAAACAGGTTTGGGGTCGTGAGTTTAAGTCCCGTTAGGGCCACTTTACATGGTCAAATGGAAGCTTTGGGTTTTAATCCTATCTCTTCAGCTAATGTCAATACAGTGGTAGGAGCTTGTTTGCCATAGAAATCAGAGAGAGAGAAGAATATAAGCGAACTTGAAAGGTTTTACAGTAGGCGTGGTACCTTGCTGCAGTAGGCGGCGTCCCCACAGTCACACTCCTCGTCCGCCTCCCTCACCAGGTTACCACACGACGGCTGCAGTGACTCGCTGAAGCACACCCTGCCCTGGGGCAGCAAAAGTGCATTGTATTAACAATAGCAGGTCCTAACTTGCACAATATGTATTCCTGTGGGTTTGTATAAGAATACATGGTTTTCTCATCTGCCACAATCGTCAATTGGATTTCAAAGTATAAAGCACAAACTGTGGTGCATTATACAAATTTGATCTTTTGTTTTAAATATACAAGATGCACATCTATTATTTAAAAATCACTGACAATTGTCTAACAAGGTAGTGCAAAGAACTATCTATATTTATGGGCAAAGCCATCACTCATTGATTAGACTATGGTTTCAATGTTGGATTTAACATTGTAACAACGTTGATGTGCCTGCTGGGAAACTCTACCTGGATTAGCCTTTTATGCACGCCATGCTTCATTAATTCTGAGGTGCTTCTAATATTTCAGCGAGGTAATACTGTAGTATCATATGGTGGTTTGTAAAAAGTATATTTATTTAGGATTACCACAGACCTTAGAATGTCATTGTAAGGTCTGTGGGATTACATCCGGATATTATTATTCATGCTAGATATATGGAATATATATACTAAATTGTATTTGTGTCAGTAAAAGTGATAATTTCTGGACAACCTGTAGATCTGCCATTATTAGTGATCACTCAAAACTGTGAAAATTTCCGATATTGTGGTTGTTTACAAAATTTTGGAGAAAAGCCAATTACATGGGACTAATTTGACAGATTTTATATTGTGCCTATGTATTTTTAAGTGGCAATCAAAGAAAACCTTTTTTAAGAATCTTAAATGCTTTATAATAGCTACGCAACCACATATTGACTATAGAATTAAAATGGAGAAAACAGCAGTCATATAAACAAATTAATTCACATTTTAATTTTTCAATATTACTACTTAACCAAGGTTATTTGAGTGTAAGTGTTGATGGATTATAGTTTAAAAATTATATTTTACATAATGGCATTGTCAAACCAAATAATAATACTATGTCATAAAAGCAGCAAGTATTAAATATAAATAGTTTAATAATTATTTGAATCATCATACTTATTTTAAACATTAGAGAAATTATTTTTCTTGTCCATCTGGAATGTCAAGAAACCTAATTTTGACATGGGCTACCTGATTATCAAACTTGGTATTCCTGATGTCTACGACTAGAGCGTATCAATCCTTATATCAAACCAAGAACACTCAAAGCTAAAGCAAAGCAGAGGGAGCTATTTATTATCTGGTACGTGATCAAGTGAATTGGATTCCAAATAATGCAGCAGGTACCCTAAGTTTATGAATAAGGTGTTCACTGTGATTATGACAATTCTTTTAGCTGGGGCTACCATCACGACAGTGGTTTAAATCGGGGACCACTGGCTGTCAAATCCTTACATTCAGCCCTGTAAAGTCAAATAAAAAACACAAAATAAACAGATGATGGGTGAATGTTTTTGTACCTTGTTCACGATGACGGGGTGCATCATGTATATGCTGCAGATAGAGAACTTGTAGTTGTTGGGATACAATCCATCGGAGGAGGACGAACGCGAATGCATGAGAAACCGGCCGCCATTCTCGTTTGTAGGCACACAGAGGTCCCTGGTGGTAGAGCTCACGATTATAATGGTGGATAAACCTGAGATAACTCAAAAATTAATACCATTCTCATCAACACCGTCTCCCTTCTCTCTAGCAAGTACATACATGTATGAGTAATTTACTAATTAAGCTTTCACATACATGTTTTTTTCTATAGTCATCACAGTGACAAAAATTGGTACTGGCTCTTCGGCCCAAGGCCAGTACAACCTTGGAAGAGCCAGTAACCTTTCCCAAACATTGGCCCGGCAGGCAAACATAAAATTTAGTCTTACTCTGATCATATTCGTGGTATGTTATCTGAAAATTCATCTGCGCTGTGTATTTCTAAATGTAAAGAAATGATGTGATGTTTCTTTAATTAGCCCTCGATATTTTATTCAGCAGTTTTTGGTTTGGCAAACATTTTTAATGGTTTACTGGAGTCACATTTTATCACGACGGGATTTTTTTTCTGATAACACTTGTAAATAAATTCAAATAAGTATGATTTAACTTAATGTGGTTGCCTTTTTGCTTTGTCTAAAAACCCTTTAATTTGCATTAAAATGACCTCTAATGACCACTTAGATTAAACAACTTCTGTGGGGGGGTTATGCCCCTAGACCCCCTAGTGATGTTTAGCGTCTTCACCACTCGCAGGGCCAGTAAGGTATCAGAAGGGTCAGTGAAGATTTCAAAACACTCGCCCGTCTGGCCACTTCGGGCTACTTTCCAGTTTTTGTCACTAGTCATCCTCATAATCTCTCTGAGCATTTCAGCCTACACGACTTCTCATGGAGAATATAACCATTAACGAACACCCATTCGGCAGGAATAGTTTGCTTGCCATCCCACGCCTTGCCCAGATTTTTTTATCACACTTTTTCTTGTCAGCTATGTTTGCTCAACACTCTCCCCCATCAATTGCATCGATGACTTTCCACAAAAAATATTCATTAATTATCTCATCACTCATTTGTACTTGACCAAACACTTCTGTGTGGGATCGTTTTAAAATATCATGAGGTGCCCCAGGACACGAAATGGCTCGCTGCTGGGAGCCATAGGCTCCGAGAAAAAATTGGATGCCCCTAAATATTGTATGCTGGTTGCTAAATGCGACCAATGCCAAATGCAACAAGAGAGTAAATCTGTGAATATTATGTTCAAATCCGGTAATATTTTACAAGTAATTCGATCACAGTTTCACCAAAATGTGGAGAAACCATCTTCTTGTTTTAACCCGTCAATCAATTTATCAAATCAATCAAATCCCAGTGGCTACTGGTTTGAAATGCTGTTCTGTAGCTTCATGTCAGAGCCTTTAAACAACTATTTCATGTACGGACAGCAAGCCATCAGCTCACGGATAAACATTTTCTGTATCATGTAACTTTAAAATTATTACGGAAATTCACGGATAACAATTTTCTAACAAATTATGATAGAAAATGTTACTTCATGAACTTGCTGTCAGCCCATTAGCGTCTGAAGCTAACTTGAAGCTACAGAACATACTGTCCTGTGCCCTGATTTCTAGGCACACACGTAGCCACTGAGCTGATGGCCTTGACTGTCACCCATTCATGAGCTAGGCCACGGCTTTGGGGCACCTCATGATAACGACCCCAGAGAGATGTGCATAGTCAAGTGCTGGTGGGTGATTTTGCTCAACACCTTCCTCTATCACTTTGTCAATGATTTTGTGCAAGACCCAATCTTCAATTATCTCATCACTCACTTGTACTGGGCGAAACGTCCTTCGTTATCATGACGTGCCCCAAAGCCGTGCGCCAGCTCATGGGTGACAGTCAAGGCCATCAGCTCGGTCGCTACGTGCTTGCCTGGAAATTAGGGCACAGGACTCATGACAGTATGTTCTGTTAGGCAATGAGCCTTCATGTTAGCTTCAGACGCTAAAGAGCTGACAGCAAGTTGAAATGTAATAGTATTTTTTGCCGGATCTACAGTGCAATTTTTATTATTCTGATTGTTTTACATAATAGTGAACACTTTAATGAAAATGGCATTTTTTTCAGTCTTGGTGTGGGACTGAGACAGACATTTTAAACAAGCCTAATTTGGAGATTAGGTGCCATGAGTAAAAGTAGTACCGCAGTATTTTCATTTGCAAACATATTGCTAGTCACACAAGTGCTACAGCAATGTATGGGTAAATAAAAATATAAGCAAACTTTGCCGTTCTAATCATGATACCAGATCCCCAAAATTAAGCACGTTCAAAATGTCTGACTCTCACAGAGACTAAAAAATGCCAATTTCATGTAAGAGTTAACCATTTTGTAAACTAATCAGAATAATAAAGATTGCAATGTAGGTCTGACAAAAAATAGGGTTTCATTTTTATAATTTTCATTTTGATATTCATTGCCAATTTTCAGTTACGATAGAAAATGTTACTGAATGAATTTGCTGTCAGCACATTTGTAACGCTACTTAACTACTTCTTATGTTAAATATTTAATATGATTGTAAAGCAAACTCTTCTTAAATGAAAAAATCTATGTATTTTTTATATCATAATCATAGTATATTTCATGTATATTTACAATCTGCATTATTTGCCAGCCCTATACACGTAGTAGCCTCATACGTAGATGGTGAGGCCTAAGCAGCTCTGGTGTTAAGTGCGTGCCTTGAAAACACAGGGTTAATAAAATAAGGGAAAA
>CM032663.1:6713479-6729911 GCA_019095985.1 Streblospio benedicti
ATTTAAAAAATGTTTAAATAAAAACAGGATGAATTTTTAAAAAGGCTGATGTTATGTTTGCCACAGGTTAAAACATTCTAAAACCAAACATATGGCCTGACTACAAATTCCGAAGAAATTGCTTGTGGGGGTAGGGGTAACATATTTAGCTAATTTCCAAAACGACAGGTATTTTTTTATGATTTTTACCTAATTTATGCATATTTTAGTCTAAAATGGTCATTTTATTGTGATAAATGCTTATTATTCTTAATATATGTCTATTTGCAACCACTTGGAGTCATATGAATGCAATATTTTGAAATATTTTACCACATTAATGTCATATGTAGAATTCATGAAATTTCACTGAAAATCGCGGAGGTACCGATCTTTAAATTAACGCTGTGAAGTCGTGTCCAGGCAGAATTTTGTAAGAAATGCATTTTTGTGCTTGGGAAAGGTCCTACTTTCAGGGAAATATGACCAACCTTTTGGTAAATTTAGTTCCATTAAACATGGTCTATCTCTTGGACTGTGTGTGTGTGTGTGTGTGTGTGTGTGTGTGTGTGTGTTTGTGTGTGTGTGTTTGTGTGTGTGTTTGTGTGTGTTTGTTTGTGTGTTTGTGTGTGTGTGTTTGTGTGTGTTTGTTTGTTTGTGTGTGTGTTTGTGTGTGTGTGTGTTTGTGTGTGTGTGTGTGTTTGTGTGTGTTTGTGTATGTGTTTGTGTGTGTGTTTGTGTGTGTGTTTATGTGTGTGTTTGTGTGTGTGTCAGTAGTTGTAAATCCCGGCCCTTGTGACTTGCATCTGAATCTATTTTGTCTCCGAACACCTTCTTTTGAAGGTGCCTCCTTTCGAAGGTTAATTCGTGAATGCGAGACACTTTTAACCTGAGCCTTTCTTTCGAAGGTATCTATACAAGGTACAAGGATCCCTTTGGCAGGTTAGGTAACCAACTGAGCCAAGGGTGTGTGGAGGGATCAGACTAGCTATAGTTTTCAAACTAGTTGAGTTCTTTTACGTGCAGAGGGGTGGCTCTCTTCTACACGGGACATGCTTTTTAACGAGGCTTCGGAACCTCAATCGATCTCCAGTTAATGTGCGTCAGCAGAGCTGGTGAGGAAATCAAGAGCTTTTGTGCGTAAAATGTTTACTTTTGAAATCGGCAGTTTGGATTATTCACTGTAAACAAACTAAAATCATTTTTGAGTACGATTTCTGTCGTCCATGCACTATAAGAATACTTCTGGCACATACTGATGCGATTTATATCCACTCACACGGGCTGGTTTCTGCTGCTAGTTGAAAAAAAATCTGCAATACATGATCACCCACCTTCAAAATCGAGGTCATTTGATAGAAAACATCTAATATTGTGGCTGTAAAGACGTAATTCAGGTAACATATGAATGAGAATGTATCTCAAACTGGAATGAAAACAGATTACACTAATCCCATGCTTGTTAAACCCATATAACTGGCCAAAAATTACAAAAGTCGTGGTATGCTGTGATCAACAGTTTTTGTGAGAGCTGCAAACCAGTTTTTGTGAGTAAATTGCATAGATGTAAGGTATTTTGATTATGTTTCATCTTTCGGATACGTAGGTTGAACACAATGGTTTTAAAAGTCTTTAGATGCTTTAGTGCACAAATATTAAAAGCCGATAGAGACAGTAATAGGAAGATCCCAACTCTGACTATAATACGGATCGGAAGGGGGGGGGGGGGGTCCGTGACACGTGCAACTCACAAAGAAAAGTATGTGCTAGGTTGTTATAAGTCACATGGTTACTGATGATATTTATTTCTATGATTTTCTATCTATAGGTGAAAATCATGGAGACTGCCAAATCCTCTGAAAGAAGGATAATTTAAGCCAATGTATCTGACTCACAATAGCATATCATTCACAAAGAATGTTTTACATCATGATGTTATTTGCCTGCTTTGTACGTTTTGGGAAATATCAATATTGCATGAATAATTAAGTGGATTATGCGTATTAGTAGGCTTAATTATCAAAAGATTTAAACACTACTTTCAAGTCAATGAATTAGAAAGTATCTATATATAGCTTTCAAACTTTTACAAGGTTTTCCTTTGTCCTCCCCCAATCCGCCTAATTGTCACAAAATCATGGTGTAAGGTCATTGGCGGTGATCGGGAGGATGTTGTATATACCACCCAGGTTGAGGTGCGGTTTGAGGCAACAGATATATACTGCCCCACGGATCTTCCATTCAAAGGTGTTGGCGTCACCATCCAGGATCTTGGCATTGTCCATGTCATGTCTGTCTGTCTGGTTGGTGGAGGTGGATTGATACATGTGATGAAGTGGTCTCCTTTGTTGATCAAATCTAGTCTTTAATGTTTTGAATGATTCGCCGACAGACTTATTGATGGATAGGCGGATAGCCAGCAGACTGAAGAAAACTTTGTAGAAGATTGAAAGCTATCTAGGTACTTTCTAATTTATTGGCTCAAAAGTAGCGTTTAAACCCTTTGATAACTATGTCAAACTCGAGGAGACGAATATTTAACATATTATTACGCTTACATAACATCAAGAGCATACAATTTACAAATCAATTATATTCAATGTTTCAAGTTAGCTCCCTGGTCAATTTCAAATGATCTGCACTCATGTAAGAATGTTCTTGTGTGTCTATAGATATATATATTTCATGCTATATATGTTTCTTTTATTTCATAAAGATAAGTGTCTCATTTGTTTCCACACATTAAAGTGTGAAGTTTAAAGTTTCCCATTGGGTAGATAATGGCATATTGAATAAAAAAATCATAACGTCCCCTCTTCAGGTACAAATGCAACACTGTGTATTTAATTGGTATACAGAGAAGAAAACTAGAATTTACCACAAACCATTAACATTAACATTTCATAGACTAAATCATCGTACACTCTTGACATTGTAATACGCTAATCAGCACAAGCTCCTGTTTCATGATTTTCAACTCCTCATGAAAACTGTTGATTGTACATTTCTGTAGATTTAGAGACTTTACACAATATATAAGTTGATAATTTAGTTTTGCAATGCATAAGGTAGTTTTCACTCAAGTATAAGCTGCATGGCGGACCCAACTAATGGCTTGACAAAGCAATATAAGGCAAAATAACAATCATTTTCTTCACTGGACAGCCATGTAGAACGAGGGTCTTCAACCATTGCAGATTTAGCAGCAAAATCAAGACCATTTAAGTGGACATACAAACAGCACTATGAAGCAGCACTATGAGACTTCAATGTGAAGTTTCCTTGGGATCCAAATTAATTGTCAAAGGTATGCCCTGTTGAGTGTTGAGGGACCCCCAATCCATGTCTCTGAGAAGATGGGCCTTGAAGCAGTGAGGCTCTCCAAGTGTGGGAAAGCCACTGGGCCTTCTGCTATACTATAGTGGCAGAAATGCTGAAGACTGCAGGTCCAAAATGGTTTACAGTCCTCACACAACTGCTTAATTAATATCATAGTAGTAGGAGGCCATATACCATCTGACCAGGGTTGAAAGTTTCATAGTAAACCTGTACAAAGGTAAAGGTGATGCTCTGGAGAGACTGTGGTCTAAAACTTCTAGACCAGGTCATGAAGAGACTAAAGAGAATTGCTGCAAAGTTCATCCAAGGGAAGCATAAATGACATGCAGTTTGGTGCTATGTCAGGTAGAGGCACACGACACTATATTCATCCTCTGTCAGTTGGAAGAGAGGTGTATGGCAGAGAATAAGACACTCTAGTTCTCATTTATTGACCTCAATAAAGCCTTTGACTGAGTTCCAAGAGAGGACTTTAAATGCGTGACGACGACGACGACGACGACGACGACGACGACGACGACGACGACGACGACGACGACGACGACGACGACGACGACGACGACGACGACGACGACGACGACGACGACGACGACGACGACGACGACGACGACGACGACGACGACGATGATTCTATTAGGACATAAATGTTCATTATGATTTATATGACACAGTGAAGTTTGATCACCAATTTTAACATATGAATGTCTAGTTTTCAACTTTAGATTTCATGAGTATACAGTATACTATGTATGATAGATGAACGTTTGGTGTTCATTATGAATTTTACATAATAAAATCATATACTCCAGTTAGTGCATTTTCGTATTTACGTGGAATGTTTTTGAGTATTTAAAAAAACATATGGATCAATTTTTATGGGGTCAAATTGTCAAAATTCAAAAGTATGACCCTCCCTATTAGTTGAGATTTAAAAGTCCGACCTTCATTTTCAAAAGTCCAACCCTCACTAAAACCAACCGACCCCCCCCCCACCCCCCCAAGAAAGTCAAAATGGCTCTTCCCTATTAAAATCTGGGGCACTCAGAATCTGCAGTTAGACAATAGTTTTTAACTATAGTAAATGAATTCAGAGATCAGCAATATAAATAAAACACTTTAAAATTTGAATTATCATTGCTCATATGACTAAAAATATCCACAACTATTATGATAAATTAGTACATTATACTACCATATTTTCTTGAAATACTGCAGGTATTTTCAAACCCACAAAGGGTAACAGCTCCATAATTGACAAACTTCAGTCTCCAGTAACTGATGTGTTTACAAGTTCAAAATTGCTGTTGCTGTTCAGTCTGTCTGAGTTATTTATCTAGTTAAAAATGATTCTAACAACCTTTATTGCAATAGATTCACTTTATTTTAAGTCTCCAAAATTCTGTTCAACTAAGCAATTTAAAGCATTATAACATATAAAGAAATAATCCCATTGATATAATATTGCAACTCCTTTAAAGCTAACCAAAGCATAACAGTTAGAAATTTGAACACAACAAACATGTTCATGTCCTCAGGAGAAATCAGGCATCATATTAGTTCCTACGGTTCAAACTCTGTCCTGAGAGATAGTTTTGATTCCTTTGCTCTATACTCTGTTCTGACAGATAATTTGGATTCCTTACTTCTAACTGTATACTATGAGCAGAGACATTAGGGTGCATTGGAAAGCCATAAGAGACCAATATCAGGATCCCCTCCTCTAGCGTCTGACAATGTCCAGTCAGATGTAATATCTGCTGCCACGAAGAGGTAGGAAACATTCTGGCCAGGATTTCTGGGTTATACACCGTCCTTCGGCCTTGCTGCTGCAGATTCTGATAAACGCGACTATACGTTGACTGCAATGTCGCCATATTGGCATCCAACTCGTCAGAGTGATGACTGGCAGCAGTACCCACGTGTTGTATTCGATCCCTGTTCGTAGTCGACTTCTTCATACCGTAATAAACCAAAACAATGATTGTGGCTGCCGCAGTTAAGCACAGCCCAATTACATACCAATTGTTCATCAACCACTCACGCGCGTCAACACCGTCCGTTGGTTTTTGTTTTGGCACTTTCGATGGACGCTTTATGCAAATATGGTCCTTGTCGCAGACACCTTCTGAGTCGTTACACGAGGCACCGGCGAAGCGGTACACGACGTCGCCTCGGGAGTTGGTGAGTCCCAGAGAGCGTGCAGGAACGCAGGCGTCGTAGTTGTAAGTGGCATTGGCCAGCCGCAGGCAGCACACCTGGATGATTCACAATGTCTTATCTTTACATACTAGATAGCACATATTTTTCTAAGTATTTTATATGATGTCTCTAAGCATTTTAACCATCTGCCAAATATTCGTGACTACATGAGGTGATTGTATTTGTTTCAAATCTTTCACCTCTCCTACTTTCCTTATAATAAAGCCAAGACAATGGCATATCCAATTGAGAGGCGTAGGCAAGGTATTTTACCCCTCAAAATGATGCTCTAGGGTTTTTGTCATTCCAATTGCCCCTCTCCCACAGCCTGGTTGTGGTTTCACACCATCGTTAAAAATATGCCAATACCCAACAAACCACGCACGAAAATACCTTTTTTAAAATTCATGAGACAGACTAGCTAATTACGAACCTGAAGATTTGATCTTTTGTACTATGCACAATAAGAAAAACAAGCTAACTCTCACCTCGCACACATGTCCTGGGTACTGCTCCGGCAAGCACTCACAGAGCGGGTAGCCGTGATACGCGCAGATGGACACGCATCGGCCACTCTGGCACACACCGTTCTCTTCCTGGCACCGCGTCGTGTTGTCGGGTTTGTTGGCCGGGGCCGGACACTCGGCAGAGACCCCGTCACACACCGCCTTGAACAGGCAGTCAGACTCCGCCTGCAATGATACATGTATACAAAACCGGGTGAGTTTGTATTGTGAATGATCATTTTATCAGGTGAGTTCTTGGGGCTCAAAAAAAGCAGTGTCACATGGACAAATCCCGATAGGATAATTCATGTTACACAATGAGCCCGGTTTTGCATTTACCATTCTTTTCTAAACAATCACAACACTGTTTACGAATAAACAGGCTTAAGGACTGCACCAATAATTCGAATCAGTGCATCTTGAAGGTGGACTAAAACATGTTCATGTACTCAGAAGAAATCACAACCAAACCATATACAGATGGTATAAGGTCAGTACTGATACAACTTATTTTTACAAGGCCATTCTGGAGCATGATAACCAATGAAAATACATGCAAAAGAATGATAAATATGCATTCTGCATGTAGAAAAACGGAGATTTAGCATAGATTCATATAACAGATATACTGTAAAACTAGAAATGTTTGTGAGCAATTTAATTTGTGAATTTCGTGAGTAGATACAAAAATATACAAACTTAAAAAGTCAGCAAACATTAATAGCCTATGTAAAGTAGGTCCAAGGTGGACCAAAATCGCAAAATTGAATAGTCACAAAACAATTCATAGATGAAAATCACAAAATTTAATAGCCACGAAATATTCTAGTTTTACAGTACAATGCATAAGGTCAGTACTGATACAACGTATTTTTACAAGGCCATTCTGGAGCATGATAACCAATGAAAATACACGCAAAAGAATGATAAATACGCATTCTGCATGTAGAAAAAAAAAGATTTAGCAGAGATTCATATAACAGACAGGGTCAAGATTAGCCACTGGTCCACTCCTATTGACCAGGAATACCTTGTGGAGGACGAGTAAGAAGTTTTAGCAACTCGTCCTTTTGATAAGTAGCAATTCTGGTCAATTTGGCATACAAGTATACAGTTTGTGTAAGGAGGACAAGTACATTTTTTGCAGGACAAGAAGATATTTGAAGGTTACTCATCCTGCTACGAGTAGCACTTTTCAACCTAATCCTGACCCTGCTGCTACCGGCGTGAACTAGTTGAAATTATTTCAGTGGATTGCCAGTGGTGGCGCTCTGAATGTAAACAAATATGGCCGTCCCATGAAACTAATGCAGACGTGACCAGAAACTAGTTTTCTTTGGCAAATATTTTAATAAAAATGTTACAAAAATTTGGGAAAATATTCATAGTTCGCCCGACGGGCCCATAGTATGATTGGGATAGCGCCATTTGGTATGTTAAGTGGCCAGAGGCGCAATGGCGCAGCCTAAATTGAACACTGCAAAAACGCAAACTTAAGAAGTCAGCAAACAATTATAGCCTATGTAAAGTAGGTCCAAGATGGACCAAAATTGTAAAATTGAATAGTCACAAAATATTCTAGTTTTACAGTACATACAAAAGAATGATAAATATGCATCTCAGGATCTGCATGTAGAAAAACGAAGATTTAGCATAGATTCATACAACAGAACCATTCTAGATCATTCTAAGATAACAGGCCACGCACCTTGCACACGGTCTTGGCGGCGGCCGGCAGCACTCTGCACACGTTGCTGCAGCACGGGCTCTGTGCCGCGCTGCAGACGGCGCCGCGGTCACGCGCCAGCCGACACCGGGCTGGCCCCTGGTCGGCGCCATGCAGCACGGGTCAATCTGGGGAGAGAGCGGGCTGACTGTTAAAAAGGATAAAGCATAAATATTCTATTAACGGGCGGGCGGCTATTGGCATACTTCTATTTGAGGGGGAGGCATTTGTTAGAGGTATGCGCTCAATGGAGGTAGGCGGTTAATAACGTATGTAAGACATAGCATTCTTGTTTCAAACGATGCATGATTATATAGGTGCTTTTACACAATGCAACCTTTCTTGTTATAATACATTATAAAATCAAAACAGACTCGCACATTGATCAATAAATGCTTTTACAAGAGGTTGAGGGTGGCGTTTATTAGAGGTAGAAAACCTGCCAGCTCAGGGGGACGTTTAATAGAGGTAGGCTGCTAGAGGTAGGCCATTACTAGAAGATTCCAGGTAGCTCTGAGCCACTAGAAGCGCAGTTTGGATAAGTGCTACTTTGAGCTAGCAGTCTGAATTCTGTATGTCTTTCATTGTCCTCCACAAACTAGGAACCCTCAGGGCAGCAGCGCTAAGTATTTAGTTAGCAAATCCTCGTATATTTGACGTACTAGAGAATTTGAATGTATTTTTCCCAAGTTTGCTTATGGATTCAATTATGTTATATCTCTCTCTGATTTCTATGGCAAGCAAGCTCCTGCCACTGTATTGACATATCTGAAAACAGGTTTGGGGTCGTGAGTTTAGTCCCGTTAGGGCCACTTTACATGGTCAAATGGAAGCTTCGGGTTGTAAATCCTATCTCTTCAGCTATGTCAATACAGTGGTAGGAGCTTGTTTGCAATAGAAACAGACAGAGAGAGAAGAATAAAAGTGAATTGTCTTTATGTAGACTATTATTAGTAGTAGAAATATCCATTCAGATTTATATTTGCAACACTACTACTCACATTTCAACAAAACTTGACGTAGCGGCTCCCTTCACGGGGTTTTCGACCGAAGTGACAAAATAGGTGGATTAGTGATTAGTCACTCTGTGGTGTAGTGTACGACATTACTTGCCCCAGCTGTCATAACTCCTACATTGGTGAAACAGGTAGGAACCTGGAGACCAGGTTGAAGGAACACTTAGATCCTCATAGCATCCAGTCTGCTATACAGATCCACACACACAGTTCTGGGCACAAGTTCAAGGGCGAAGTAGCTAAGGTCTTCGGCAGAAGACAACCCCCACCGTAGCAAGATCGTGGAAGCCATCAAGATCTTCCAAAACAAGCCCAAGCTCAACCTCAACCAAGGCAGGCGCATCCCCCCGACTCTCCTCCATCTGCTGTCCGACAGGAACGCCACCTGTCGGAATCGGCGCCAGTGACTAATCCACCTACTTTGTCACTTCGGTTGAAGACCCCGTGAAGGGAGCCACAACGTCAAGTTTTGTTGAAATGTGAGTAGTAGTGTTGCATATAAATCTGAATAAGTGAATTGGAAGGGTTTTACAGTAGGCGTGGTACCTTGCTGCAGTAGGCGGCGTCCCCACAGTCACACTCCTCGTCCGCCTCCCTCACCAGGTTACCACACGACGGCTGCAGTGACTCGCTGAAGCACACCCTGCCCTGGGGCAGCATAAGTGCATTGTATTAACAATAGCAGGTCCTATCTATACATGTGGGTTTGTATATAACTTTTCTGGCACATGTGTAAATTGGATGCCAAGCTGGGTGATTCATGTTGGACAACGAGTGGAGAGAGCATGAGGAAGGGCTCATTATAAACTGAATTATGGTGTATGCTATTCCACCATCCAAAGGCCCACACCCATATAAAGGCTCGCCAGACAATTTTATCAAAATTGCAATTACAATTTCGCATATAGAGATAGATGCAGAGATGAGCTATTTGGACTGGGGCTCATCAATGGGTACTAGAGCTCCTGGAAGGTAGTTATATGCACAGATGATTTTTCTTCTCAGCAACTGGAAATTCAATACTATACTGAAGAAAAATAGGTACCTGAAAACTGGCCATGCTACCAACTTTTGTCAGTATGTAGGAGCCTTGTGGTCTACCAATTTTTGGTGGGTGCATAATACAAAGTTGTTCATTTGTTTTAAATATACAAGATGCACATCTATTATCTAAAAATCAATTACAATTGTCTAATAATTGTTTGAATCATCTTATTTATTTTAAACATTAGAGAATATATTTTTCTTGTCCATCTGGAATGTCATACCTAATTTTGACATGGGCTTCCTGATTTTCAAACTTGGTAGCCCTGAATCTGATGTCTACTACTATAGCTTATAAATTCTTATATCAAACCCAGAACACTCAAAACTACTTAATATATTGTTTATTTATCTTACATTTGTTAAGTGGTCTGAGACTTATGCATATTCTTGGATATACATTTGTTAGGATACATTTATCCATTTGTATTTCTTTTCTGGCACACAATCAAGTGAATTGGATTCTAAATAAGTCCGCCTAGCCTAAGTCTGTAAATAAGGTTTTCATTGTAAATAGGACAATTCTTTTATCTGGGGCTACAATCATGACAGTGGTTTAAATCGGGGTTCACTGGCTGTCAAATCCTTACATTCAGCCCTGTAAAGTCAAATAAAAAACACAACATAAACAGATGATTGGTGAATGTTCTTGTACCTTGTTCACGATTACGGGGTGTATCATGACCTTGCTGCAGTAAGAGAACTTGTAGTTGTTGGGATACAGTCCATCGGTGGAGAATGAATGCATCAGAAACCGGCCTCCATTCTTGTTAGTAGGCACACAGAGGTACCTGGTGGTGGAGTTCATGATTATAATATAGATATACCTCTGAGATAACTCAAAAATTAATACAATTCTCATCAACTCTGTCTCCCTTCTCTCTAGCAATACATACATACATACATGTATGATTACTTTACTAAATAAACTTTTACAAATTCTCTATGATTGATCATCCTCATAATTTCTCTGAGAATTTCTTTCAACACGACTTCTCATGGAGATAATGGGATCATATAACAATTAACGAACACCCATTGATGAGGAATTGTTTGCTTGCCATCCCTCGCCTTGGCCAGATTTTTTATCACACTTTTTCGTGTCAGCTATGTTTGCTCAACGCCTTCCCCTATCAATTGCATTGATGACTTTCCACAAAGCCAATTCATTAATTATCTCATCACTCACTTGCACTTGACCAACCACTTCTGTGTCGCCTGGGATTGTTATCATGAGGTGCCCCAAAGCCGTACCCCAGCTCCTGGGTGACAGTCAAGGCAATCAGCTCAGTGGCGATGTGCAAGCCTGGAAAACAGGGCACAGAACTCTTGACAATATGTTCTGTAGCTTCATGTTAGCTTCATACACTGATGAGGAGACAGCAAGTTCATGGAATAACATTTTCTATCACAATTATTTTGATATTCAGAATCATCTTTCAATTATGATAGAAAATGTTACTCCATGAACTTGCTGTCAACTCATTAACTTATGAAGCTAACTTGAAGCTTCAGAACATACTGTCCTGTGCCCTGATTTCTAGGCACACACGTAGCCACTGAGCTGATGGCCTTGACTGTCACCCATTCATGAGCTTGGCCACGGCTTTGGGACACCTCACAATAACGACCCCACAGCGAAGTGCATAGTCAAGTGCTGGTGGGTGATTTTGCTCAACACCTTCCCCTATCACTTTCGTCAATGATTTTGTGCAAGACCCAATCTTCAATTATCTCATCACTCACTTGTACTGGGCGAGTTTTCCATCGTCAATTTCGTTATCATGAGGTGCCCCAAAGCTGTGGCCTAGCTCATGGGTGACAGTCAAGGCCATCAGCTCGGTCGCTATGTGCTTGCCTGGAAATTAGGGCAAAGGACTCATGATAGTATGTTCTGTAGCTTCAAGTTAGCTTCTGACGCTAATGAGCTGACAGCAAGTTCATGGAGTAACATTTTCTACCATAACTAAAAAATGTTAATGAATACAAAAAAAAAAAAAAAATCATAGGAATGAAACAGTTTTTTTCCCAGGATCTACAGTGCAATTTTTATCATTCTGATTTTTTACATGAACACTCAATTGGATGAAAATGGCATTTTTTCAGTCTCTGTGAAAGACAGAGTCAGACATTTTAAACAAGCCTAATTTTGTAATTAGGTATCTTGTGTAGAACGGTAGTATTTTAATTTGCATACACATGGCTAGCCACACAAGTGATACAGCAATGTGTGTGCAAATCAAAAATATAAACACACTTTGCTGTTCTAATCATGGGACAAAATCCCCAAATTAAAAATGTTCAACATGTCTGACTCTGCCTCTCATATAGACTAAAAAAATGCCAATTTCATGTTAGTGTTTACTATTTTGTTCTATAATCAGAATGATAAGAATTGCAATGTCGATCCGGCAAAAAAAAAAAAAAAAAAAAAAAGAGTTTTATTCTTATAATTTTCATTTTGATATTCAATACCAATTTTTAGTTATGATAGAAAATGTTTCTCCATGAACTTGCTGTAAGCACATTAGTAACGCTACTTAACTACATGTGAATATGATTGTAAAGCAAGCTCTTCTTATGTGAAGAAACCCATGTAATTTTTTATATTATAGTACATTTCATGTCTATTTACAATCTGCATTATTTGTCAGGCCTATACATGTAGTAGCCTCATACGTAGATGTAGATGGTCAGGCCTAGGCCGCTCTGGTGGTACATGCGTGCTTTGAGAACAAGCGTAAATATAAATAAGGCAAAAAAGGGTCCCACAGACCAAATCATGTTCATATCTATGTTATTAAACTTGATCAAGAAAGTTCCTCATACTCATTGACTACTTACCCCAGTTGAGCTGGGTCACGATGCCTGTGTTGTAGCTGCGATCCGGATAATTGTTAACTCTGCGTTCCCTGGAGCAGATGCCTCCAGGCTGGATGTAGGAGGAGAAGCCTCGCCATGCCAGCCCAAGGGTGCCCCCTGGGAAATCTCGGTATGTGAGACACATCGCAAGGCAGACATCATTGAAGTTCATTTCAGAGAACCTGCAGATATGGTAGATATTCATTGTGTTTGGGGTATTTCATGGCAGTCATCAAATGTGAATTAGTTTAGCACTTGTTGCTTTAGATCTATACACTGCGAGGCATATGTCAGTGAAGTCGAACAAGAACCTATGGTAAATGTTCATCTGCACTTGAAGAAATTCAATTATAAAAAGCAATTATAAAATGTTAAAAAACTAGTTAATTTTCATTGTATTTATTTTGTGCTAAAAACAGAGATTTTTAAATGTGATATTTTAGAAATACCCACTGGGGCCAGTTTCCCTGTTACCATGTGTTTTACAGTTTACCATATGATGGGTTGGATCATAAGTATATTTGATTTGTTACAAAATGAGAAGTGTATACATGTATGTCTACCAATCTACATGTACTTTCAGCTTCAGTTTGAGAATCTTCATTTCACCCGGCCATATTATTTCATAACATCGCACCTATCAAATAGTTAAAAAGTAACATAAGTACCTTTCTAGAAATTCTGAATCATCCTTAAAGTAGCCGGTGAATATATTGCCATCTTGAAACTCAGATAGAAAGGCTGTTAATGACTCGATTTGGAAGCCAATGTTATCACCCATTTTGTTGCCATTGAAGTCTGTTCTTCGGAACAACTTGTCCGCTGTGCCAATGACCTGCATGACAGTGGCAACAACAGCTTTCATATTGCCTCTTTGAGAGTCTCTCACAAAAAGATGGTCCACAAACATTCGTAAAGAGCAGTACTTTGCAGGCGTTTCAAACTTACTGCTTTTTGCTTCATCATACTTCGGTGTAAATCTAATTATATTTTGATTCAAGATAGTTCCTGCTGTTTCATTTTTTGGTATCATCATTTTTAACGCTGCCATTTTAGGAAGTGGGTGGTTATGTTTTTCAGTACTCGTACGGGGGTATCGGCGAGGTACTTTATTCACATCCACCCACTTCATAGTTTTGGAAGGGTCATATATAATATCAGTGTCTCTGTATATGACATGCCTGCTCCTGTCACTTGATCTTTGAGTCATGTTTGGAAAATAGTGTGAAGAGGGTTCGATTAAGAATTTGCCATACTGAAGCATCAAGTATCCATCAAAATAACCATTTTCAATTGTCCCATACAGGAAAGAATCTCTGTCCGCAGTACATGACCCTGTGTAAATGTTGAGGTCCCTTAAGTGGTAAGTGACCGTCACTGACTGGTTTTTCCCAATCAGATTAACCTTTATGTCCTTCTGTAAAAATGGGTGATGTTGGTGCCTTCTTACACCATCATCCTTTTGAATGCTAATAGATACTTGATTTTCATCAAAATATATGAACATATGATTGCCGGAAATTGCAAGTTTCGATGGATGAATAACATTCTATGAACCTAGATAACGGCAGGCATTCTTCATTGCTGTGACTGGCCAAATACAGAGAGCCCAATTGGTTACATGTGATGTCAGTAGATTTAGCTTTAATGGAGGGTCCACTTAGAAAAAACAGGATCAGCATTTGTATGCATGCCACCGACTGCATTTTCAAGGTTGCACTGATACAGAATAACATTCTCATATGCATTGCCACCGCGACCAAAAGGATATTTAGTGCTCTTTTAAACTTGACAGAATTATGAATAGTCACAACAAAAAATACTGCACAGTATGACCTAGACCTTCATGTAGATCTACTAGTCTAGACGTCGACGTTTCCGTGAAAAACAGTACTCTACATTGCTCTAGCGCAGGTCGTTCGCCGAATAGAATGGGACTACGCCATTGTAATCCACCTGGGCTGCATTACAGCTATGGAGGAAAAAATACATCCCTGATACCATAGACAAAAATCACTTGCAGATTTTTGTGTTACTCACTACTATGGCACCAAATAATATTGGCTACTTATTTGTTCTCTTAAAAAGTACGGTCAAGCATGGAAATGTTAATGAAAATCTAATCATTTTTTTTTAATTGATGTATAAAATAATCTATATATAATTTGTCATGTGAGGAAAGTTTATTCTTTTGTTTTGATTTGGTTGATTCTGTTAAATGGAGACAAAATGTGAGGAAAGTTTATTCGTTTGTTTTGCTTTGGTTAACGTTAAATAGAGACAAAATTCGATTTTAACATTTACTTCATAACATAAAGTATGTTATTCAAACATCTGTCATTGACGGGTAATGCAAAATCTTCCTGAAGGTAAAAATACGTCTGACAAACATAAGCCCGAAACCCGTTTGCTGTTTCCAAAAGAACTATTCAATATATTGAATTATTGGAAAAAGGGGGTCTGTGCGATGGAACACAGTCTGTACTTTAATTTACGCTCACCTCTAATGCATTCCAGGCTCACCTCTAATGCATTCCAGGGGGCCAGTTGAGTAAGGAAAAAAAGCTGAAAAAGAGGGATAAGGGAAAAAGGGCCCACAAAAAGATGGATAAGGGATCTCCAATTAGTGGGATAAGGGAAAAAAGAGCCATAAAGAGGGATACGGGAAAAAGGAATAAAAAGAGGGATAAGGGTAAAAAGGGCCAAAAAGAGGGATATGGGATTTCTTGACCCCTTATAAGCCTCCCATTATAGGGTGCAATTCCTAGTGAACCGTGATGATCACACGCAGACCTGTGCGCACACCTGTGCGCAAATTAGAATTTGCACACTGGGCGGGGATAGGCTTATTCCATGAAAACCTTGCTTAATAGTGTCACTTCACACAAAACACGAAACCGTCTGAACAGTTTATATTTTTGACCCACGTTTATGGACCACCTGCATAAAGATACCACCTCAATGATAAGATAATTTAGCGCAGAGCTAAGCCTTGACTAAAGAGAACACCAAGGACGTCCAAAAAGAGAACACCCCTTTATCCGTGTTATTGAGACCAGCGCAGCCCAGTCCTCCGGTTTGTCTTGATGGAGAAATTACATGCACTGCAGCATCTTACATAAAACAGAAGAATTAACATGTGTGCCCACTTTTGATGTGTCCTTCTCAGAGAGAATATCATCATAGACATCATGTTTTTTTATGCCGAGCTCACAGAAAGCAGACGCCAAATTCATGAGTTAAAATGACATCAATGACGTTTTGGTAAAAATCACCGCTGGATGTAAAGCTTTGTTCATTAAAAATGGTTTATGATGCTGGCATTTCATGTTGTTGGCGAAAAGAAATCAAAAACTTCATCGTGCAGTTCAAAACGGCGTGTCAAATGATTGCTCGTTTGTTTATTTTTTTTACTGCAATCAACGACTTGTACCCATCGAAAATCACAGTAATTGCCACGCTGAGAATTATTTGACTTTTTTTCGTTAAAGATTTATATTGGTTACGCTATATTTAGGACACCATGTTGGCTTAGTGTCATCATAATCCGAGGATATTAAGCTGGTTGTTTTTCCAGAAAAATCCAGACTGACCCATTCCTTTGCTTGTTTTAAATACACATGCTACTTTAGATAAGCGTGTTAATAGGACTCGTAGATTCAGGATTAGTCCGGCCAAAAAAGATGTGGTTCAAAGTCAGATTCAGTCTTTCAGAAGTAAAACCACAGAAATCCCTAGAAATCAGCGAGATCCCCCCCCCC
>CM032663.1:6730011-6746739 GCA_019095985.1 Streblospio benedicti
CATTAGAAAAATATTAGTTGATTTCATTAATATTATCATTTCCTAGTTTATCTGTGCCAGTTGTATTTGGCATGCTATTTCATTTCTAGTCCCACCTGGGAGTAAAACATTAAAGACAAATGCTATGACTGTTACAGATTAAATGCGCTCAGTTTGACACTATCAGTTTTAATTTCAGGAGAACTATCCTGGCCGGGCATGATGGCAGCATATTTGTTCCGTCAGGTGCACCCATAGTCAGCACTCCGGGGAAAAGTCCTGGCTCGGAGAGTCATAGAGGAACTGTCAGTGAAAGTAAAAAGTAAAAAGATCTGTGATCTCTGCCCAAAGACTTTCAAGTCTGACTCTGGACTGGCCGCGCATAAAAGGATGATGCACGACCAAAATCCAAGATATACTTGCCGTATATGTCAGCAAGGATTTGTGCTGAAAATGCATCATGAAACCCATTAGCTGAAACATTTAGGGGTGAGAATTATCTTGAATCCTTTAAAAATCAAATATATCAATATCTAGATAGAATTAATACATGACAAATAGAAAATAATCAAGTCTAAGTCAGTCAGTGATTTTTATATAAAAGAGTACACAAGTTTTAATGTTTTCAAAGTGCTTTTGGAT
Organism: Streblospio benedicti; assembly: GCA_019095985.1. Classification (NCBI taxonomy): domain Eukaryota; kingdom Metazoa; phylum Annelida; class Polychaeta; order Spionida; family Spionidae; genus Streblospio; species Streblospio benedicti. Next base: position 6,730,633 of record CM032663.1, read on the forward strand.
ATGTTATATGTTCTCCCCTATGCATCTGATGGTTTTATAGTGGTAGAAATATGCTTGTCAGAAGGATGAATATGTGAGAGATGAGAACAAATAAGTTGGTGTATTAATTTGTTTTTGCAGGTCAACAACTAGAAATGTTCACTTTGCACAAAAGAATTTGGCCATAAGAAAAACTTGGAAGCTCACAAGAAAGCTGCACATGGAGATGGTAATAAAGTGCCATGTCCCATTTGTGGGAAATGTGTATCATCTAATGATCTTGCGCGTCACAAAGACACGCATGTAGAAAACAAAATGCACCGGTGTCCAAAGTGTCCTTGTAAATTTTCTGATAAAAGCAACATGACAAGGCACTTTAAAGCACACAAATAGATGCAAAACTAAGATGTAAGTCAGATAATTAAAGAAGTGTTAAAGTATTAAGAAAATCAGAACCATATGCAAAGGTAAACAGAATCTTTAAAAATACAGAGATAAGTATCTCACACATTTTTGGTTTTAAAATACTTGTATTCGTTATTTAGAGCATAATAGGTTCAAAATAAATACAATTGTCAGTATTTTGAGTTGTATTTGTATGTTTCGGACGTCAGTCCTGTGTTTATTTTATTTTCTCTTGATGTATATTTTACTTTTTTTTCTCTTAGTGTATATTTTACAATTATTTGTTTCTCTTTCTTAATATTGTATATTATAATACTTCCGTATTCAGCTAGTTCACTTTCAACAGCAGTTTGCCTATTAATATTATTCTATCAATGAGCATAGTAAATTTTGTTTTACATATGTATCTTGGAAACATGATTTTGTCTTTTGAAAATGAAATGTTAAAGGTATGATTCTATATTCTCAAGAAAGTATATGTACTCATTATGAATTAAAGCACGTATATTATTATAACAATGCAAATTGTAAATTCTATTTTCCATATTCATCTCGGAAACATGATTTTGTCATTTGAAAATGAAATGTTAATAAAAATATGATTCTAAATTCGCAAGAAAGTTTTTGTAATCATTATGAATAAACACACACGCACACGCACAATGAAATCCACTCTCTCTTTTAAACACACACAACTCAGCTGATCCACAAACCAGGGCAAATGCAATAAAAAGCCAACTAAAATATTACTGAGGTATGGGGAGGAGTGTACTTCAAGGATCTCAAATCTCAATAGCAGATACCAAAAAGCCATGAACATGAAATATTGTTGTGGAAGAGCCTCTGACTATGTCCGTTGGAAGGACATTGCGGCTGTCATAATGTTAGTGTGTGATGACTTACTACACTAACAGGTAGAGGTTACATTTGTGCAATCACCAGCACATTCAGGTGTTTGAAAAAGTGAGGTTGCAACCAGTGGATTTCGTAGGTGTTCGTATTTACTGGTAAGCGTGTAAAAGTACCCATGAAAATGGGGACGTGCTTTCCACTCGACGACAACTGAAAGAGGAAATAACATCAACCAAACTAACTGTCAACTAGTACGGGAGGGAATGGATGTAGGATCAGATAGGGATAGCAAAATATTTGTAGTGACTGCTCTTCTTGCTCTATATATGTCGTGTTCATGTTCACATGTTTTCGAGCTTTACTGGAAATCAAAGCCCTTCAATTGTGCTGGTGCTGGTTGTGCCCCCTTTTCTGAAAACCCAGATTTGCTATTGATATGGAATCATGTTTTTTTCCACTTAAATGTTGAGAATGTGTTAATCCCCATCAAATGTCAGTAAACAATGATTAATATTTATGAAATAGTTAGTTGAATGTGTCATGCACCCAGTAAAACTAGGTGCACTTCACTTAGTTCTTTAACATTTATAGCTATTGCCACAGAACTGGGGTGGTGTCATGTTGACGTAAAGAAATAGTTATAGATATATGTATATATACAGGTTCTTACCCCACTCAAGACAGGCATGACTGAAACGTCCACTAGAAAAAACCGTAACATTTGTATCAAACCACGCAAAAGTGATCTTTTTAAAGAGGTGTTCTGTTCATTGGAGGTTCTGCTGCAGGCAATGAACTAAGTCATAATCCAGGCGTGATCACTACTTCTGTTCGATGATCGACGTGCCATTTACGCCACGGAAATATCGAAAATTACATCATAAAATAAGCAGATTGTAATCAGACGATTATTATGGAGTGCTGTGGAACCTTCTAGAATGGGGATGCGTAATTGTTGCAGTCTGAAATTGATGATAATTTTTATACTGAACAGTAGAAGACCATAGCTACATTGACATCTCCTTTATAAATAGGACAATTTTCTAATGATCTCAGACTGCCTTGTACCTCGATATAAAAAGACAGCTTGAAGCCAGTCCACCAAGTGATTTTGATGGAGAGGTTTGACTGAAACTACAGATCTTTTTTCAGCGTGTTGCTGACTTCTGAGTTGTACCTGTAGAAGTACAGCGATCCAAGTCAGCAAAGCTTTAAATAACATTACCAGCTCATGAGCACAAGTCAGCAATAAGCTGCAGCACACAAAATTAGCAGAAACAACCGAAACATGTATCCCCCGTGAGCGTGGAATTGCGAGTATTTAAATACATGAAAACCTAGCAAGTTTATTGAAGTACGTGATTTATCGTTGGCGACCAGTTCATCAAACGTAGACTTGTAATTTAAGCATGTTGTCTAAAATCAATTATTTGAGTAATAATATGACATTTTTTACTATATACTATTGACAAAGATTAACTTGTTATCATTAAATGTTTAAAATGACTTTTCCCACTCTATATTCTAAACAATTTTTTTATTTACCAAAATTGGTATATTTACCAAACTTAGGCAATTTTGAGCAAACATCTGGATTTTATTGATTTTTGGTTTCTATGGCAACTTTTATTTTATCATATACGTGATCAATGACCTTTTAAACATAGAACTTGATACATTATATGAAACTGATACCTTAAGAATCAAATATTATATGGACATATAATTTTTCGTTACCTAAAATGGCGGCCATTTTGGATTTTTGCTAAAATTTTAAAATGCTCAAGGGTGACAAGGTGGCATCAGTTAGTTCCTCTTTGTACACTATATGATTAACTCAAAAACACACAAAAAAAACTTTGTTATACCTTACATCAGGGTACCCGGGCTCGGCTGCCCGACTATGAGGCGTTGCACTGTACTGAGAATTGATCGGGTTTACATTATGGAGCAAGTGGCTTTTAGTGTGATTTGTGATCATGGAAGGAGTTTATGGCGGGGAGCGAGGAGTGTGCTGCTTGGTAAGAAGGGGGAATCTCTCTCACACCGCACATAACATGCATTGCTTCAACATCTGTTGTTATACAGCTGTCGATTGACTTCAATAACGTGTGGATTGAACATGAATCGATCTAAATATGTGAGGATGAGTGTTTAAACTGGATCTGTTCACCTAAGATTTCTGTGGGTGATTTTTAATGACACTCCATATAGTTTTTGGCTCCACGCTGCATATTTTGGGTGGGGGTGGGGGGGGGGGGGGGGGGGGAATCTCACTGATTTCTAGGGTTCTAGGTTTTTACTTCTGAAAGACTGAATCTGACTGTGAACCACATATTTTTAGTTGACTAATCCTGAATCTACGAGTCCTATTAACACGCTTATCTAAAGTAGCATGTGTGTTAAAACAAGCAAAGATTGGGTCAGTCTGCAGATTTTTTCTGGAAAAACAACCAGCATAATAGCTGCCAATTATGATGACTCTAAGAAATGATGTCCTAACATATAGTACATGTATAAACAATAGAAGCATTTAACGAAAAAAGGGTCAAATAACGAATTCCCCAGCGTGGTAGTTTCTGATTGCCTGATGGTTCAAGTCGTTGAATACAGTAAAACAAGATAAACAAACGAGCAATCATTTGACACGCCGTTTTGAACTGCACGATGAAGTTTTGAATTCTTTCGCCAACAACATGAAATGCCAGCATCATAAACCATTTTTAATGAACAGTTTACATCCAGCGGTGATTTTTACCAAAATGTTAAACGCAACTAAACCTTTGTGTGTTTTTAGTGTTTTGTGCCATGTCGGCCAATTATGCTAAAGGTTGAGGTTGTTAAAACCACTGCTATAAAAGCATCATAAAGCATGGATATGGCGTGATTTTACGCCATTTTAATGATCATGAAGACTTACTCGGTAATACATGTACAATAGAACCCACCTATTTGGACGATTTGGGTACTGGGGAAAGTGTTTACTATAAAGTCTCTTTATTACAATACCCAGAATAGTAGTCTCTGAATGAAAAAGTGGGTAGAGGGGGGAAATTGTCTTATCTGAATCATCTTTAGACTTGCTCTTCATTGGGTGTTCTCCTAGCTGTAGCCGTTTTGTGGAACTAACAGTCTGTTTTCCTTCCACATTTTGGCAAGCAATTAAAACATGGACTGGTTTGGGTTATTTATATGTAATTAAAATGATATGATTTGGAAAGAAAGTAGCCAAATGTTACAAGTTTATCTTCAGTATGTGAAGTGAGTCTCAAAATATTTCCACAATATGTGGCAACGTCGAATAACATGACCATATGCATCAACTGCATACTCGTTTTCACAGTGTAGGCACATGCCTGTAGGCTCGATTCTAGTTCTGTAGCAGATCTGCCCGGGGTGAGTGGCATCGGCGGGTCCATTTTAACCCAGTAATTCCAACAAATAATGCCTATTTAAGAATTTTAAAGGTGCTTTGATAGCTGATTGCCTTGGCGTCATTGATGTCATTTTAACTCATGAATTTGGCGTCTGCTTCCTGTGAGCTCGGCATAAAAAAAAAAAAAAAAAAAAAAAATGCCATGATGTCTCTGAGAAGGACACATCAAAAGTGGGCACACATGTTAATTCTTCTGTATTATGTAAGATCCTGCAGTGCATGTAATTTCTCCATCAAGACAAACCGGAGGACTGGGCTGCGCTGGTCTCAATAACACGGATAAAGGGGTGTTCTCTTTTTGAACGTCCTTGGTGTTCTCTTTAGTCAAGGCTTAGCTCTGCGCTAAATTATCTTATCATTGAGGTGGTATCTTTTATGCAGGTGGTCCATAAACGTGGGTCAAAAATATAAACTGTTCAGACGGTTTCGTGTTTCGTGTGAAGTGACACTATTAAGCAAGGTTTTCATGCAATAAGCCTATCCCCGCCCAGTGTGGAAATTCTAATTTGCGCACAGGTGTGAGCACAGGTCTACGTGTGATCATCATGGTTCACTAGGAATTGCACCCTATGATTGGGGGTTTATAAGGGGTCTAGAAATCCCTTATCCCTCCTTTTGGCCCTTTTTACCCTTATCCCTCTTTTTGTTCTTTTTTCCCGTATCCCTCTTTATGGCTCTTTTTTCCCTTATCCCACTAATTGGAGATCCCTTATCCATCTTTTTGTGGGCCTTTTTCCCTCATCCCTCTTTTTCAGCTTTTTTTCTTATCCCACTCCCACTTCCTTGTAACCTCCCCCCACTATAATCATTGGACCAGCACTCAACTGGCCCCCGGGAATTAGACGTTAGAGGTGAGCATAAATTAAGACTGTGTTCCATCGCACAGAGCCCCCCTTTTCCAATAATTCAATATATTGTAGGAATTGACCACGAGATTGTCGTGTCAATCGTGAAATTGAGCATGCTGAGCATGCCTCACTTTGTTCGGGTAAATCAGACGTCAGCATGCTCAATTTCACGATTGACACGACAATCGAGTGGTCAATCACCATTCTATCATGACTAAAATCCATTTTATTTTAAAATAAATCAAATTATAACATTCTCATTGCAAGTCAATTTCGTTTGTTTTGAGCGCGAGGAGACCACTACTACGGCTTTAGTCTAAACTTCTGCTCTCCGCTACACGAAACACGCCATGCGACGTCAGCGGCTGTATTGATAATGTGAGGAGTTTAGACTAGCGCCATCTGCGCACTCTGAAGCGTGTTTTCCATCGCAAAATTGAGCACACTGATTGACCAATCAGCGTGGGTTATTGGCCGAGATTTTTGCACAGAATGATAGAATGAATAGTTCTTTTGGAAACAGCAAACTGGTTTCGGGCTTATATATTACGTTCGTCAGACGTATTTTTACCTTCAGGAAGATTTTGCATTGCCCATTAATGAGATGTTTGAATAACATACTTTATGCTATGAAGTAAATGTTAAAATCGAATTTTGTCTCTATTTAACATTAACCAAAGCAAAACAAACGAATAAACTTTCCTCACATTGTGTCTCCATTTAACAGAATCAACCAAATCAAAACAAAAGAATAAACTTTCCCCACATGCCAAATTATATATAGATTATTTTATACATCAATTTTTAAAAAATGATTAGATTTTCATTAACATTTCCATGCTTGACCGTACTTTTTAAGAGAACAAATAAGTAGCCAATATTATTTGGTGCCATAGTAGTGAGTAACACAAAAATCTGCAAGTGATTACACTACATATACCTTCCTCCATAGCTGTAATGCAGCCCAGGCGGATTACAATGGCGCAGTCCCATTCTATTCGGCGAACGACCTGAGTACTGTTTTTCACGGAAACGTCGACGTCTAGACTAGTAGATCTAGATCTACATGAAGTAATGCTCTTTGCTTGCATGGTTTCAAACTTGGATGTTAAAACACGCGCATTTTGATTTTTTTTATCAAATTAGAGACCTTATCATTCTAAATAACCCGACAAGGGTTATAGCAAAAATGCCTGGCCATGGGTAAGTTTTGCTCTTATGATTAACTTTTAAAAAATTCAACATGTTTTACAATTAATCATTATTTTATTTTTATCCTACAGCCGCGTGATCAACCAACTACTCTCAGGGCATAAAGTCATAATGTTCTCTTTTAAACTACCTTATTGCTAGCATATTAAATGCGTAATGATAAACTGTATTGCTCAAACGAAGTAATAGCTTATTCAAGTCAAAGTAAATGTCAGGAACAAGTAATTAATATTTTCTAAATGACATAATGCACCATGCTGTAGATGTCAATAGTACTATCCTTCTATGTTGTAGCCGTACTAGTATCACTGTGATAAACTTGACGAGGTCTGCTGCTTGCATGGTTTCAAACTTGGATGTTAAAACACGCGCATTTTGATGTTTTTATCAAATTAGAGACCTTATCATTCTAAATAACCCGACAAGGGTTATAGCAAAAATGCCTGGCCATGGGTAAGTTTTGCTCTTATGATTAACTTTAAAAAAATTCAACATGTTTTACAATGTCAGGAACAAGTAATTAATATTTTCTAAATGACATAATGCACCATGCTGTAGATGTCAATGGTACTTAACTATCCTTCTATGTTGTAGCCATACTATATGACTGTGATAAACCTGACGAGGTCTTTGCTTGCATGGTTTCAAACTTGGATGTTAAAACACGCGCCGAAACACCTCTGCATTCGTAAGTAAAATGCTGATTATTTCTATCCCAAACAAGTAGATTGTTACAAACATTTGTCAAAAAGGTGATAAATTTAGTACTTTTAGTATCTAGATCAGTGTCATTTGAGTGGGTGTTATAAAACGCGAGTAATGTAGCAATGAAAATATCAAAATTGACGAGGGCTACTTCATTGCAAAGTGGTGTGATGACGAGGGCTATTTATTCTATAGACGAGGGCTATTTGCATGATTGACGAGGGTTAATTGCCCTCTGAACTAGTTACCGAACTGTGTTATATTTAATATATGTATTTTTTGACAGTATGGACACTGAAATGGATAAAGGACACGGATATTTGCCCTCTGGGGATGAGGTAAGCAAATATATGTATTTTTAGACCCTGCTACTCAGAGCCTTGCTAATTATTTTCTCACAATCCACACAAATAAACATGATCAGAAAAGACAACTATCAAATTAATGCATCATGTTTTTGTGATATGACTGTTGTAACTTAATGTTTAAATTCATAATTGTCTAACATTACATTTCAAGCAAGTACTGCATTGCCATATTCACTATTCCTTAGTACCTAATTTTTGCTGTCATATTTAAGATTTTCAGTATCATTATTGAAATGTGTATGCATTCTGAAATTATTGTCACGAATAGAAGGAGTTTAGAATGGTGAACAAGATAATAAGTACCCTTTATTTTCAGTCGAACAACAGTTTAATGATGGGTATGCTGTTAAAATTTTGTTGCACTTTTGCTCTGTTGCAGAAGTTTATGTTCAACGTTCCTTTAGGGAATGATCATAAATAACGATACCGGGGGGGGGGGTGGGGGTGGGGGGGGGGCGTCGTCCATTTCTAAAAAAAAGTTAACCCATCAGCATTCTAAAAAGTTGAGTGATCCCCCACCCACCCGCTAAAGAAAAAGGCCTCTATATAGTCATTGCATTGCTAAAAGAAAGTATTTTAAAAAAAAATACTGTAGTGTGATAAAAAAGTTCAGAGACCCCCCAACGGGAATCAGAAAAGTTGGACGACCCCCCACTTTTTTTTTTTTTTGGACGACCCCACCCCCACCCCCGGTATCATTATTTATGATCGTTCCCTTATATTATGTTTTCATTTCTTGTTGTTATGTCCTGAATTGAATTTCTTCTCTAATAAAGTGTGCTTTTATATGAGAATTTATTTTTAAAGTGTATGTGTAAAATATTTGCGTGTTGGTACACATTAGAAAAATATTAGTTGATTTCATTAATATTATCATTTCCTAGTTTATCTGTGCCAGTTGTATTTGGCATGCTATTTCATTTCTAGTCCCACCTGGGAGTAAAACATTAAAGACAAATGCTATGACTGTTACAGATTAAATGCGCTCAGTTTGACACTATCAGTTTTAATTTCAGGAGAATCTATCCTGGCCGGGCATGATGGCAGCATATTTGTTCCGTCAGGTGCACCCATAGTCAGCACTCCGGGGAAAAGTCCTGGCTCGGAGAGTCATAGAGGAACTGTCAGTGAAAGTAAAAAGATCTGTGATCTCTGCCCAAAGACTTTCAAGTCTGACTCTGGACTGGCCGCGCATAAAAGGATGATGCACGACGATATACTTGCCGTATATGTCAGCAAGGATTTGTGGTGAAAATGCATCATGAAACCCATTAGCTGAAACATTTAGGGGTGAGAATTATCTTGAATCCTTTAAAAATCAAATATATTAATATCTAGATAGAATTAATACATGACAAATAGAAAATAATCAAGTCTAAGTCAGTCAGTGATTTTTATATAAAAGAGTACACAAGTTTTAATGTTTTCAAAGTGCTTTTGGATATGTTATATGTTCTCCCCTATGCATCTAATGGTTTTATAGTGGTAGAAATATGCTTGTCAGAAGGATGAATATGTGAGAGATGAGAACAAATAAGTTGGTGTATTAATTTGTTTTTGCAGGTCAACAACTAGAAATGTTCACTTTGCACAAAAGAGTTTGGCCATAAGAAAAACTTGGAAGCTCACAAGAAAGCTGCACATGGAGATGGTAATAAAGTGCCATGTCCCATTTGTGGGAAATGTGTATCATTGTATCATCAAATGATCTTACGCGTCACAAAGACACACATGTAGAAAACAAAATGCACCGGTGTCCAAAGTGTCCTTGTAAATTTTCTGATAAAAGCAACATGACAAGGCACTTTAAAGCACACAAATAGATGCAAAACTAAGATGTAGCAATATATAATAGTTTTACAGTAATATATTACCTAAGATCTGCTGTAGCATAAGTAGTTATTTTGTTCATTTTGTGTTAGTGTTTAAATATTATGTAGAATATATCTACCATAAATCTACCTCTATTAAACATTCTATGTCTGTTTGTTATATATATATATATATATATATATATATATATATATATATATATATATATATATATATATATATATATATATATATATATATATATATATATATATATATATATATATATATATATATATTCTTCAATATTAAACTGAGCATCACATTGTTTGTTAGTCACATTTTATCAAAATGTTTTGTGTATGTCAAGAAAAAAGTTGTGAACTACAATGATAGACAAAAGTGCATAAAGTCAACACATGAGATGTTTGTTTCCTCAAGATATTGAAATTTTTATTTCTATCTAAAAGTACTACTTAACATTTATAATTGTAATATTCATTAAATAATCTTGTTTGCTTAGTAATTATTCTATATATGTACTGTAAAGCCATATATATATATGTATTCACAAATTCAAAGATTAAGTTTATTAATAAAAAGAATGCAAACAAACTTATGACTGTGATCTTAAAAGATTTTACAATACCAGAAATTATATGATATTCCAAGCATTTCTCAGGTATAATTCACTTTTCACCAAAACATGCTATAACCTGAACATTATCTTAAGTGTCAATGTCCAGTATTAAATCATTGAATCCTGCTCTTCTATGAGGTAATATTTTCTCCTCATTTAACTTATGATAGGCTCGAACCCCTTGTGCTCCTCTTGCCATGGTGGAAAGGTCACTCACAGTACCACTTTTCCTCTTGGGCTTGGTGTGTTCTTTACTATCTTGATGAAAAAGATGCGCTCTAAAGTATAAATACAAAATATTACGAAATTAAAATTGCAAAAAATTGATTTCAAAATGTAAACATTTTAAGATTGTAAACAATATTTCATTATGGCTTAATGCTCTTACTTAACAACAATTGTATAGCTATCGACTGCATTGCTAATCACAGGCCCAGCAGTTTCTTCTTGAAAACTGTCAACAGCACACTGAGCATACACTCTTTTGCGTGAGGTATTCATTGCGAATGTTCTGAAAGTAAAACAAATGAATCATTCCGTGAATTGCAGCTTGTCAGTATATTAAAATATACTGTAATACCGAACTATTTCACGGCTTTAACATTTCAGCATTTGGAGCCGTAAAGCATTTTGTGGCTAGCAGATATTTGATTATATCAAATCTTTTAGCACAACTTTTTAGTACCAAATAATAATTGGTTTATGTGTAGTCATATCAATCACAAATATCATTCACAAATAAATATTTATATTTGCAAAGTGGAGATATTGATCCCAACAAACAATGAAACCCCAACAATAAAACAAATGTTACAGTTTTTTCTAGTTGCACAATATTTACACAATTTACTAGTATGCTGACCTCTCGGGGTCCATCTTGTGCATAAACAGACACATGGCTGTTGAGAGTGCAGACGGTATATCATCGGCCCTGAGGACACCAGTTCCTTTAGGATCAACATCCTGGAAAAACAGCAAAAAAAAGATGGCATAAACCTTTAAACAAACGACTACAATCATTGTTACATCTTATTACATATACATCAAAACAAGTCAACAAAAAGAAAATACCTGGAATGCACCAAACAATGTTTCAGAGTCTAGACTTGACACACTTCTATGGTTGTAAGTGCCATCTTTAGTTAGTGAGTAGAGTTGCAGTCTACGATCAACATTACAAAGAATGCCTTCAAACTGTGCCATAGGCAGACCTGCTACATACATTTCTGGTGGTGGGAATGTGCCTGGCTTATAGTGCTTCAGTAGGTGTTCTCTAATGTTCAATAACCATTTAATGCGCTGTGAAGTGGGAACACCACATTGGTCTACGGCCTGGTACCATTCTCTAATTAATCGACACCAATGGGCTGATTCATCATCTCCATTTTTCATCATTGCAACTTCAACTTTTTCTGAGAACGTAATCATGGCAAATGAGTTACGCTGCCGATCTCGCAATTCTACAAGTAACTCCAATGAGAGGCCTGTCTTTTCACTTGGTTGACATGATGCTTCAGCCTCAGCAACTTTGTACCATGCTTGAGGATGAACACCCATCGGGATCATACCACTTGAACAACACCTGTAGCGGTTGTTGACTAGAATGTGATGAGGGTCTATGATACATTGTACAAGAGAGTCATTTATGTGGGATGGTTGTGCATAGCAATGATCGATGACAAAGGTTTCATCTTTAGTTATAATTGTGTATGGTTTTAAAGGTGGAAATGCAACCATTTCATCATATTTTGATTTTTCCTTCACCAAATATTTGTGGCATATAAAATATTTGTGCGTTGCTTTGGTAAGTGCTTTAGGTATGAAATAATCATTGACCTCAGTGACTGAACTTTTGTTTGACATGGAACTCGTGATCCTGAGCCATATACTTCTGAAACTTTATTAATACGGGCAGCTTTCCTAACATTAGCTTTAGGCTTTTCATTATTCAGTTCAAGCATAAACCGTAACTCATTTAGTACGAAATGCTCACGTATAGCTTCAGCATCATTTATAATTGCTTTGAACTCCTGCACATTCACGGATTGCCACTTTTCTTGTCTGGATTTTTTACTTTGTGCAATCAGTCCAACCAAGAGTCCTTCTAACACTATGTCGGAGTCTGCACTGGACTTGTTATCATGTGGAATATCAGTGACTGTGATGTCCTCGTTCATTTTATGCTTCATAACTATGTTTGTATTTGCAGTTTGAATTGCTACTAATATGTCATCATCTAATTCATTTACAATGTTGTCTGGTAGGTACTGAAGTATGAAATCTTCTGATTGATTATTATCTTCTGGTGCATTGTTTTCATCATTAGCAATGCTATCCTTGTCAAGTTTTATGACTTTTTCAATATTTCCAGGGGTGTAGACTTGAACAAATCCTTTTTGTGACACGTCTATACGACCAGAGGACTGTTTGTTAATAATTGCACTTCCATTTCCACTAGCAACAATAACGTTCAGTGAGCTGAAATATGCAATTTGATTTGCTTTTGTTTCTGATCTAGCAGTATCCCAGATCTTTTTGTCCAGCTTTACCAGTGTTATTGGTTGGTCGTCAAAATCATCTACTGAGACTTCCAGAAATTGACCATCAAATGCAATGACTTTTGGGTTCAGACCTGCCTCAGTCATTGCAGTGATTCCATCTTTAAGAATATTTCTTACGGCTTTCATTTTGAGACTGGAACCTGAGAGTTGATACATGATTGGCATTGCATGGGGGCTTTCTGGACAATCTGGATAAGTAGTTCGTTCCAGGTTAAATACAACACTAAGAAGCAGTTCTTTTGCTGGGCGTCTTAGGAGATCATAGGCCATTTGTATCAGATCTTTACAGCCTTCTAGTGTGTTGATACAGTGATCCAAAGTCAGGACTATATCTTCTTTCTCTGGGCTTTCATGAGGATGGAAAGCTTCATCGGCTGATGCTACTTTTTCAGGACATCGACATTGCACTCCCATTGCTGATGGTAATTCAGCAACAAAGTGACAGTTTTGTGCAAATTCTTTTGAATTGTTCAATAGCATGGTGGATTTTTCGGTCTTTCTTGTTGGTTCAGTTTGTTCTCCACTATTTCCGTACAATGCTTTTGTATATTCCCACAATTCAGTCCACAATGCACTATCATTATTACCTGTTAACACAGTAGAGCTTTCACTTGTGAAACACACATTTACAAATGATGGACATTGTTTGGCTGCCATTTGACTGATAATTTGGGTTGTGTAATAAATAGGCAGTTTGTAGTAAACATCTGTTACAAATGTTTTTCCTGGAATGGGACACGTCAGTTCAAAAGCAACTTCGTTCGTCTGCCTGTTGTCAATACCCGTATACCATCGCCACTGATAACAGCATAAGGTCCATTTTCATGTTCAGTTAATGGCAGCACAACACATCCATCTTCACAATACTTTAAATGAGGGTAATACACTGGCATCACTTTTGCTACAAGTATAGCAACTGCATTGATCTCATTCGTGGTGCCATGATCAAAGCGTGATTGAAGCTCTGGTGATACATTTTCCTCTTCATCATGATCATGGCCAAAAGTCTTCGCAATGTGCGCTTTCTGATCCTTGGGAGTGCCAAATCCCAAGGCACGAAAGAGTGTACTGCCAGTTACATAAGCTTTTTTGCGCAGTTTGAACCACTCAATGGAGCTTTGCTTAAGATGAGATGCCAGTTCGTTGACGTTCATTGTAGAAATAGCATTCTCTTCTGGCTCTCTCATACATATGTAATTACACTGATTTTATAAATTCACTTGCACATTCAGACCTTTTTTATAGTTTTTAGAGGCACCGTTGATTGTAGCAACTATAAAACAAATGTTGTCAATTTCCTTTAAAAGGTTCTCAATGCATTGGTTTGATTTTATTATGTGTGTTTGGAAGAAACATCGTCACATCGGTTCAAATACTGGGGATTACCCCCACTTTGCCAATTGGGCTATGTGTACATTAGAACCTTCAATCAAGACCACCTCTATATATACACCACCTCTATTATAAGATGATCGATAACATTCCCAAGTCTTCATAAAAAAGACCATTGCAAACATCCCTGAAGAGACCACCCCTATTGACGCCAGTCCTTGGGCAATCTTAATTGGGATGTTCTACTGAAGTGTGTGCGAATATCTGTGCCATGGAGAGAGAGCATTATGTTTCCATTGCCATAGACACTAATTTTTCATCCTATACCTTTTGCACATTAGATGCCAAGTGCATTTTCAGTGATCAATGACTTACTTGAGAAGATATACTTCACCGTCTTCGCCAAGTATACAACATCCAAGCTCAGAAATCCATAGCTTGATCTGTTGCTCATTGCAAAAGATTCTCTATTGTCGTATAAGAATTTCCCTATCTCAATTTATCTTCAGTCTTAAAGGTTGTTCCAAAACACTCTTTCTCCATATCATACTTGATACTTGGAAGGTGCTAAATTGTCAGTAAAATGATGTGTGCCAATATTATTTATTATTTATTTGTATGTACTAAATAATAGCGCCAACTTTACAAAGTATCACCCATGCCCACAATTCGTACAAGGGTGGTTGCTCGAGAAAAAGAGTGCTGTACTCATTTCATACACTTTACTCAATATATCCCTTTGCTAATAATTGCTATGTCCATGGATGGATGGTGGTGCATTGTGTTCACATTCACATGGACACTAACATTTCCTCCCTTAGATTTCATTGTACATGCCAAGTCAAATGATTGCACCAATGAATTAATTGGGATCGACTTATACGAGTATGTAACTGGAGTGATTCAATGTGATTCTCAGCATGCCTCTTTAACCACACGGGTATAAGCTAGTCAACATTATTATCCACGGTCACTTCGTAGGAACCCTTGTGTGTACATGTACATCCAGTGTGCTCAACTGCACTGATCAAAACTAGTAATAACCTCTCCCGTGTGCAGTGCACGTCTGTCCTGCGTGATTGTTTTTCATGCTGCAATTATATTCTTCTCTCTCTTCTATGGCAAGCATTCATGCTAGAGGACACACCTTAGATGACATACAACATGACCAACACTCGAACACAACAGGACTTGCGGACAGTTTGGCCCGGCATGTTTTTTTTAGATCTGCGGTGACTAGCTGATTTACGCATGGAGTGACAAGGGATCTTTCACAAATCACGTCATCATATTTTGGGGCATTTCTGACACCCCCACCCCTCCGATTATTGTGCGTCATTACTCTTGCGCCCCCCACCCACCCCCAACTTTGAGGTGTCATTTTAACCCCCTCCCCCTGTTCATTACTACCCATATAAATGGAAACTTTGCAAGCAGCATCGCGTACATTAGCATGCTACGGAACAAAACAAAAACATTCACACAATTTCTCACTCTTGATGCCTGCACCCCTCCCCTTCCAGTCCACGATGACACCATTTTACTCTGCCCCCCTCCCCCCGCCCTATTTGCCGCACTGAACACGCACTGGTCGTCAGGATCTCCGTGAGATTTGGCAGTAGACTGGCGGTAGACTATAGCCGTGCAGCGTGATGTGTCCTAGGCATTATTCACATCATATGAAATGTGCGTCACACACACAGATCTTGGTAGCTTCTAAAAGGACGTAGATGGCGCACGTTTAGTGCAGTAGCGTAAACCCCGGGCGTAAACATACGAGGATTGCCGAATGATGAAACAGGCCCCTGGTTGAACAGGCTACGTTTTACGTTCATTATGTTTTACGTTCCCCTGAAAATCCTTACGTAAAGCGTTTACTACGTTTTAGTGTTAGTCCATGGTTTCAAGCTTGCACATATATACACATATACACGCGCGTTCTAATGTTTTTAACATA
>CM032663.1:6746839-6775615 GCA_019095985.1 Streblospio benedicti
CCTAGCTCAAACAATGCGATCTAGATGGGTAGATCTTCGTGACAAACTTTACGGACGGTCGGTTGAAAAAAAAGTCAGAGGGTAGAGATACGCTGAGTTTAGGAACTGCACATTAGAGGAGGAGGGTTGAATTATTGAGTCTTGCTTTCCACTCGGAGTAGACTGATGTGAATGTCATATTTCGTCCTTTTTCCACACAAGCAGATGACTGTGTCATTGGTCTTCTGCGACGTGTCTATTAGTGGCTAATTAGCTTGAAACGGTGATGACCATACTAAGAGGTCTGCTCCCAATTGTTGTGTGAAGCTCTCTGCTTTAGTATAGCTCTATTATAGGTGCATAGTTGCTTTTGATTTGCCAAGTATTTCGGGTGGCACTCTTGCGTCAAAGGGACACGAGCTCTTTGCAGACTTTGGAAGAAGACTCCAGATTCTAACTTGAACGAACAAAACAGATGCCAATTTTAAATAACTTTAAAGGGTCCATATTACAGCTTCCGCATATATTCTATGTTGCTGGCGGGAATGAAGCGGTGGCTGCCCGTCAAGTTCCTGTGGCTGCTCATTGACATTGTGGCGGCGTCTCTCACCTACACGCTCTTCCAGTTGAACAATCTCATCAACATATTCGTCCAGAGGCCCATCAACACCAAGCGTAAGTGTGTAATGCTGCTACAATATCAAACAGTTCACAACATGTATTTAGAAACACAATTTATTATATAACTTGCTACAACCGCGAGTGCTAGACTACCAGGCAATAGGAACACGTGTCACTCTGCAGTATATGAATACTATATCATAACCACGTACGTCTATACGTATAGACCTACATATAGACCTAGTGGCGTAACTTCTTCTTCTCTTTCAAAGTGAACAAACTACAGGAACTAAACAAAACACACACACACACACACACACACACACACACACACACACACACACACACACACACACACACACACACACACACACACACACACACACACACACACACACACACACACACACACACACACACACACACACACATATATACAAGTTCATATACAGTGCAAGTTCATATACAATACTTTTAAATTGGACAGTCGTGTTATACATGCTAAGACTAACAAAGGTGACATGTCTACACAACATTAATGACTTGCGTAGGAGGTTATACAATGATCTCACAAGTCCTAAAGGATATAAATGAAAAACTAATAAATGCACAAATCTAATATTACAAAGAACACTCAACTAGTTACTGTGCATTTATACTATCCCATAAAATAGTCGTCAAATCGCTTAGGTAGTTTCCTCGTGCGGCTTGGTCTATGATCAACAGTATCATAAGACGGTGGGGAACCACTATCATATTCTGTAGAAATGTTGGTAGCTTCCACACGATCAGGATCGTGTGGCAATGGACTACTACTATCACATTCTGTAGGCATGCTGGTAGTGTCATTACTAGCAGGATTGTATGGTGCTGAGACCTTGGGTTAGTCATTTCAAATGACTCCATTGCAGGTACTGGTTCAACTGGTACAATGTCCTCTGTTACATCAACATGGTCGTCTGTGGAATGGTGTTAAAACATTGTCCAGACCACCTCTATTGAGACCACCTTGCAAATAAGATCTAATCATGGAGATAGGAAATGCAGCAGAAGCAGGTGGAAATACACACAGTACAGTAGACCGTACAATCAGGACCATGTCTATTAATGTGTCTTCTTTATAAGATCATTCCTCGTGGCCCTAAACAGGGTTGTCACTATATGCTGTATAAGAATGTTTGCATTTATGGTATAAAAATAGCCAACATGCTTCTTTTCGAGCTGGTGAAATTCTTCACACTCGATCACAGTGTACATGTATTCTTGATGGATCCCAAATTCAAAATTCTTGGATGCTTCAATTGTTATTATTATATATTATAGTGTATAAAGTTAGTTTCGGCCCAATGACATTTTCACTGCTGCACGGACGATGGTTTCTAGGGTTTACAAGCAGAAAATATGGTTCCAAATTATAAAAATATTGCCAAATAAATGGTTTGACCTGGGCCCAGAAGCTGGTGACACCTCTGCTCTGATAAAGATACCACTGAGAACCTCTATAAAGAGACCACCTCTGATGCGAACAGTTTAGAGACAGCCCACATCTACTGGACATGTGGCTCACTGTTGATGGAGATTGAGTCTCTACCCTCCTTGATCAAGCCTTTAGTGGCTTATAAGTAGTAAATGTTGCTACTATTGAAGCCTTGCATGAAGCCTAAAATAAGATCAAATGCTCCATAAAGGATGTTTGATTCACCCTCATTGCATCTATGTAAATCCGACACCTGTCTTGGTAAATTTGAGCTTACTTTAGGCTGGATTTTGAACATACTACTAATGGGATAAAACTTTGTTCATGTACTAGCTAAATAAATGATAATGCAAAATTGAGATTTTCTGTTTGTTGCAAAGATTATTAAATTTCATAGTGCTTCCAACTAAATTGTGGTGAATACTGTTTGAAATATTACATTTGAACACTGCGGAGTGTGATTGTTAGGGAGCAGGGTGGGAGGCTATGTTCTAGTCATTGTAGCTTATTTTAGTTGAAATGTATGTTTATTTTCTATATTTATTAGGAATCTCTATCTGTTAAATGAATACATGTATGTATAAATATGTATGTTTACGTGTAATGGCTTCTTTTTCTTTTCTTTTTTGTATAGAATTGTAGGCAATTTTAAAAATGCATTTTATTTGCTCTATGGTTTACAATTGTGGTATGAGAGAATAAACTGAATAAAGCAAAATATTTATTTCTGTTCCACTTATTTACCACAAAATGTCACTTAATGGACATTATTTACTATACAAATACAAAATGCCCAATTATATTAAAAACTGTGATACTGTTAAGTTCCGCTAGGGCTATCTGCTTCTATATGATACACATCTTAACCTGTTGATGATATGTGCCTGTACAGTAGCTGATAGAGCTTGATAGTCTGAAGATGCTTTTTTTAGCATTTTGCGTGCCAGAGTGTTGAGTTTATTCCAGTAGTAAAAGACGGTGCTCACACATCACCATTACAGTGGGGTATGGGAACAGGGTAGTGATAGTTCTATTAAAGAGTGGACACATTATCATGATGTGTGTAGAAAATCAAGTCTACCAGCATAAAACTTACGGGATGCCATTTGTTACATACATGTACAATCAGGCCTTTGCAATTACCCAACCGCTGTTACCTCGTGTAATGATTAGCGTATGAGTCTACGTGTATATCATTATCAACATTAGGCACGAGGAAAAATGTGAATTCCTGTTACGGCCCTGAGAAGGCGTCATTTTAAAGGACAAATTCAGCTTCATGATATACTTTTGACTTCGTCATTGCCCGATCGAAACAATATGCATCAACAGTATAGAAAGTTTATAATGAAGATATTCATCATGACTGTTTATCATTTTTAATTGCTTTCTTGACATGTGTCCGCACATAAAGTATGTGCACGAAGCTCCTTTATGACAATTTTTAGATAATCAACAGTTGAGCTGAACAACAGCTGAGCTCATGAAGGAATATGTGCGTCGCTTCAGCTGAAGCAAAAGCCTTGTGTTTGTTTCGTTTATATCCGTGCATGTATGTATGTTTGTCTCCGCACAAACTAGAGCATTTACCAAAAACCATCGTCGGTTTTCACAGCTTGATAACTCACACTGCCTTAAAGTCCTTGTTCATACCAACCCGTGGGCCCAGTTATAGCTTGTATGTGGGAAAATTATTTCGGTTAGACTTACGTCAAAGACGAAATCAATACTCGGTTTCATCTTTGATTGTACGTTTGGCGTTTGAATTCCCCGCTGGACATTTTGGCAGTGGGCCTTCTGATTGGTCAGTTTCTGAGCGTAAGTTCCAGAATTGGATATGTTCTAGCTTTTATGTGGGAAAATTATTTTCGGTTAGACTTACGTCAAAGACGAAATCAATACTCGGTTTCATCTTTGATCGTACGTTTGGCGTTTGAATTCCCCGCTGGACATTTTGGCAGTGGGCCTTCTGATTGGTCAGTTTCTGAGCGTAAGTTCCACAGAATTGGATATGGTGGTATCACGGCTATATACTGCGTACATAGTCGTGAGATATGACGATGCCAAAAAACAAATTTTGTTCAAACTTAAACATAGCTATGTGGGGGTGACGTGACCGCAAAGTGATTCGATTTTGGGCACATTGCCAAGTAAAGTGTGCTTTCCACAGGGCCAATTTTAAAAATCTGTTTTCAACATTTTCTGCAATAACTTTGATAATGCTTGAAAGAAAATGTTCAAACTTGATACCTTTTTCTTAGAATACATGTCTAGTGAACATCACCTGTGTTTATGTTTGGGCACTTTGTCAATTAAAGTTTGCCTTTGAAAGGGCCATTTGAAACATGGACGTAATATTTGGCACAATGATTACATTAGATTAAAAGTGCTCAGGAAGCGCAGCATTGCTAGGACGACTCATATCGGCAACAGATGCTTACTTAAGCCATGTTTTGAAATTATGCAATCCAATGTCACACAAGTACTGAAATACTATTTCTATATGCTTGATGACTCATGTTGTAATTTTCTTTCAGCCAAATATGATTTTTAGGCGTGCAAACAGAGTTGCCCAGGCAATTGTCACTAAGACCAGGAAGTTGACCACTCAATCACGTTCTCAAAAACCTGCGTTCCACAATATAGTGAAGAAATATGTCATGGTTTGTCGGTCACCATGTATGAATGCATGCCCGAATGTGTTGAATATTCCCCGAGATTACGAGGTCAATATTCAACCACATGAGGGCATGAATTCATTCATGTGACGCACAAACCATGACATATATTCATTATAAGACGATAAACGCTCAAAGATGTCAATATATCACAACAACTGAACTGGTAATTACAAAGTATTTTTTGAAAAGTTAGGATACCATCTACACTTTATTTGCAAGTAAATTTTGCAGAAAATCCAACGTACACACAATTCTTTAGCATTGGCATACATTTTGTGAGTGTATAGAAGGCCAATATAATTATATATCGATTTATTTATTTGAATAGATGCCGAAAGTGTGACCCACTTTTAGAGGGCACTATTGCCCGGGCTCTATAGAGAAATATTGACAAGCTGATTTCGACTCTAAGCCTATCAGAATGCAGGATTTATATAGGGGCGTGTCGCAGATAGAGTGTTATAATGCACAATTGGCCAAACAGTTTGCAGTTTATCCAACAAAACGACCGGGCATTCTAGTTTAATGGTGGAAACTGTGGTTAATACTGTGGTTAATCGCCATCTCCATGAGGAAAAGTTTCGGCACCACCCACGCGATTAACAACTAGAAAGACATTGTAAAAGGTACAAGTGATGACCGTCGACAGGCATAGCTATGCCTAAATGATGAAGAGGATAAGTGTAAGTGTAAGCGTTAATCACACGGCGTTAGTAGTGTGTTCTGTTCGTTCACTCCCGTGAATAAGTAAGGGGTTATATATCATCTATCGAAATTACTATGACAGCCATTGAAATAATTTAATTTGTCATATTACAATGTTTTATTTTTGCTTCCTCTATTTAAGCCAGGCTTTCAGTATTTTGATGTTATGAGCCACCTATCTAAAAGCACACGCTCTACACTGATCGAAGATAATAAAATAATAAAAACCTCTATCGTGTGCGGTGCACGTCTGTCCTGCTTGTTTGGTTTTCATGCCAGACTCATGTAGAGTACATAAAACATGTACATGACCGACGCTCGATCTTATGCCCACGGCACAACAGGACTTGTGAACAGTTTGGCCGCACGTTGTGTTTCAGCTCTACTGTGGTTAGTTGATTTATGCATGAAGTGACAAGGAATCGTTCACAAATCACGTCATTGTATTTGGGGGCATTTCTGACACCCCCACCCTCCGGTCATTTTGCGCCATTACTCTCCCCCGCCCCTTCCCCAACTATGAGGTGTCATTTTGCACATTTCTGCTGCCCCCCCCGCTCATTACTACTACCCATATAAATGGAAACTATGCAAGCAGCGTCGCGTACATTGGTATGCAACGGAACAAAACAACAACAACAAATATTCACACAATTTCTCACTCTTGATGTCTGCACCCCTCCAGTCCACGATGACATCATTTTACTCTGGACCCCCAATTTTCCTCACTGAACACTCACAGATCGTCAAGATCTCCGTAAGATTCGGCAGTAGACTGGCGGTAGACTAGCCGTGCAGCCTAATGTGCCCTAGGCATTACTCAAATCACAGGATCTTAGGAAATTCTAAAAGGACGTAGACGGCACACATTTAGTGGAGGACGAATGTCTAGTCTTGACATTGCGTTATAGAATTATAGGCAATTCATACAGCCCTCAACACCCACCCACCCCCCCCCCCTCACACCCACAGCCACCACCTATATAATACCCACCCAAAACCAATCCCGGTTTCAAACATCTTGTAATCACAAGGGTTATTTTTAGTTAAAAATCAAAATTCAACCTAGGGGAGTAACATCAAATATGTGTGCCGTGTGAAAGAGATTCCCACACACCGACACATTGGTTTGGAAGTCAAGAATGGTATGTTCATGTGATATCCAGGGCCTGATATCGTTAAAAGTACTGTATATTGTAGCCGTAACGCCAGACTCAGTTTAGTGCGAATTATCCAACGCATTTACGTTCATTATGTTTTACGTTCCCCTGAAAATCCTTACGTAAAGCGTTTACTACGTTTTAGTGTTAGTCCATGGTTTCAAGCTTGCACATATATACACATATACACGCGCGTTCTAATGTTTTTAACATATTAAGAGTCCTTAACACTCTAAATAACCCGATAAGGGTTGAATACAAAAAATGTCCGGGTAATTTTTGCTCTTGTGATTAACTTAGAATATTTTCAACATAATTACAATTGATCATTATTTTATTTTTATTGTGCAGCCGCGTGATAAAGTCATGATGTCCACTTTTAGACTTTTTTAATGCTAGCATATTAAATGTGTAATGATAAACTGTATTTCTCAAATGAAGTAACAGCTTATTCAAGTCAAAGTAAATGTCAGGAACAAGTAATAAATATTTTCTAAATGACATAATGCACCACGCAGTAGATGTCAATGGTACTACCCTTCAATGTTGTAGTCGTACGTTGATGTTGGAGTCAATCATTAAGAGACACAACTTTAGAATGTTAAAGCCAAAATGTGGTATTCGTACTACTCTAAGGTATCGTGTTTTGTAATGTGACATTTACCGAGTAACTTTATTTAAAGGTTTTATCACTGCGAATACAACAACTGGGTGGTGAAGGAACCCGATGAGACTAGCCCACGCAAGAGCAAATCCAATGAAAGGTAAGCGCCACACACCATCCGTGGCCCAGCAGATCTTCGATCACCTCTCTCTGTCCCAGTTTTTTTTATGAAGAGACTAGCGTGAACGTCTAAAATAAAGAGCCCAGATGTCTCGTAAGATCATTTTCGCACTTTAATGTTTTTTCCTATACTATATTTTAACAAATCCAAAATTGGCCAAAGGTTTTGATTTGTTAAAACATAGCATAGGAAGAAAAACATAAAGTACAAAAAATGAGACCATATGTTATGTATGGACTACATGAGATTGGTAATATCTCATGAGACCATTATAGGAGTCCAGTCCTCTGCATGGCTCTTATAGATGGTCTTTTTAATCCAAACTGTTTAAGACCATTGCAACTTTCTTACAAGGGTGGTAGATATTATCATTATCAAAATGTTGTGCATTACCAAGGTCTGATTGCTTAATCACCAGTAACACATTGATCGCGGGTCATTATTCTCTTTATTATTAAATTGCTTTTTGGAGTTGACTGAATTGATTCATTGCTGATTTTTTTTTCATAGAACTAACCATCAAAGCTGTCAATCGTATATGATGACTTTTGCATGCTTGTACCTATAACCGATGCCCTATATATAAAAATAGGGTGAATATGAAATACTTGGCTGTGGTGTCAAGAGCCATTCCGGTTGCAATTAGAACACGTTATAACAACAATCACACAATTCAGCTGTTTTTGTGTGGTGCTTTTTTTACATTTTATTTTCACCACCTTATTAACTATTCTCAAAAACATTAACACGAATACATGTCTTTCGCCCACCTAAAGAAATGAAAAGATTTTGATCTAAACAAATGACACAATTGGCGTAATATTTTTAACAACAGCTGAATTGTGCATGTTGGTGTTCTAACTAACCTCGTGATGATCTTGCCAGGGTACGGAATCAGTCCAATGCCGACTGACCACCGTATGCTGACCATACGACACCAAACGGCACAGTCTAGATACAAATAGTGTAGAGCCAGCTTGATTGAGTTGAGCTCCATAATGTCCTCTATTGCTTCTCGCCTGCAGCCAGCTCAGTACGAGATGCGTCCCCGGGAGTGCACTGAGCACCCACAGCGTGGGCAGCAGCTCAGTCAACTACACCACCAGCGTCGTGACCCCCTTGGTCGATGAGAACGAGACAGACGGAGACGGAGACGGCGACGGCGACACCTACGTCGACAAGTGGGTGGACAAACTGTGCAAAGTCAACAACTGGGTGGAGGAGCGACATGCTAGACAACGCGCTGTGCAAAGCGCCGAGCAAGGCGACGAGGAAAGCCTTGATCAAGTCATTGAGGAATACAATGAGCAAAGCCGGAGCAAACCCGCTGACAGGTAGGTTTACTTTAACCCAACACATCACCTCTCAATACATATGGCATAGCAGATCCTCTAATTAAGATCATATCAAAGTTGTATTTATTTGTTTTTGCTACTGTTAACTATTGTCAAAAGAGACCCAATTAAGATCACCTCAATAGTATGACCACTTCTCGCTGATCAAGTTTTTTTTTTAAGAGCCTAGTGTAGACGTCTATAAAAGAGACCATTTGAGTCCAGTTCTCCACAATAGCTGGTTTATTGTATCTGCACTGCGTCTGCATTAACTTCTGGGTGTAGGGGCGGGGATCTGTTCATTTTCATATACCATTTGTTTGTGTTATTAATTGTGTATGTTGTTATCTTTTATGCATTCACCCTGCTGATGGCGGTACTGCATAATGTTCCACATATGGCATATAATTGCACATGATTCTCTAATACAAGAGGTGGTGCTGGTGGGGTGGGGGTGAACAAATTGGGCCAAAAGGGACATTTCAATGAGACCTGTGTATAGATGTGCATGTCAGCCAATGCAAAGTGCTGAAAAGATTAAAGTGTTATAAGCACCATAGTTCGCAATCGTTCTATGAATGATCAATGACTACAGTAGGACCAGTTTAACTTGAACTTGAAGAAAAGGTCTAAACGTTTTAGTTCTCTCATCATCAGAGTGCATGAAAATGTAAAGAAACATGAAGTGAACTTGTTATTTCCTCGAAATTCGAGTTATAACCGTTCGCAATAAATGGTTTAAAATGTAAATACTGGTAATCGTTGAGCATCATGAACAATCCCTGGACTTGTCTGTTGCAGCACCACCTATGTTCACGCTCTGATCCAGAGTGACTACTCCAAGGAATCCATAGCATCTGAGGATTGCGAGGACATCCACGTGCATCCAGCATTTCTTGAGGCTCAGGCTGAACCAGTAAAAGACCCCAAACAGTGAGTGTAGTCTTATGATTATTATAACCATTGTAATTTTATATATTATTTTTTTTAATTCTCAGTAGTTGCATTCTCATCATCAGAGTGCATGAAAATTTGAAGTGAACTTGTTACAAAATGTGAGTTTAACACATTCGAAAATGGTTTAAAATGTAAATACTGGTATTGTCATCATTCCATTCACTGTTGCAGCACCACCTAGTTCATATGATAAGTGTTGATTCATTGATTGTCTTTCTATGTACTTAAAAGGTTGAAAAATGATAAATAATGATCTAGTTGTTTGATTAAAAAACCATTGAATTTTATATATTATTTTTTAATTCATGTTGCAAAGATGGACACATTTTCAGAAAGTACATTGTCCCACCCCCCATTCACAGTTAAGTTCCCCTGATCCATTCATTTAATGTCTTTCTATTCCAAAAGGTTGAAAAATGTTTTATTTTGTTTTAAAAAAGAATACACGGTTATAATTCATGTAACAAAGATGTCCATTCCATTGGCCCCCGCCCCCATACCCATAACCATTCACCCACCTGAATGCTTTTATTTTCATGTATGTTCATTCACCTTGAATGCTTAGTGAAAATCATGAAATATCCGGCTCAGTAGATTAGGTTGCAGCATCCAATAATGAAAAGCTAACACCCCTTATTGACATTTACCTGTTATTCAATATTACAGAGTTTTTATTCAATTTCTATACACACTACAAATATGACTAACGCACTTATATGCATAAATACCAGTCATAACAACTTGGAACCAGATATATGCAATAGAAATAGTTTATCTTGAACTCCCATCTTAACTCAAATTTATAGATAATCAAGAAAATTAAGCTCGTGTAATTTGGCTTTATTCAATAACTTTGACTTCTCTACAAATATGATAAAAGAATTGTGGTTGCAGGCTAAATGGAGTTGTTTTAACTACGGTACTAAATGTTTTCAATGTAATATATTAGTATATAATGTATAATAGTGTCTAGTATGCGAAAATTGGCAGTATGTCTTTGTTGTAACAATAATGGAATTCACTGTTTTAATGTATGTACAAGGCCATTTGGCACTTAAATAAACAATTTTACTACTTCTACTACTTACACATTTGAGATAACTGAAAATTTGTAAACGCTTGGTTGTGTCTTTATTTCAACTTGGTGTGTTTTGTCTCATGTGCCATCCATGGCAAGCGTCCACGCAGCAACTTTCAATGAAAAATGATAAAGACCAAAACTGAAAATGAGTGTGTCTTCATTTCAGCATGGTGTGTGTGTCTCATGCCCCATCCGAGGCTTCCCTCCACTCCCACGACGAGTGGAGCGCTCCCCACTACCCATCACCTGCCTCCTCTACAGCGTCACGCTCACTGAGTGCTCCCGCTCAGCTATTGAGGAACCCAATCTTGCCAGACTTTGACCCTCCAAAACCTGCAGAGAAGGAAGATGTGGGTGATGATGCTAAAGGGCAGGAAGAGGTTGAAGCGGAGAAAGAGACAGCCGTTTTGAAAGAAGAGCCAAAGAAAGAGCCAAAAAAAAGGAAAAAGACGTGAGTCCAGCAGTTTCAGTTTTAATAAATTTAGTTTGTGTTATAAGATTTTGGAATGTATAGTTAAAAACTCACCAAGCAGTTATCTGACTAATAGGGTGGACCCATCACTATTAGGGACACATGTTAATTCCTGCATTTAATAATAGCATAACTCTCTGTTCTTTTGGTTTATTTTATGAGTGTATTTTTACAAGTTTTAATTAATTATGTGTTGAGAATTTAGTATTTATGTCAATGCTTTCAAGCGTATACCACATGGCACGTTTTCAAATTCAAAAGGCCAAATGTCATATAATGTTACTGAAAATATTTTACTAGAGGGGTCACCTCACAATTAAGGACACGTTCCCCAATAAGTGTTGCTAGTAGATATTTTTCTGTAAACTTCTAGCTCCAAGGTCAGAGAGTTCCAAATATTTCAAATGACTCAGTATTGGTGATGTAGCCATTGCTGATTAGGGCATTTTCTCATCACAAATGTGTTTTAAAAAGGCAGAATAATGTTTCTCTGCATCAATTTCTTATCTGCCACACAATAAAACTTGCGGGGTGGACCGTCGTGCACCGCTCACACTTTTAAAAGGTTAAAACCCTACATTGATATTCCTAATATAACAGGCAACTTTGCTGTGTTACATCCTTTTATTTCTATGGCAAAATGCAAGTTTGATTACATGTTCTTTGATGTTGAGTTCATTTGAATAGTATTTGTGTGTCTGTAAGTTTATGCAACTTTATATTGTAGTCTCAAAGAGAAAGTCGCCGGTGTATTGAAAAAAACCTCACTTGGAAGGAAAATTCTTAACAGCAAACTAGGCAGGAAAGTGATGTCAAAGAACAAAATTCACCCATTAGAATCAGACAATTTGGTACGTCCATTATACACTACAAATTACTAAAAGATAAAGTTTGTTAAACCAAACATTGCACCCCTTTTATGTCAAACCCTCTGCTAAGGTGTTTTACTATGTATGCTGTGTAAACAAGTTTCTCCTGGTGATAACTACAAAAACACCTCCAGTGACAACATTATCAATCTTTACCATCTTTAAAAATCCAAATTCCAGACGTTAGTAACAAAGGATATCACAAAATATAATATGCTGAGTAAAAATGCCTAACGTATGGAGGACAAAGTCTTTCCGCAATTAAAATGTATGTCATTTGGAAGGGTGATGCTTAACGCATTGGACATGTACATGTAATTCGGAGTAAGAGAAATCTTGTCTGTCTTTGTTATGTCACGAAGCAGCTCGCCTGCGTATCCCCGAGTGTATGATCATTGTCAATGACAAGGAATAGTTGACACTGTTTATCCCCATATAATGTCATTAAAATGCAAAACAACAAGACCACCTACATAAAGAAATACCCACTGACCTCTGTAATAACACCGTTTTCCGTGGCCGAGTGGATAGGGCGTTTGACTCGTGACCAGAAGGTAGCGGGTTCGATTCCCGGTCGGGTCTGTTTGTGGGTGTTGAGCAAACCTACCTCTAACAGGTTGAACACTGCTCCGTGGTACCTACACGTTAAATAGGTACAGGTCAGGCGAGTGAACGGTAATGTGAGTGATTAGCACGTCTGTGCTACCATAGCCAAAAGATGTGTAGTATGCTCCCCGGGGAGTTGAGAAGGATATAGTGTGACAAGGATGCCAATGACCTGGTGTGAATATGTAAAGTCGCTAGAGCACGATAACTGTGAATTGCGACTATAAACAACGACATTTACATTCACATTTTACGAAACGATTGCAAAACCCCACAAAGAGATCACCTCTCTACTGAGGCCATATGAAGGCAAATGAATTAATAGAACGGTCCTACTGTACAACATTGACTTCTGCATATGTGGACTATTTGTGTAATGTATATTTCAGGCTAAAGGAGAGTGCACATTTCATGAATACGAAGGATACAGCTTAAATAGCATACCAAACAAATGCAAAGACTACAGCATATTTCTGTGCTCATCCCTAAAAGCTAAGGATGAGGACGACCACGTATATAGATCACCAAACAAATGCAAAGACTTCAACATATTTCTGTGCTCATCCCTAAAAGTTAAGGATGACCAAGGACATAACACATCCGCCAGCAAACCAGCTAGCAAATTCAGCAGGAAAAAGATGTCAAAGTACAAAATTGAGCCATTGGCATCAGACAATTTGGTATGTCCATTATAAACTACAGATTATTAAAAAATAAGGTCAGCTAAACCAACTCGTGCACCCCTTTTATGTCAAACCTTCTTGTAACATGTTTAATTATATAGGCTGCGCAAGTAAGTTTCTTCATAGTGTTAACTACAAAAGCACTGTCAGTGACATTATCAATCATTACCATCTTTAAAGGCCCAAATGCCAGACGTTAGTAACAAATGATACTAGAAAATATAATAAGCTGAGCAAAAATGCCCAACGTATGGAGGACTAAGCCTTTTCACAATTAAAATGTAGGACATGTGGAAGGGTGATGCTTAAAACATTGGACATGTAATTGGAAGTAACAGAAATCTTGTATGATGTCTTTGTTACGCTCCGAAGCAACTCACTTGCGCATCACCGAGTTTTCACTATCATTGCCAATGACCAACAATACATGTAGTTGACACGGTATATCTCCACGTAAATCTATTATATACAACACAACAAGACCATCTACATAAAGTAATCACCTCTGTGTTTATACCATTACACTCCCATACACTCACAAACATTAAAAAAAAACGATTGCAAAACCCCATTAAGAAATCCCCTCTCTACTGAGGCCATTTCAAAGGCAACTGAATCAATGAGCTTTGAGGAAATAAGAAATGAAACTTTCTAAACTCTAAAACTCTTTTCAAAGCTCATTGATGTAGTTGCCTTTAGGCCATTTGAAGGCAATAGACTTAATAGAGCATTTTTTTTACTGTACAGCATTGACTTCTACACACGTGGACTATTTGTGTAATGTACATTTCAGGATAACGGAGAATGCACATTTGATGATATCCCAGAAGAGAGCACACCACCCAAATGCAAAGACTTCAGCATATTTGTGTGCTCATCCCAAAAACAAAATTAAGGTAATAGTATACATAGTATATGATATTGAAGCACTCCAAATGAGAAATCAGTCATTCAGATGAATGTTGGCAAATTTTAATCAGACATCATAAGTATTACATTCGATCTATACAACTGGATTCATAATGCACTTTAGCAGATGTTTCACAAGGCATCCACAATGTTTCTTCAATGTGTCAGGTGATCAGATGTGATGATGTAACCTTAACTATTGACGGGTTACTGTTTGATCATCTATAAAGGCTGGGTCCCTTGCCAAAGACAACTTCATTCTGAGCCCTCTTCCCCTCGTTAAGGAATATTGATGCAGTCTTTCATAGATGGCTTCATTGATGACACTCTCAAACCACCTATTTTATCTGCCACGTGTCGTTTCTAGGCTAAAAGAGTGTCTTTGGTGCTGTTAAATGTGATGTTATATTGCTGATGAGTAAATAGACCACTATCACTGACTCTTAGGTGTTGCTTGAAAATCTTTTTAATGGTTTAATGGTTCAATGGGGCACTTTGCGTTCAACCAGTGCAATTTGTAAATTACATTGGATCTGTTTTCTTTCTTGATTTCGTTCTTCGGTTGCACCGGCCTCTGCCTCTGGGTGGTGTGTAGCTTGAACCTGTTGGAGATGTTGAATGCCTAGAACACCTTTTTTATATTCTCAGATATGCCGCTGATCGTCGTTTGTTTTCATTGTAAACGCACGGTTTTCTGTGGTTTTCTTTGAGCTCTCCGATTTTTGTAGGCCTTGTTCAAGTACCACTTCTGGTAACCACACGTGATTAGAGCATCATGTAGATGCTGGTATTCTTTCATGATAGATTCTTTTGGTGTATAAGTAATGATGGTGTTTAACACTGCCCATCTTGGGGTAACGCTATCACAATCGCAATCACGCGAAAAACTGCAAACATTTGGCAGATGTCTTGTGAAACGTCCGTGTAAGTGTGTTATATACTAAGTTTGAGCACTTAATCCAAGTGACAATATGCAAATTAACAACCTGACATATCATAATTGAAATAAAAGAATGATTGAAATAATCATTTAAATATAAAAATGTAAAATTGATTTGCAGATTTTTAAACACATGCCACACGGAAATGCCTATTGATAAAACAACAGAATATCAGCAGAAACGACAAAAACAGCAGCATTAAAAAAGAACAGTAACGGCAAAAACAGCAGCAGCAGCAGTACCAGCACCGGCAACATCAACAGGAGCAGCAACACAAGGAACAGCAGTAGCAGCAGCGGCAGCAGGCAGGAGCATAAAACATCAGCAGCAACAACAAAGCACCTGCCCATCAGTAAGATGATACATAACGCACATCAGAATGAGCTAACCCTCATCAGTATGAGCTGAATATGATCAGCATGAGTAAACGCACATCAGTTTGCATAAACGCGCATCAGTATGAGCAAACCATCATCGGCAGGAGCAAAAGGTTCATCCGTATGAACAAACAGACATAAGCAAACGCACATCAGTAAAAGCTAAACCTCATCAGTATATGAAACGTGCATGAGTATGAGACAAAAAAGATAATCAGTACAGTATGAGCTCAATATCATCAGTACATGCAAACAATCATCAGTATGAGCAGACACACATCAGTATCAGCTAACCTCATCAGCATATGCAAACGAACATCAGGATGAGAAACGAACATCAGTATAATCTCAAGACCATCAGTATGACCTACGTATCATCAGTATGAGTGAAAGCACATCAGTATGAGTTCAAGAACATCAGTATGTCCTAAGTATCATCAGCATGTGCAATCGCACATCAGTGTGAGAAACAGACATCGGTATGAGCTCAAGAACATCAGTATGTCCTAAGTATCATCAGCATGTGCAATCGCACATCAGTGTGAGAAACAGACATCGGTGTGAGCTCAAGAACATCAGTATGTCCTAAGTATCATCAGCATGTGCAATCGCACATCAGTGTGAGAAACAGACATCGGTGTGAGCTCAAGACCATCAGTATGTCCTAAGTATCATCAGCATGTGCAATCGCACATCAGTGTGAGAAACAGACATCGGTGTGAGCTCAAGAACATCAGTATGTCCTAAGTATCATCAGCATGTGCAATCGCACATCAGTGTGAGAAACAGACATCGGTGTGAGCTCAAGACCATCAGTATGTCCTAAGTATCATCAGCATGTGCAATCGCACATCAGTGTGAGAAACAGACATCGGTGTGAGCTCAAGAACATCAGTATGTCCTAAGTATCATCAGCATGTGCAATCGCACATCAGTATGAGAAACAGACATCGGTGTGAGCTCAAGAACATCAGTATGTCCTAAGTATCATCAGCATGTGCAATCGCACATCAGTGTGAGAAACAGACATCGGTGTGAGCTCAAGAACATCAGTATGTCCTAAGTATCATCAGCATGTGCAATCGCACATCAGTATGAGAAACAGACATCGGTGTGAGCTCAAGACCATCAGTATGTCCTAAGTATCATCAGCATGTGCAATCGCACATCAGTGTGAGAAACAGACATCGGTGTGAGCTCAAGAACATCAGTATGTCCTAAGTATCATCAGCATGTGCAATCGCACATCAGTGTGAGAAACAGACATCGGTGTGAGCTCAAGAACATCAGTATGTCCTAAGTATCATCAGCATGTGCAATCGCACATCAGTATGAGAAACAGACATCGGTATTAGCTCAAGACCATCAGTATGTCCTAAGTATCATCAGCATGTGCAATCGCACATCAGTGTGAGAAACAGACATCGGTGTGAGCTCAAGAACATCAGTATGTCCTAAGTATCATCAGCATGTGCAAACGCAGTGTGAGAAACAGACATCGGTATCAGCTCAAAACATCAAAAAATCAATATGAACAATGTGCAAACGTCATCAGTGTGAAAACAAAAAAAATCAATCATAAACATCATGCAAACACATCAGTATGAGCTCAAGGTAATCAGTATGAACAATGCACATCAGTATGAACAATGCACATCAGTATGAACAATGCACATCAGTATGAGCTAACCCTCACAGGTATGAACTAACGAG
This sequence comes from Streblospio benedicti, assembly GCA_019095985.1. Classification (NCBI taxonomy): domain Eukaryota; kingdom Metazoa; phylum Annelida; class Polychaeta; order Spionida; family Spionidae; genus Streblospio; species Streblospio benedicti. The sequence goes on from CM032663.1 coordinate 6,764,190, forward strand.
GGTCAGTATTTGCTAACGATCATCAGTATGAGGTAACGCCTGTCAGTATTACCAATATTATTGTTTACACCATTAGAATGCATATCATCATTATTAAAATCAGCAAAAACTTTGAACAGCACACATGATTGTGAGATTTTCTACAAAAGAGCTGCTATTATATATGTATACTTTTAAGTGAGCTACTTATTGCCATCTGGTCTGAAAGTAGTTAAAAGGCAAAGTTCGTTCATTCTTTTTTAATGCTGCTATTCTACAGACGTTTCGGAAGACATATTTATGATTTTGTATATTAGGCATTTCTTGCACAACTAAGACTTTAGTGGCATAGCAATATATTCATATAGTCATAATTGTTAATGGGTCCTTTTTATCAATATTCTTAAGTCAGATAATTCTAAAAAAAAGTGGTAAAGTATTAAGACAATATTTTAAAGTTTAAGTGAGCTACTTATTGTTATCCAGTCTGAAAGTAGTTCAAAGGCAAAATTCGTACATTGTATCAGAAAGTTGCAATTCTACAAGAGCTTGGGGAAAATATTTATGATTTTGTATCTTAGGCATTTCTTCCACAACTAATTCTTAGGTGGCATATAAGTATATTCATGTAGTCATAATTTTAAATGTGTACTTATGTGTACAATTCTACAACAGTTTAGGGAAAATATTTATGATTTTGTTCTTAGGCATTTCTTGCACAACTAATTCTTAAATGTGCGCTTTTGTGTACAATTCTACAACAGTTTAGGGAAAATATTTATGATTTTGTATCTTAGGCATTTCTTCCACACTAATTCTTAGGTGGCATATAAGTATATTCATGTAGTCTTAATTTTCAATTTTAAATGTGCACTTTTTATCAATATTCTGAAGTCAGATAATTAAAGAAGTGTTAAAGTATTAAGAAAATCAGAACCATATGCAAAGGTAAACAGAATCTTTAAAAATACAGAGATAAGTATCTCACACATTTTTGGTTTTAAAATACTTGTATTCGTTATTTAGAGCATAATAGGTTCAAAATAAATACAATTGTCAGTATTTTGGGATGTATTTGTATGTTTCGGACGTCAGTCCTGTGTTTATTTTATTTTCTCTTGATGTATATTTTACTTTTTTTTCTCTTAGTGTATATTTTACAATTATTTGTTTCTCTTTCTTAATATTGTATATTATAATACTTCCGTATTCAGCTAGTTCACTTTCAACAGCAGTTTACCTATTAATAATATTCTATCAATGAGCATAGTAAATTTTATTTTACATATGTATCTTGGAAACATGATTTTGTCTTTTGAAAATGAAATGTTAATAAAAATATGATTCTAAATTCGCAAGAAAGTTTTTGTAATCATTATGAATAAACACACACGCACACGCACAATGAAATCCACTCTCTCTTTTAAACACACATACCTCAGCTAATCCACAAACCAGGGCAAATGCAATAAAAAGCCAACTACAACATTGCTGATGTATGGGGAGGAGTGCATTTCAAGGATCTCAAATCTCAATAGCAGATACCAAAAAGCCATGAACATGAAATATTGTTGTGGAAGAGGATCTGACTATGTCCGTTGGAAGGACATTGCGGTTGTCATAATGTTAGTGTGTGATGACTTACTACACTAACAGATAGAGGTTACATTTGTGCAATCACCAGCACATTCAGGTGTTTGGAAAAGTGAGGTTGCAACCAGTGGATTTCATAGGTGTTCGTATTTACTCGTAAGCGTGTAAAAGTACCCATGAAAATGGGGACGTGCTTTCTACTCGACCACAACTGAAAGAGGAAATAACATCAACCAAACCTAACTGTCAACTAGTAAGGGAGGGAATGGGATGTAGGATCAGATAGGGATAGCAAAATATTTGTAGTGACTGCTCTTCTTGCTCTATATATGTTGTTTTCATGTTCACGTGTTTTCGAGCTTTACTGGAAATCAAAGCCCTTTAATTGTGCTGGTTGTGCCGCCTTTTCTGAAAACCCGGATTTGCTATCGGTATGGAATCATGTATTTTCCACTTAAATGTTGAGAATGTGTTAATCCCCATCAAATGTCAGTAAACAATGATTAATATTTATAAAACAGTTAGTTGAGTGTGTCATGCACCCAGTAAAACAAGATACACATCACTTAGTTCTTTAACAAGGTATTTCTGTCTTAATGATGGACGTCATTGGCACCATGCTCTTCTTTTACCTGCAGTTGAACCCAAAGTGGCGCGATGAGCCACGACCCATCAGGGCACCAGTGGTCTGCCCCATCATTAGCATGGTCTTGTCCACGTTCATTGTGCTATCACCATTCATCTACAACCCTCAATGGGGCTACTTTGCCAGCGTCATCATCGCTGCTATCGGCCTCGTGCTCTATGTGCCATTCGTGTGGCTGGGCTGGGTTATGCCTGGGGTCAAGGCCCTCACCACCGCAGCCCAGCTCTCTCTGGAGGTTGCTCCAGAGGAGGCGATGGATGATAAAGAGATTGTCACCAAGGTACAGTGAAAAAGCTAGGATGACGGGATATCTTTGTTACTGGATATAGAGTGCCCACCCAAAATAGTCATATGGGAAAGGTGGTTTGAGGGGAAAAATGGGCATATCGCAATTGATGGATGGGCGCATTTTGGAATTACACTCTGCCGTGCTGTTAGAGTTATTGAATATAACAATCACACAATAGAGGGATGAATATAGCAACTTTAGTATACCATACATTGTTTTTGAGACGGCTAATGTTGCTGACAATCAAACCAAAAATAATATATCGAACAGGTGTCTGTATGTACTTTATAATGCAGCAAAAGAGGCGTTTAGATGGATATATATGTACACGTGTCATTTTAGGAAGCAAGTATTTATTAGCAACATCTGTAAATGTACACTTGTTTGAAGAGGTAGTACAATCTTTTTTTCTCATCCCCTGCATGAATATCAGACTGGGGCTTTAGAACCCAAATTCAACTATTTTTGTTGAATAGCGCCATTTGAATTTTGATGAAGACGAAAAGAACTGTTTATGTCTTAGTATGAATAATCAATTCATTTTCTTCAGAAAGTCTGATACACAATTGTTTTTCATTTCCAGAACACATTCTTGCCACTTTTATATGGTTTCTAAAGACAGTTTTATTCAGGCATAATTGTGTTAAAATAATTGTTTTCAGAAATAATGCCATTTGAATATCAGATGACCTCCCTCCCTTATTATACTTTTTTTTATTTAGTAATACAGTCATAATATTAATTATTCTATAACATAACCATACTTAAACAATAAATACATGTGATATATTTATATATAAATTTAAATTTTCTAATACACATGGATGAATAAGAAGGCCTTCTACCTTTGTGGTTTACATTGATTCAAGGCAAGATTCCATAATGAGCACTTTGCGACACGAAACACAACGTAACCTATCGACTGTCCGGTTTAATATCCATAACGAGCACATTTGAATAATGTTCCAAAGACCAAATTTGGAACAACAATCAGACTATATGCGTGACTATACAAATGCACGACAAAAATAGTATAAAAATGCCGAAGTCACAAAAAGTGACAAACAAAGTGTATTTATAAACTGAATTTTAACTTTTGTACATAGTAATTGTTGACAATGAAACTATAGAACATGAAATAGAAACAAATAAAAACAAACCCAGTCAAGAAAACTGTTCGCATATATTAAAATGACCATATATTGTAGTATCTCTACACAAACTGAGACTAGATTTTATCACTTGTTTCGTCAGTGAAACCTAAACTTTATCACTCTTTCTACACATTTTCCTGACGACACTTATTCTGTTCCACGGGAACAACGCCATTGATCATTGACAAGCTCTTTTAAATGCAGTAAGAGGCACGAAATAAAACTAACTTTACATTCCTGATATTAAATATATTTTGCTAAATACTGATATTTTATACTACAGTGTGAAAGACATTTCAGCAACACAAACGGCGTACAATGCCATGTGAGAAAAAGTTTGAATTTTTATAAAATGATTGTATATAATTTTTAGCATAAAAGCCTTATATTTTACCACAAATATTACCATGTTACTCTATGTATCTGCCGTTGTTTGTAGAGAAATATATTTATAAATGCATCAATATGAATAGAAAAATATTCTATCACTAACTCTATATTACTACATGTACATTGCTTCGTACAAGTAAATTAATTCTGGTCAACCAGCGGTGTCCCAAGTCATTAGAACTCGAACTATCATCATACAATGTATCATGTTTGTTTTATCACTTACACAGTAGTATACACATTAGTGTTGAACTAATAGCTTTCTACTGTCCATTACCTGATTAGACAAAGAGCACTTTAAGGCTATGCCCAGCTATTTGTCAGAAAAAGGGTTTTGACATCAGCTGACCCAGGGTAAAATCTTCTAGCCTATGGTCGACCTAAGGTCTTTGTTGTAGATGCAAAACGTTTCCCCCAAGAGATAACAAGCACGATTCGCTGTCACCCGCGCAGGTGTGGGTCTCATTTGATCCGTCGATCACGACTCATGGATGGTGGCCGGCTGTGGCAGGTGGTTCAGCTCGCGGGGTGCGGTGCGCGTGTGCGTGAGGTTGGCTATGACGGTGGTGCCCACATTATGGCGAGTCCGGCGTTGTCCAAACAGCAGGCGCCTAGCAGCGTCCTGGAAGATCGCAAACAATTCCAGCATTTTATCTGATGATGCTTTCTTTTATCATTTGCTATTTCAGTGTTAAATCACAGGCAGATCCCGAGGGGATGGGGGTGTTACAGGGAGCGAACACTACACCTTTTCCCACCAAAATATTTCATGCTCATAGGTTTTTGGCATATCTGCCATTGATCACACATACGAAACCTATAAAATCCCTCCAGTACATCCCACCATTTCCAAAATACACATGGATCTGCCAGTGGTTAAATATTCTGATTTTGTAGATATCCCAAGTTATTATCAGTGATTTGTGGTGACCGCTAGCGACCCCCCCCCCCCCCTCCCCGTAGAATACCTACCTGAAACTGGCGGTACTGCAGTGCATAGACGAAGGGGTTGATGCAGCAGCTGCAGAACACAGCCACCACAGTGAAGTGGTAGAAGCGGTTGGTGAAGTTCAGCTCATAGCCCAGGTTGAACAGAAGGTAGTAAATCTACAACAGGTTGAACAGCAGGTAGTAAATCTACAACAGGTTGAACAGCAGGTAGTAAATCTACAACAGGTTGAAAAGCAGGTAGTAAATCGTTCATAAACAGAGTGAACAGCAGGTAGTAAATCTACAACAGGTTGAACAGCAGGTAGTATATCTACTACAGGTTGGACAATAAAACAGTAAATTTACAAAAGGATGGACTGGTGGTTATTAAATCTATAAAAACAGTTTGAAGTGCAGAATCTAATTTTACATCAGAGTGAGGAGCCGCTGGTAAATCAGCAACAGGTTAACAGTAGGTAGCAAGTATATTGTCAGTGTTATTGAACTAGCTATACCGGTGTGGGGGCGGTGTCTCTATTTTGTATGGTCTTTTGCCCCAACATTCCACAAATTCGAATGGGTGTTTGCCACATTGCTTCTTTGAAATCTCATATCCCTCATATTTTAGCCTTTTTCCCTACATCTCTATTTTTTGCCTCCCACCTCCCCCACCCCATCCCACTTTCATATACCAGCCCCCACCCCCTATACAAAACTAACCAATTCAAAGGAATCTGTCCTGATAAGAGGGAAATTTACAAGTCACTGATCTGATAACTACAATCCAAACCGGTTCCCAGCCACTATTAACCCAAATGACCAGCTACTGACTTGGTTCTAGCTACTGACCTGGTTCTAGCTACTGGCCAGGTTCTGCCTTTTGACATGGCAGGTTATTGGCCATTGAGTTGGTTATCAGACACTGCCCTGGGCTGTCCTCACACTGACCTGGTTCCAGACCCAGCAGCAGATGAAGCAGATGCTGACCACTGCGAGCGTCTTCACCACGTTCCTCATCGCCTTCTTGCGGTTCCGCTCGCGGGCCACCGCCGCGTAGTCCTGCCAGGAGAAAAAAAACAGGCAAATATGTTTTATAGATATTATTTTAAGTCAAAGATTTATTGAATATATTTCGTGTCATGGACACATCCTCACCATAAATGAAAAAGTATTACATGTAATAAGTACACCAATGGTACTGCTACAATGTACAAATACATTTATATTTATAGCACAATTAAAACTGTTTTTGTAGTCAGCATACAATAATGCAATATGTTTTAGTTGACTTTTTGTCTTGACCCTGAGAACATGCACACTTTTTTCACTCCAGTTTCATGTTCATACGAAACATGGAATTTGAGGCGCTATCCATTCTTGTGTGTTATTGACGGCTATATTTTGAAAAGGTGTTATCACCCTTAATTGATCAACAGAAATAATAAATTAATGTAGAGGTGGTCTCTTCATAGAGGTAGTCTGAGCTTTTTATGGGGTTGATCTCACTATTGAGATCTCTTTATAGATGTGGCCACTTTGTAGAGGAAGTCTGTTAGTCTCCACCATTCAGACTGCTAACTAACTAAGAGCTGTCGTTTGCTGCATACTCTAGCAGACACAGCCTAGATTTATGGCGTGGAGAGGCATGTGTGCCACAGTCTAGAAGTCTGTTAATAGAGGAGGTCATTTTTAATCATTAATTGGAGCTGTTTCTGTGCCACGTATTGACTGACCGGTGGGGCGGTGGCGGGGGTGGCGAGTGAGTGTCCTCCATGACCCTCAGTCTGCCCTTCCTCCGGGAGGACAGGACGTGGAGCCACCATGATGGGCATCACCTGAAGCAAGAGAGGGCAGCACAATCAGTGGAGGCAGGTGCTCCATAAAGTGCATAAGAAGTACGAAAGGTAGTAAATTTAAGTGCACTATCATTGTAACTACTAATATGTTTATATAAGATAGTATGTGAATCTGGAGTCTTCAAATGAGGCGAAGCTTAGGTGAGTGAAAACACGGCCATTCAAATTCCACTGGTTATAAGGCTTCATATAAAAGTGCATGGCATGATAATAGCTAATTATTTCAGAAACGGATAAAGAATGATCAAGAAAGGGCAGAAAAAGGAGCAGCAAAGATCAAGAGCAGGAGAAAAGGAGGGTCAAGGATCAGAGGGGTGGGAGTGGGTATCAAAGCAACGAACGGCATGAAGGAAAATGGAGGGGAAATGATTAGGGAGGTGGAGACCACAGAGTGGAAGAAGTGGAGAGCAAGTTGCCGGTAGGTGAGGATGAGCCGGTATTTGAGGGTTAGTTTGGTACCCGCATGCACTTTAGATAGAAATCCTTGGCACAATAATAACTATTATTTGCGGGATAGGATAAGGAATTAGTAGGGAGGAAGAGAATATGGAATAGCAGGGATCAGAGCAGGGGCGGATCCAGAGCTGAAGGTTTGGTAGGTTCCCAAGAGCTGAAAAGGCAAGCACCCACGGTGGGCAGCCGAGTTGAGGGGGAGAGGGGGGCTTGGGGGCATGAAATATGTTTTGCAGAATCTTTACCAGGTTCCAGAACCTGGTGTAACCTGGTCTGGATGTGCCCCTGCAGAGAGGGGTGCAAAAGAAGGAGGAAGGATAAGGGAGAAGGAATAAAAGAAGGAGCCAGGAGGAAGGGTAAGGGAGAAGGAATAAAAAAAGGACACAGGGTCAGAAATGGTGAAGCAAGTAGCAGGTAGTAGAGAATGAGTCGGCAGGTGAGGTTTGGTACCCGCATGCGCGTCCAGAGCTCCCAGGCCATGCGCAGGTAGCAGTAGAGCAGCACGCTGATGGGCGCGAAGAACTGCAGCAGGATGGTGACCACGCCCACCGCGCGCTGGGACGCCGCAGACGGGAAGTAGCTGTGACGGCCGGCAAATAACACATGGCAATGTGTGAGTTTTTTAAATCATAAAACTGATACAATCTATGATTCAGACAAACTCGAGAAGAAAGGAAATAGATCATTACGACGGTAGTTGAGAAAAATCGAAGGACAGTGATTGATTTAATGATAGATTAATTGACTGATTAATTGACCTAATGATACGTTGATTGGTTGTTTGGTTGATCGTTCAGTCAGGTGGTTAGTTGTTTAATTTTTCACTGGCTTGCTTGTTTGATTGGTCTCCTGAATGAGTAAGTAATCCCCTGAGTGACTAAGTGTGTGTGTGAGGGTGAATGAGTACGTGAGTGACTGAGTGAGTAATCACCTAAGTGAGTTATAATCCCCGATTGAGTGATTGAGTTAGTGATTGAGTGAGTGAATGAGTGAGCGAGTGATTGAGTGATTTAATCCGTGAGTGCTCACCTGAACGAATGCTCACCTGAAGACGTTGCAGCGGCCAGGTTGTGTCCGGATCCCACCAGCCACGGCAGGGGCGCCATGTACGCCAGGGTTGTACGCACAGATAGGTATTTCTGTACACCATAAAATGTAACGGCAAATGTAAATGTAGCGCCGCCGTGTGGCGACGGGAGAAACTGTTCTGAAAGCCACAGATAGGTATTTCTGTACATGGAATAAAATGACACTTTCTTGATGTGACTAGCTTGGCCGCTAGTCTGAGAGTCAATCGACGATGTCTACGATTCGTGTGACGCCACGAGAAACTATTCTGAAAGCCACAGATGCATACAATTAAGACCACCTCTATAAAGAAACTACCTTTATAATGAAGCCATCTTTTTGCAGTATCATGCCTTTATACAAAGAGCAACACGAATCTCCATATAGAGACCACTTCTCTACTGAAACAACTTTAGGCAAGTCCCCGGGGTGGTCTCAATAGAGAGGTTCTGATGTAAGTATTTCTGTGAATGGAATAAAATGACACTTTCCTGAGAGTCAATGATTTTTACGATTTTAGGAGTTTTATCATCGTTGGTTTGAGAGATTCATTATTTTAATCAAATTTATCTAAAAATGAAAGTGCCTATTTATTCTTATTGTGGGTACGAAACTAAGGCATCGACCATTTGATCTCAGGGGGGGGGGAACAAAAATATTGAAAAAAATAACGCAAGGCTGAAAATTGGTGAAAAAAATAATAAGGTTTCATTTGGCTAGAAAAAAAATAATTGTCAAGTCACACTCTTACAGACACATCTTTGCAATATTAAAAAAATAATTGAGGTTCAGTAATCTAAGAAAAAAAGAATTAGATGTCAAATTTCATGAAAAAAAAATAATTGAAGCCATGGTGGAAATAGCTGCCCCCCCCCCTGAGATCAAATGGTCGATGCCTAATACTAGTACGATCCCTAAAAAAGGTACCCACTTCTTATGTTGCTTTGAGAGATGGCTATAACAAAGCAGAGTGTAAAGTCACGCTAAAAGTATTTGTTAGAAAATAGAATGTCCCTTTTTCCATTGCCCTTGTTTAAAAAAGGCAGCTAACGGTTTTGGACACCATTGCAAGTGCATGCGAGTACATAAATTCTCTATTCAATTTTTACTTCTATTTATATTTTTTACTTATTTGTAATCTTTTATTTACTTTGTAATTAATATGCCTGTGATAAACGAAATAAATAAAAATAATAATTCCTACTCTCTACACCAAACTACTATTTTGAAAACCAACCCCCAAAAAACAAAAAAAAAACAAAAAACAAAAAAACCAAAAACAAAAACAAGACTGGATAAGGGTTAGCCTGCAGTGACATCAGGTGACTGGCTTTGACTTCTACTTGCCAATGACATCAGCGCACGCACGTGAGTATGTTCAAAGCTCCGCGTAAACATGTCAGACATGCTGAGATCGTCTTTCAAGAAGAAAATCCTGTGATACTGGTCCATTTGCGGACTCGGAAGTCACATTTTTTGAACTTCTCACCAGCAAGGTATTTGAAACAGAACCACAGAACAACATAAGATGTTGAGTGGATAGCGGATTTGGGACTGAACTAAGTCCCACCTTTTAATTGAATGCTCTTGAATGTTAATGTATCTATGGGTGTAATCTACCTATACGTGTTATTGATTTTTATCATTTATGTTTGTCATACTAGACACACAGAGCTTAAATATCTGAATATCTATGCTTTACTCCTGTCATACATTTTCAGTTGCTTATAACAATTGTTGCAGAGCGTGTGTGGATTTGAGGTGTGTGCTCATGTGTAATAAGATACAAGCGTAAAATTGCTATAAACACTTACAATAAAAACCTACTGCACCGATGGAATATATAAAATGCCCGGCCCTGCAAGCGTCATTGTGATATAATATTATATGGACAGTTTCATTTTACAAATGTCAGCATGCAACTGTTACACCTGATGCAATTGAAATAATACACTACTACATTATATCTATGCATTTATTGGGGCTCAGACTACCAAAGCAATGCAAAATCAGCAAAAAAATATAGTCCGAACATTCGGGTGCACCGGGATTTGCCAATTCAAATGAAAAGGGCGTGGTACCGATTATCTAATTATTATAGATATATTAAAAATGACGCTTAGGCGAAATAGGTGCCAAGCCAGTACTTTTACTTAAAAGTAATTGAAAATTTAGTGTTCAAGGGGAAGGTCTCTTCAGTAGCTGCCACAGCTCTGGGAAGGTGGTTATGCTCATATAATTTTTCGCCTCAGCAACTGGATATTGAATACTACACTGAAGAAAAATGCGATTTTTGTCAGCACTCAAAGCTAAGCTTACCAGAGGGGGCCTAGTTATTACATTGCTTATGCATCTTACAATTGGCCATTCATTTAGCGGTCTGAGCCCTTCAATATATGTACATTGTGTTGGGTGTAGCTGGTACTGTCGGTAGCTTCACTGTTTCAATGCCACATTCATTACATATGTGTGATTGCTGTATGATTTTAGGTTGGTGGAGTGCACTCACTACTTTGTACAACCAGCCATTTGTCCGTGTAATGTCAGCTATTGAGCACACCATGCCATTTTAGGACTCATGGCACATGGTGGCAAGGTCTCAAGCTATCATTATCCCGTAATTACCGCTTCCTTTTGCAAGTGGCTGCGCTGCCTGTTAATATGTAATTAACTTTGTGCATTTGTGTCAGTAGTGCATTAGGCCTATAAGCCTATAGCGTGCAATTATATAAGCCCCCCCTTAATCCGCAATTTCACATAGTCGATGCTAGTTCCAGATTCTCCAGAAGACGCCAAACGCTTATAGTTATTAGTGTCATTTTGATGTGAACGTCGGTGTTCTGGTCTCAACTTTGGAGTGATCTGGCTGATTTGGTTGAGAATGGCGCACTTCTAGCTGGTTCTGGGTCTATTTACTCAACTGTGACCTCGTCTGCTTTGGGAGGATTATAGTTAACAGATGAAACTGTGAGTATCGCCACTGCCTTCACAATCTGATGCAATAGAAGTATGAAGCGAACACATCTGTTTCAACACTTGGGTTGTTCAAGATGCTCCATAATTAATGC
>CM032663.1:6775715-6803816 GCA_019095985.1 Streblospio benedicti
TTTGGAGTGATCTGGCTGATTTGGTTGAGAATGGCGCACTTCTAGCTGGTTCTGGGTCTATTTACTCAACTGTGACCTCGTCTGCTTTGGGAGGATTATAGTTAACAGATGAAACTGTGAGTATCGCCACTGCCTTCACAATCTGATGCAATAGAAGTATGAAGCGAACACATCTGTTTCAACACTTGGGTTGTTCAAGATGCTCCATAATTAATGCGGTCTTCCTCGAGGAAATGACACACTTCTGCCTGGTTCTGCCCCACACCTATTTATCACTTCTGTGGAGAAGTGATTTTGTTTTTGGTCAGCTTGTGGGATTCCGTTTTGGATGAATAAGTTGTTGATTTGTATCATCCTTTAGCTTTTCTGGGTCGTCTGGAGGGCTAACCTGATTCTCGTAATGTCTTTCTGCTAAAATGTGGCATCGCTGACATTCTTTATAAAGATGTTCCCGTATTATAGTGTGGTATTTCCAACTGGTCCCATAAGTATGCTTGTTCATCTACTGACTAAGTCCATTAAAAAGGTCACAGACCGTTATTCTAGACGATCCCGTATATGCTGGTCACAAAGTACGCAAGCTAGGCACTATAAAAAGGTGGCAATATTGTTTTCTCATTTCTGGCGTCTTTTGAAGCATCTGGAGCTAACATCGGCAACGTGCAATTGGGGTTTTAGAGACATACCACCTAAAGCTTCTAAAGCCACTATACAGAGACCACGTATCTGACAGTTACAGTTTCAATTTATAGTAACACATCGATTGAAAACCACGACCACTGTATGAACCTCAGTTGAACCTAATCGTGGTCTTGTTTGAAAATATCTACTTCATACTGGCCGTATTTTTCGTGTTTTAGTCATATTTCATTTAGCATTAAGTGATGACTTTGATAATGTTGAGCGTCCACATGATATGGAAGGATAAATTCATCATATATGATTAGCTTTAAAACTTGTTTGAAAAAAAACTGGCCTCAATATTTCAAAGCCAGATTTTTTAACATATCATATAATTAGCTTTAAAACAAAAACTCAATTATGCCAGTTTTAGCTTCTTACATCTAGACATGACGTACATATTAATTTAATCAAATGGTGTGTCTAATACAAAATTTGTCATAAACAAAAGCACAAGGACATATCTTCTGCCCGCTTTAATTTCATAAATCAGAAATCACGACTTGGGCCCAACTAATTAACACAAGTAAGGCACTCTATTAGATTGCATTAGAAAATATTAATAAATTGTTGTGAATGGCGTTGTATGTGTAACACGAGACATCGGCTGAACGTGAGTCACCCATTTACATGTGATTAAACACATGATGACGGAAGTAAACAGAACCATTTCAGACCACCGCCCCAGGGACCAGTCACACAAGAGTCGTATATTTTGATAGTTGAAGCCGAATCAGCCATTTCCTATGAAACAGACCTTGGTAAAGTTTTGCGGAAATCGAACATTCGGATTTACAGATAATTGCGAATATCCAATCAGCAGATATTTGCGAATATCTTATGACGGATATTCGCGCGTAATTCCAAATGTTCATTTTTCGCAAAAATTTACCAAGGTGTGAAACGGCTGTGTTTTTAATTGGAGCCATTTTATTTGTTGTAAGTCACCGCTTTTGTGCCTATGTCTCTACTTGCCTCAAGATATATGCTTGGAACCTTTCTGATTTGGTGGTTATGAATAAAAAGTTTACAAGTATTTTCAAAATCGGGGGTGGGGGTTAGTGGTGGGGGCCTGGCTGCACCCCGATCAGCCTCCGTCTTAATCAGTGACGCGAACGAGTCGTGTTATTACTTGCAAAATTGTCTCTCACATATTGTTTCATTTAGGATCAGAATAATGTTGCCTTTAATGTAATTCTCATCTCTTGCCATACTCTACTGTGTCAACGATGAACATTCAACAGTCCCAGACACGGCCTTTAGGCACCATTTCTAGTGCATTTAGCAACATTTAGAAATGAATCCCAAGTTTCTTATTACAGCAGAGTATTAAATGATCGTCTGATGACCGTTTGCAACGGACACCAAAAAAATAGCACGTTGCGAGCACAAGCCACCAATTGGTGGGTTTTGTGTCGCGGCAACACGCCCATTCCAGGTAAAAAATACCATCGAGGTTTGGGTTGCTCCTCCTTACTTTATTTGTAACATCAACCCAATTAATTTCAAGTGGAATTCAACCATGTATAGCTGCGTTGTTGCCCTACCTGAAATAGCCGTAAATTGAATAATAAACTATAACTAGAGGAGGATGAAGGGTAACTTAAGGCGTAACCACGGCACACGGTGGTTTTAATGTATTATTGAGCAAACACAAAGCATATAGGACTACATTATCGAGTAGATCATCTTTGTCTCATTTCTATTTGGAAAATTAGCATTCATTTGGTAACACCCCCGCCAATATCACAAACCCCAATAAAAGATGTCAACAGAAACCTCCATATACAATCAATAGACCACCAGTTCATTTAAAAACAACAACAACACTACAGGTCAATACCCTGAGTGGTCTTAATCGGCAGTTTCTAATGCACAGGTTTTGAATCTCAAAGAGCAATTGTGGCCAGCATGCGTAGAGAAATGACCCAATGAGAGGGGTTGGTCCGGTTGCCAGCCGTGCTCTAGCATGACAATCATTGCCGTGCAGGTGAACTTTGAAGTGAAGCTGTGAGTTGAGTCATTGCGTGCTTTATTCCTATTTCATTAAATGAAAGTCTCTGTGGTCAAATGCAGTAGAAACTTGCTATTCAGACCTATCATGGAGACGGCCTCATAGTGAAGGAACAGGTGGTGTCTGTATAAGGTTAACTGCGGTCTGTATATATACATGTAAAAGTTTGAGACCGTGACACAAATGCTATTATAGAGGTGTTCTCTTTATAGAGAAGGCCTTGTCAGGTGGCTAAGTGGTTTCTTCTAGTAATATACTCAGCAATATCAATATGACCGTGCAACTTAATACTACGTTCTGTACGACATTTGACAAATGTTGAATCACTGGCAAGTAATTTGGTAGGCCTTTAACAGTTTGCTTAATTTATGAGTTTCTAAAATCTCATTAGTGATTAGAGGAGAAGGGTTAATACAGCCAATGGTATATTTCAATTCATAAGTACGTAGGCTACATCGCCATAGCCACTATAGCTCAAACTATATCCTATCATGTTGATTAATAGCAGGTATCGTGAAATTTTCGGAGTAGGCCTGTGAAGCTTTGAACGGCTGTAGAATCGAACACACGATCTCCTGATACCACCAGACCGGTCATATATGTGTATATCAGGCTCCTTATCCACTAGGCCAGCCGTCCTGCACGTTCAGAGACTTGTTCCTACTTGGCCAGCTTAAAATCCCCTAAGGATTAGGCTCTGCCACTTGGCGTTGCCACTGATACGTGTGAATTTCTGTATTATTACTTGTCTATTTTTAGGCCCGAACAGTTCCAAGCCGCAAGGCGCGTGCCACCCGAGTGGTCCCCATGTGATGCTGCCCAGCCACTTTCTTTACACCAAAGGTTTCCTCCTTTTTTTCTTCAAATGTTGCATGTATAAATAACACTCATATCAGGCCACCAGAGTAATTGCGAGTGTTGTTTTATTTTCTGCAGCCATTAGATAACTTTAAGAATTAAGTAACTTGAGAGCCTGTTTTGGTTTCGAAAACACAATAGAAACATGGAAAAAATATATACAGAAAAAATTATAGACATTAAGATTCCAAAATTGAAAGAATTTAACTACGATTCTACATAACATACTTCCAACTGGAAATTACTTATCAAAATTTAGGAATAATAGCAAATTTTGTGAATCATGTGGACAGGTTGAAAACTTGGAGCACATGTTATATACATTGTGAACGAATAAGGTGTCTATGGGAAATCGTTTCTCGTCTCTTAAAGTGTATTGTCAACTTGAAACAAATTATATGTGGGTTATTAATTACGATTCAAGCCAGGAATTGAAATGTTTGATCTATATAATAGCTATTATTTCATATTCAATTTCTAGAACTAACTCCATCTGTAAATTTTATAATGAAAATTATGCACATAAGAACATTGAACAAATTGTTCAAGAAAATCTAATATATTATTAATTGATTATAGACAAAACAGAGTGTGAGATGTTAAATATTAGATTTATTGATAGTATTTTGTGTGAAATATGATTTTAAATGTATTATGTAAATTTTCAGACACTTCAGTTTTTCAACTTTTCACCATAACCTTTTCATTTTGTAAATGTATTTTTTTAGTTTCTTTTTGTATTGTTAATAAATAATAAAAAAAACTTGAGGACATGTAAATTGTTTTATAAATAAGCACTAATTAGCCAGAAACTACATGTACAGACAAATCATAATGCTCATTTCCTATAAGTAGCCATATTGATTTGCTGAATGGGGAGTGTCCAGTTGTATACATGTGCAAAATACTACAGCAAAACCTGTTAACTACCTTTATGATGCTTCACCTTAACAATAAGACCTTTTCAAATGGTCCCAAATAGCCAGAGAAACAGAAACAAAAACAAAAGCTTTTTTTTAAATCTTCTTCTTGTTCTTAACTTTTAAAAAAAGCAGAAACAGAACCTCGCTATGGGGACCACCTTTCTATTGAGACCACGTGAAGCTTGTCCCCAGGTGTTACCTTAACAGAAAGGTTGTACTGTGCTAATTACAAAATCGCTGTGTATATAGCTGTAAAATGACATGATAATTGTTTTCGCTTATTATACCTATCCTTAATGTAGGTAACTTGACCATTCTGAGGGCGTAATGATACCGACAAATATATCACGTGATCACGGGTATCAAATGAATTACCACACCTGCTAATGCTGCTATTAAGAGTGTTTGGTATGCACTTGTAGTCTGGAATCATGACTTAGAAACAAAGAGGTGTCGTATTCCGTGACACGGCAATATCCTATTTAAATTTTGGGGGTTAAACAACAAGGTAGACAGGTAGACAGAACTAAAACAAACAAGACATGAACGCGTGCCATGATGTCATCATCGTGATTTGTACACTCTTTCACAGAGTCACGAAAACGCACAAGGACAAGCACCTGCGGCGAATATACTCAGGGTAACTCCACACCCCACACATGTCACACACCCTAATAGACACACAGATACCCTGAGGGACGTGGTTGTAGTTGGAGATTAAAAAATCATGTGCGTGTTTCACACCTGTGCTCTTGAACCCCAGGACACCGGTGGTGCTTTATAGGTTACTTTTTGTTGCTTGGTTTGCTTACAACCCAAAACCTCCAATCAAGCCCACTGTTGTTGTGGTAGCTAACTTCGATACGTAGCCTCCTTAAATAGACCACCTGTCAATTGATGCACCACCTGATGCAGCCCACTGTTTGATCTCCGTGGATAGAGAGGGCCCAACATTCATTAGGTTTTATTAATCCATGCAATGGTTTTTCTTCTGCTCCTAATAGAACATTCCATCCGCAGTAACATACGTGATCAACCAGTTAACACATGAAAATTGTTGATTTCTTTTGCTAACAATTACATTAGAGTAGCATTTTGAATGCGACTGAGCCATTTACATACAATTTGATCGTGCCGTGTCGTGACATCATTTATCAGATATAGAATGTTGAACAGGAAGAGAATGGTTGTTATTCCAATAGCACTTGTTTATTATATCATTCATTGCTTGCCATTTGTTTTTAAATTTTGACATACCAATGTATTTATTGTGTACCTGTGATAGATCCAATTTTGAAAAGAGAAGGAGGGAGGTACTACTGCAACGAGAGGATTGAGATTGTTTTGTACACATGAGAAAGCATAGATGATACAAAGTTGACTATCTTGCGCTACATGGAGGTGTTGAATTTAGTTGTCTGTAATATAATTGATAACTCCAAAATGTGTTTAAGATTTGTTTCTGTAACTAATAAAAGATAATGGGTGACTCCACTTCCTGGCTGCCAACACGTTGCAGATCTTATCATTTCACATCTAGTCAAGTAGATATCAGTTTCTAATTTTAACACGAGGAGCATCAGAACCGGTGTTACCTTGTGCCAGATGAAAATGAAGAATTTTGGTGGGAAAATGGGATGGAGCGCCCCCTGGGTCTCACCTTGTGCCAGATGGCGTGCACGACGGCGAGGTAGCGCTCGAGCGTGATGAGCAGCAGGCTGTAGGTGGACGACACGAGCAGCGCCCACAGCGGCAGCTTGGTCAGCCACAGCGCGCACACCGCCGCGTCGCCCGGGCCTGGAGGACACGGGGCATGGCGTTAGGCTTGTTGGAAAATATGTCAGTCAAGGGTGTGTGTGGCGGAATGGGAGAGGTGGAAGGCAGGTTAGAGAGCATGACCACCAGGTTGGGTAGAGGAAATACATGTACGTCAGTTGGAGGTCAAACATAGCCCTGGGACTTGGGAAAATATGTCAGTCACGGTACATGACCAGAGTGTTTGGTGGTGGAAATAGGTCAGTCAGAGCGTACTACCTAGGGGTGAAGCTCAAAGGGCGTGCCCTAGGGGTCTGTGGAGAAATGCATGGGTCAATTAGGACCTTTGGGTGTAAGTGTCAGTGGGAGCAATATATTTGGCATAATTTGACATAATTCTACATATTTTATTTGACATAATGTTAAAGTTATGCTTACTAAATTCATCATATACGGTATTTTACAAGAAGATGAGGACAAATCCATAGCAAATAAATGGGAAAGAGGAGAGAGTCCACTACACAAAAAGTACTTGTAGAATGATCAGAAGAATAACTAAGAGAAGAAAAAGAAGTAGAACTAAAAAGAAAAAAACTAGACTAAGAATGACAATAAGAAAAGCATATAGAAGAACTTAAAGAAGAAGAATTAGAACGTTACACAGAACCTTCAATTAAGACCACCCCTCTATTGACACCACCTCTATAAAAGGGCGACTTTTCATGGTCCTAAACCTTCTTAAAGCTACCAAAATCATCCTCTGTATAGAGACCACCTCTCTATTGAGACCATCACAACTGTAGTCCAAATAGAGAGTTTCTACTGCAATAGCAAAATAAGTATAACAAGACAATATGAACAAGTAAAAGGGGAAAAAGGGATTGCCCACCACTCCAGTAGCGGCCAGTGTCGTCGTCCTCGATGAGCGTGGTGAGGATGAGGAAGAGCGCTGCGGCGCCGTCGATGGCGCTCTGGTTGATGAGCAGCTGGTTGGTGACGCGCAGCCGCATGGAGCGTGAGCTCGCCATTACCAGGACAGTCAGCGCGTTGCCCAGCAACCCCAGCGTGCCTGCAGGAAATGGGGAATGTAGAGTAAAACCTCCAGTTAAGACTTTCTCTCTGTTGTGACCATCTCTATAATAAGACAACTTTTGTTGGCCTAAAACCTTCATAGATCTACCAAAATGAGCCTTTGTATGGAGAACACCTCTCTATTGAGACTACCTAACACTGGTCTCAATGGTGGTTCTAATATAGAGGTTCTTCTGTACTTGGTGCTTGATGAATATGCAGGCACTTAGAGATTTTTACACTGGCAGGTGTAAAATTCAGGTAGCTTCAATCATCATTTACTATGTTTTATTTGACGGAAATGAATAGTGGTCATTTCAGGTTACAGTTTATCTAATGATGCTCCAAGCATGCCTGTCAAAGTGAGTCCACGTCAACTGTGCCCTCACTTGTGGACTCGTAAGCCAGATACTCTTCGAATTCAATATATTGAATTTAACCTCTTGTACACAAGATATTTTTATAATACATAACTACTTGTATATTAGTGCAGTGATTGTTGAGTATTTATAAAAGAAGTAATGGCCATCGAGTATAATCATTTACTTATGAGCGTTATCTATTAACAATTTGTGAATGACATGATAGCATCACGAGAAGTGGAGATTGCATGGAAACAGTAAGCTACACTGGAGAGATGTATATCACAATTATATCAGCTATCATATTTTAATTAGTGTTGTGAATGAGCTCATGAGAGGATGGATGAGTAGTAGTAATCAGGTGTATATTGTATTGTTAACAACATTATATTGTTCAGAAATGAAAGCATTGATAAAACGATCAATTTGTTTTATCAATTTATTTCAATGTTCATTTTAATGAAAGCATTGGTAATAATAGAAGTTCATAAAATTGGTTGTTTCCGTTCTTGCAACCTCCTACTCTTACCGGTATCATTTTATCGGTAGAAAACAATAAGGCCTATATTTGTCCCTATGGATGTTCAATTAATAAATTACTTGATTACAATCTATTACTTGATTAAATATTCCATTTGATAATTTAAATGATAATTGTTAAAATATGATATTAGATATACCAGCATTAGAAATGTTTACAGTAAATAAACGATCCATGATATCAATTCATAATTATTGATGTTATTGAATATTTAACTATTGTATCTTAATCATATACTTTGTCATGTTGTGGCTTTATTGTAATAAGTATTGCCAATAATAAGAGGATTCAATCAACTACTAGCAGTACATCTAACCCACTACGCATAATTGATAACGAATGAGATTCTGTAAACTAAGTGAACCAGGGCACACACGACCTCTCGTCAGGTGGCACACACACATGACGTGGAGGAGAGTTTCAGTGAAAAAGAGAGACTAGATGATCAAGGCTGAAGATATACAAATGCTAGACATGAAAAATGAATCAATTGACATTATGCTTAGTTAAATTAACGTCCATAGTCCATACGAGGGCCTTTTACCCCAAGGCCAGGGGGAAAATGCCCTTTTTTGCATATCCAAATTTTGGTACATTGTGTCTTCAAATTTAATCATAATGCCCAAATTAAAAACTAATATCATCCCTGGATTGCTTTATACTGTTGACTTGGAAAGAAATTATACTAATTCTTGCTCAATGTGGGCCTTTTTCACGGTCTACACCACACATGTGACATTTTACTTAAATTTTGAGACCCCACCCCCGTTTATATTGATTCTGTTCTCTGGACGAGATTCCAAGCCGCACTCTCGTGTATTCATCTGAAAGTGTAAGACCCTCATAATATGACTGTAATCATAGTGTATTGATTGGATTTTCTTATTTCAACATCTCTTTTACTTTTTTGAATTAATGTATTTAGATAAGGGGACAGACGATCAGATGTTTGCGGGGGGGGGGTAGCCACAAAAAGTCTCGTGAAGACAAGCAAACATTTTTTACTTATTATTTTACTTTTTATTTGAAGGGGATGGGGACCAGCCAAAGAGAAATTTTCAATGGAACATTTTTGCTACATTTCCCAGACGATCGTTTTCAACCAGATTCAGAAACCTATCTTATTTAATTGTTAAATTTTGTGACCCCATGCACAAACGAATGGTCCATCCCCTTTGGCCACATTATGAAGGTCACTCTTTTTCTTAAAAACATCTTAAGAAAAAAACACCCATTTAAGACAATAATTTCAAGGCCCCCAGTTGTTAGGTCCAGGGAGTGAGCGCTCCAGCCATTGTTATGTCGTGCCGCTATTCGAGGGTCGTTGCAGGGTCAGTGCGTCTACGCCTACACTAAAGCAAAGTAAATTTAATCTTATGCATGCAGGGGCCGATCGAGACCAGGTTACACCAGGTTCTGGAACCTGGTAAACATTCTGCAAAACAAGGCTAAAGTATCACCAGAATGCACCATGTTCATTGTATTTTTCAAAATTTTTCCTGGAGGAGCATGCCCGCAAACCCCTATACTTGGCTGTGCACCGTTGGTGCTTGCCTTCAGCTCTTGGAAACCTACCAAACCATCACCTCTGGATCCACCCCTGGTATGTATATGTAATATTTTGCTTGGCGATACGTACTACAAATTTGAACTTCGTGATCCAAAATTACATACCCCAATATGACGTGCTGAGGTAGCGCTTCCCACCCCGTGATCCTTGGATGAGCTTCAGTACTTACCTATGCTACAGTACACAATCTTCAGTATCTGTTCAGATACTATAGCCACACTGTCCGCAGCTTCTGCAGTATCATTAACAGGGCTCATTGCTGTTGTAAAATCCATTTCAGTCTTATTTTTCAATTCCTTTGCGAAAATTTATATTTTACAATTATCTGTCAAATATCCAATTTCTTTATTATGAAACCATTGATTTCTTTTCTTCCATTTTTTTCAAAGTTGAAAACTCATTCTTTTTATTATGATTCCGAGGACTTCAAATTAAAAAAATCGGTATCCGTATATATGATTGCATCAATCATTAAATTAACACTTTATAAATAAAAATCATCACATTTTCCAATACTTAGTTAAACATTGGTATTTCAACAGTTTAGAGAACCAATCCTCGGAAAAGATTAGGGTCCAGATTTGATTGGATACACCGTAACACGGGTTATATATTCCGCGTAACTATGTTCAAGACCTGAGACCTTGAGAAGTTGTAATAACAAAGATATATACATCGTATGCCTTCTTTCATAAATCACTGAAATTTGATAATCACGACTGTTACTTTATTCGATCACGAGTTCATAATGTAATTGTGTTCTTAATTATATACATGTAATTTTCAAATAGTTGAAGTGCTCCTTATTGCTCAACAGAAACTAGCTCATACTCAACTCAACCGCAAACTTTGATATAAGTATACACGGGTAATCCAGCTTCAAATGGACGAGCAATATAGTCTTAATTTAGCATCCACGTTTGTCTACCCACAATTCACATCAGTGAAACATATACAGACTAATAAAAGTCAAGCACTTACAAAATGAACTCAACAAGCTCATCACATCTGACCCAGCGGGTAGACTATTTCTGCTGATATTGCTTTATACACGCACTTGACTTTTTATGCCAACTTCCTTCATTTTATTTGTTGAGTCAATTAAGCCAGGGTCAGAGAGTCACAAAAGCTGAAACTGGATCGATCAGTTCTGGTAATGTAGCCATGGTGAAATGACACATGGTCTTCACAGACGAAATATTGAAAAGTAGAACAATGCCCCATAAAATTGGATAAATATTCGTGACTATCAGACTGGAACTTAATAAAACAACTTACCTACTTTGCTGTAGTAAAATATAAACACGTTATATATTTTTTTTTCAAAATCTTTGTTGTCACTTAGAATTGAATACACAAGCAAGTTTTGAACCCCCCCCCCCAGCGTACACTACAATACAGTACGTCTTTTGCTCATGCTCTCATGAGTTGGCAAAACGACCACGTGCACGACACGGCGAGTCCTGTATACGGGCATTTCCTGTAAACGCGCACCTGTCTTTTGAAGTCACATGATCTCCCCTGCTTTACACATTAGCGAAAACTGCCCACGTAGCTCTATGTGCATTGGCGAACTGGCAGATTCGCCAGAAAGTTTTGAACATGCTCAAAATTCGTTGACGAATATACTGGTCAGTTTAGGTTCGTTACAAATAGTTATGCTACATCTAGAGAACATTGGCACATATAAGTAACACATCGTTTGACTCAGCAACTCAGTGTAACAAGCATTTTTACTACGTTCGATGTCGCCTCAATACGCCCATGTAGACAACCTAGCGAGCATCGTATTCATGCGATGCATAGATTCGCATATGCATATGATCGCCTATGTGTAAAGCAGGTTTTAGTGAGAACGGTTGCACTCTGGACTGACACAGGTATGCTTTACTAGTTATCATCACATTTATAGACGTTTAGGAGAACTGTTTGAAATCAATCTTTTATTTTGTCATAGGCAGATCCAGAGGGGGGGGGGCAGTGGGCGCCCCTCCCTTTCCCCACCAAAATACTTAATTATAGGTTTTTCATGAAATCCCGTAAGTACGCCGCCTCTTTTCCTTAAGTGCGCCCCCACCCCCACCCCGCTTTCCGAAAACCTGGATCTGCCTATGATTTTGTGGTAGACGCTTTTAAACATACTTTTTATTTATATACATTTTAAATATCAGTAATAATTGTGATGACTAATAACTGCATGAATAAAGGGTATATCTGTTTTAATTGTTATATTGCTCTATGTCTCATAGTCTGTACTGTACAGCTCTATTTTTCACCTGTAATGAGACCTTGTGCTGTCTAGTCGGCCAAATATATATGATATTCAATACCTCTATGTCTGATTTAATGAACAATTTGAGTTGATTTGATTTGAAAACAATGACCACATAACCTTGTACAGTTCACAATATAAGATATCACCTATTGTAAGTTTGAACGCGTGCCTCTGCTCAGTAGTGTATTTCTGATTGAAAATGTTGCAGGAGCACCCACTGGTTTTTGGAAGAATAAAATCATCAATGAAATCAACATACTATAGCTTCACCATGCCAAAGATTTTTTACTTACAAAATCAAAATCAATTTAATCACCTTATAAAAAGTAATAGGTCTAATTTTAAGTTGCGTTCACTTGATTGGTATTAACCTCAGATAAGTTTGCCATCTTTTGTGTTTTGCTACTTTGAAGCTCTTACCATGATCATAATTGTTATCATCGTCGGCTTTCACGGGATGATCATTCACACTGTCTTTACAAGTCCTTGATCATATCAACTGCGTATATAGCCGTGAGATATGACGATGAATTGTTATGCAAATGTATGCAAATGGGTCAATGTTTGGGTTATCATTTTCATTGATACTGGGAAAGCCAAGACGAGATTTTCAGAGACTGATTTACTAATAACTTTTACTTCCGTATGTGTGTTTGCAGCAGTGCTGGTAAGTTTTGTGTGAAATATTTACATTAAGTTTTAAACGTATTCATACCTAGCTATTTCTTCTCTAAAGGTATTTCAAAATTACAAACTGATTAAACCATCATTTAGCCTAACAAAGATATAGAATTTTATCTTTTTAATTTAAACGGCTATACAAGAATTCTGAAATAATGTATCTTCCAAAATGTTAATAAAACAGCAAATATTTACACCCTTCAATACTATAGATAATTGAAACCGATGTTCAATGAAGATCAACCTAATTTGCACACCAGCAATAAAAATAATAGTTCTTCTTCACGCTCTTTTTGCAGATTAAACGAATCACAATGGTGAAGACCATAATTTTCCTGTTGACTTCATTGTGCCTTGCTGGTGCTGCAAGTTTGGCGGATAGCGAAGACCAGCATAAATCTAATACCCAATGCTTCAGTGATTGTTTAGAGAAACCAATAGGACACGATGAAGATGTTGACCCTTCCAAGATTGCTAGTGTACTCAGTACCATCAAATCCATGGAACCAAAAGAAATTTCCATAATAGCTGAAATGGTGAATGCTATGGAAGCTACAAATCAAGCAACAATGAGAAAGACAAACAATAGTGTTGGAAATGATCTGAATCATATGGTCAAGTTGAGCAATGACACTGGTAATAGGAAGCAAACAGCCAATATGTCAGCATTTACCGTGGAAGTTTCAACGAAGCGTTCTCTCAGCGATCAAGCACCTGTCACTTTTGATCAAGTCATCTATGATGAGGAAAAGCTGATTTCGCTTCATCTAGGTACTTTCCAGTGTCCAGATTCAGGAGTATACGTATTTTACTGGTCTGTAGATGCAAGTCATGGACGGGTGGATACTGTTCTTGTTCGAAATGGAGTACACGTAAAGAAAGGGCAGCTGCCCCCTCAAATTGAAGGAAGTTTCAGCAGTTCATCAACTATGAGTGCCATAGCGGAATGTAACCAAGGTGATCTTATATGGATACAAGCAATCGGTTGGCCAGATGGCGACTCTTGTAATATTGTAGAAGGCATATATACAACTTTCACAGGCTATAAACTTTTTGAATCGTCTGATGACCCCACGGCTAAAGCATTTACTGCTGATCTCTCTTCAGATTCTTACTTTCCCATTTCTGTACCTATTGTTTATGACAATGTTCTCACGAATATTGGTGGGAACTATAATCCCAACAATGGAATGTTTATGTGTCCAGAAACTGGGGTTTATGTCTTCACCGTTAGTGTCCATTACATTTCT
Organism: Streblospio benedicti; assembly: GCA_019095985.1. Lineage (NCBI taxonomy): Eukaryota > Metazoa > Annelida > Polychaeta > Spionida > Spionidae > Streblospio > Streblospio benedicti. The sequence goes on from CM032663.1 coordinate 6,789,697, forward strand.
GATGTTGGAAGTAGCTCATTGAATAGAAATGGACAATTTGTTACCTACATGGCATTTCCCAAAAATACACACAATACCAGCCTTGACAGTGGAACTTCAACTGCTTCTTGCATCCTTGAGTGCACAGCTGGGGACTTCATCACCATTGTGTCTGGGGTTGATCGCGAGCACATGGCACATAAGTCATCCTTTAGTGGATACAGACTTGTGGATGACGATAAAGGAACTGTTGCCTTCACCGCTTTCCCAGCTGCAGACAGGCAGTATTTTGATGGTCAGCAGATTCTGTTCGATAATGCATTAACAAACGTCGGAGGACGATACTACCCAGGAGTTAGTTACTTTGTGTGTCAAGATGAAGATCTTTATGCATTCCATTGGAGCATTTTCAACTTCCCAGAAGTAAATGAACGATCTACAGAAGTGAAACTGATGATGATAAAAGATCAAGTTGAGCGTGTGCTGAAGGTTGGTCCAAGGACAAGTCAGGTATTTTCTCCTCCACATGGAAGATCAGCTTCAGGTCAGGCTGTAGTGAGATGCGAAATGCAGGCAGCTATATTTCTGCAAGCCGTAGTTGCTACTGGACCAGCCATGACTTTTGACTCACTCTATACTTCTTTCAGTGGATTTCGTCTTCCTACAATTTGAACACTTGGTTCTTTATCTTTGATATGATGGAAATAAAATATGAGTGCAAATAGTTATGAAGTGTCTCATTGATATTTAGAACATCAAAAATTATACCACTTCTTTATTAAATAGTGCATGCTCTAATAGTCACTTTTTTCAGATTTTCATCTCAATCTTCGTTTGAAATTCCAAATTCCAAATAGCAATTTCTGAAAACATTGACGGTTACAGTTATAATCAGTATTCTACTTTTATATTCATTACATTATTATTATTTTCTTTATCAGTCAAGTATTTATAATAGATTATATAACATATTAATGAAATAATTTTATCCTTTTGAGCCGAAATCTCATTATAACATATTATAGTCTCAATTTTACAAGAAATAATATTAGAAATCAGTTTCCAAAGATTATAAATAAATTGTGACAGTCTTAAAAAGGTATAAAGTGTCTTGTACCTCATCGCAGTATATGCAAGTAGGACTGTCACCTTTTCCCATTTATAAATATTTACTTTCGTTGGTAATATTGAGTGAATTAATTTATAATTCAATTCAGGTGTTGATGTGTCAAATTGATTTTTAATCTGAATGCTATATAAAAATTCCATTGTAAAAAGTCTTTATCAAATATTCAATTTCATTTATTAAGAGCATGAGGGTCTGAACATTTTTTTCCTCTCGAGATATTTTCTATAAAAGAAGCCTTCGTTAAATGAACCAATTACTAAATATTTGATATAATAATAAAATTCATTAGGCAATCAATCTAAGCCGGGGGGAATATTCTTTTTCAGATTTTTATTACATATAAACATTCCTCGTCGTTTATTTCCCCTTCATAAATTTGAGGTTCTATTTCAGTAAGCTTTTTAGGAAGAAATACATTTCATATGAAATGATATACATTTTCATATGGTATATTTTTTCTTTTCTTACAGTTTAGAATAGAAATGCATACCCATATTTTTAAACATAAACATTACGTTATAATACTTGTAGTTTACTTCCTACTATGAGACATACATCAATTTTTAAGTGTTAGTAAGTGATGATAAATTCTCACTTGACATTGCATTTTTGTGGTGACACCATAATGAGACAAGCACTCAGAAGCTAAATGCTTGCCAAACCATTCTAGTTTGGCATGTAGACAAATAATTACCTCTGTACCCCTCCTAGAGTTACCGGTTAAGACCAGTAAGGATCAGTTTGTATCCAAATCATTTTACTGTAAATGACATGAACGTATTACCAAACAAAAACATTCATGAAGTTAGGGATGGACTGAGGTTTTCTTCACAAATGATTTATGAAGAAAATTGATCTGCTTATGTACCGTAAGTTCATGCAGAAGTACTTCGGAATCATGTGGATCTATTTTGTCTAAGGGCGCCGCTTATTTTGCTGAACACCCCTTGAGTGGCATATTTCTGTTTTATAAAATTAGAAATGAAATTATCACTGACCCTTCATAAAGACCCCTCAATGGACAATTGCCAGTGAGCGGGGGAAAACTAACCCCTTTACAAACAGCTGGCTGAACACAGGCCCTTGCAGGTAATTTGCATCAACATTCGAGAATATGCTAATTTCATCAATGTCAATATTTCAGTAATCGGTTACATCAGTCGTATGATAACTAGAGGACTTATTATTGACAATTGACATCACTGCTAAACAAATTGTTGGGACAAGAACTTGTTACATTACAGAGAGAAAGAGGATATTCCATACGCAGATATCTGTTTATACATTTGACTATTGTGAGAATCATTGTACATGAGAGGTCACATAATAAAGTTACGTAGAAGGTCATGTGACTTATTGTCGTCATCAGACAGGTGCAAGTTTGAGGTTAGCTTTTTATCAAGATTCGTTCAATAGTGCTCGAGTTCTCAAGTACACATGAAGATGTAAGTTTTGATACTTGTCGTGATTTGTATGAAAAATGAATGCCGCGGTATCAAGCATGACACCCATTAATTCTACTTTTTCAATGATTATTCATAATAATCAACTTCAGTTTTCAAACTTCCTGCATAATTAAACAATAAGTTATATGCCTGCAATCATGGTTAATGGTGCTTGAGCTGAATGACGTATCCATTTTCTATGAGAGTTTGTTGACTGTTTCGGCCCCGGCGACATGATTATATGCATATATTTATGATTTATATCATAGTTACCAATACATCGTCTTGACACATTGGTATGTCAGGAGTATAAAAGTAAACGGAAGATGTAAAATTTATCTTTCACTCTCAGTGTATGAAATAAGAAAAATCTTCTTCGATGATGGCTAGAAATATTTGTATAATTCTTTTGTTGATGTTGTGCGTTGAATTTGCTGTTCAACAATCTTGCCCAGAGTATTATTGTGTAAGTTAGTATATACTTGTACATGTAGTTCAACTAAAAACACGCCCATAATTGCCATGATCTTTTATTGTAGAATGTATATGTTAAAGTTTCATGAAATAATTGGAGTGATTTACCTTTTTGTTGACATTTATACAATAAGTGTTGGTCAATAAAAAGCATTTTTGGATTATAGTGTACTTATTATGATTTACAGCTTGATGCATCCGGATACTGCCACACCGGAGTGACAAGTTGAGACACTGGGAAGAATATGAAGGACTGGAGTGCTTGCTCCAAATCCTGTGGCGGAGGAACAACCAGAGAGAGATCGAACGTTGACACAATTGCGCCGGGGACTACATAAATAAGGCGGACCACATATGATATACAATGCCGTAATTCGCCTTGGTGGCCATCAAGAACTGAGACACGTGATTGCAATCAGATATGTTACAATGGTGGCACATTTTCTGGAGGATCGTGCAACTGTCAGGATGTATATTATGACTCTTGCTGTCAGTCAGGTAAGCAACGTTCTTGTTTATTTTATACATGTTCATGCATCTCGAAATACATGTGGCGCAATGTCATGCAATATTAACCACAAAGCAACGTTCAGAATAGGATATGATGTTTCTCAAATCGGCTGTGTAGAAAGCACACCAAAACCATGACACCTCTACATTAATGATGCAGACTCAGTCTAATATGTCAACTAATGCAATAAATATAATCATTGTAGCGTGTCCGCAGATCAAGTGGTGTGATAAGTACTGGTGCAATGCTCCGCCCTCCACTTGTACCCAATGTGACGCATACGGGGGTTCAGACATGACCAAGCAGGCCTATTGGCTGAACCAGAACCAGTGCTGGCGTCAGTATTAATGCTTTATTATCAATGGAAATACTATTCATTTAGTTTATTAATAGAATCCCACTTTTAAGCGGTAATTTGCCTGCTTTCAGCTCGCTGTAACTGGCTGGACCACTGGTGTTTTCCCGGCCGCTGTAACACCAGCGATCAGTACCTGGCTACAACGTGCCAGTGTGACCCAGGCTTTAAGATGGAAACGCCCAATGAAATGACTACAAAATGTCAATGTAAGATATGTTCTCGCTTTTTTGCCATGCCTCGTGCATTTTTTAAAGAAAAAGTATGTTTGAAAATAAGTGCGCCGTATGATCGGTGTTTTGGGCTACTGATCAAGTTTGAAGTAAAATGTCAACGTAAGCCTTATTACAATGCTTATTTATTTGTGATTTTCCAAATATTAACTGACGCAAATCAAACACAATGAATGCATCTAATTTGAAATGCCACTTATATAATTCATCCTTAAATAACCATATGTACAGTCTAAGAAACAAAGTCAAAATAAATGAATACTGCGCGTATTTATTCCAGTGGAGCATCCTCCCAAGATTGAAACTTGTCGCTCTGGTATTGAAGATGACTTGGGCAATGTGTTTAACTCTACTTTCGATGGACCCACAACCAGCTGTGATCATACTATTGACACCTACGTGAACATTAAACCCGATGAGCTCTCCATGGTGTTTGACTTTTCATTAAGACTTCCTCAGGACCCTCCGTCTGGAGCTGAAAGACACGAATATATCCATGATTTTCTCTTTGGCATTGTTGGTGCTGGAGTTTCGCTAAAACATTATCAAAAGTCTGGAGGTAAGTTGGATATATATAACACTTATCAACTAATAATGATTTACTTTGTTAATGTTACCCGGTATTATTAAATGGTTTTAAACAATATTTATGATTATGATGGTTGAACTTCAAGTATATTGTTGTAAATGATACCACTCAAATATAATGTACTATTTTAAAATGGAAATATACTTAATGTATTCACCAACCTGTTATACAGCAGTTGCAGATCCATAATTTGGTGAAAAAGGGCTTCTTGGATCTGCCAGTGTGCATGAATGCATGCAATCTATAAACAACATTATTTTTAAATAATATGCTGCATCATTTAACTAGATCATAACGAAATAACATATATCATTTCAGCCCAGACAACACTGCGTAATTTGAGCATGACCACTGATGCTGTGTGCAATAATAACAGCTTCACCCCCAGTGATCCAGTCGATGGTCTCGTCAGTTGTAACATGACATACGATTATACCTACAATAACGTCACCGACGGTGAAAAGTAATTGAAATTTGATTTTTGCATTTATCTAATTGATAATTCAATGGCTCCTATATTTTCAATTGCATGAAACATATGGATATGATGATATAATATCCGATTTATTTTCTTGTAGAATTTGTCATGACTTTGAAGCAATTGGTAGTGGATTTGTGAGAATAAAAAATATGGTGAATCAAAATGTTGGCCCCAAAGAACTGTATGCTCAAACCAAATCAAACGTTGAGAAGTGTTTCAGGTTTGACTTTGTCGTCCAGATCATTGTGGAAACAATGGTCCTTCGTGTACAGAAAGTCCATTTGACATAGGCCCTCGCATCCAGTCCCACACACACGTTGATACAAGTTTTGCTGGATATTATGACCCAGACCCTGAGAGTCAGGTGACAAATGCTTCTGGCATTCACCAATACACCATTGATGTACACAAAATGCAGCATGATTATGGACGCCAGATTATGTTTGTCAATATGAAAATTGAAGAATCCCATGTAGTATCAGCTGGCACTGAAGAGCTATCTTTTGAGCTTCCAGATGCAGCACACCCGATGATGTATTGTCTTGTTTTGACAACACTAGATTTGGCAAGAAATTACAGGAGGGCAAGACGATTTGTGATTGTTGATAAAACATCTACATTGCAGCTAGATTATTCAAATCCAATCGAGGTGCTCTCGCTGGATCCTGTAACTGTAGGTTGGAAAGACCACTTTTATAACGACTGGCACAGGCACACCAATTTCCTTTGGCCTATCCTACAAGATGATAAGATTGACGGAATATTTGAACAAACTGATGAACCACTACCTGTTAATGGTACAAAGAACGTGGATGGAATCATTGAATTTCAGTACGGCTACTATAAAACATCACCCTCTGGGGATGAAAACGTACCTTTCAGGCCAATAGATGACGTGACTGCTCAACAAGCCATTCTTGAAGATCTTACGGTAAAAGATGGGGACATTGTGGATGTTTTCATCAAAGGCATTGATATCATGCAACATTCTCTTGCTGACACATTGCGCATAAGAGTCGATACTTCAGCACCTACTGTGAAGAATCTAGGACTCCGCAGAAATGGAATGAAGCAAGAGCTTGTTAAAAATGTGAAAGAGCTGTCAACCATGGAGCTTGGGTTCCATGCTTCCGATCTTCACAGTGGCATCAAGCAAGTGCAGTGGAGGATTGGAACCAGTCATGGAAGTTCAGATGTTGGCCACGGTGATTTGCCGGTGGAGAAAATAGCAACTAACGTAATATCATAATATTAATTAACATTGGTTGTTTATTTTCAAATCAAATTGTTCGTGATATATTGGTTAAGAATGCAAAAGAAATCTGTGAAATTCACTGGTTGCATTGTACTCCTTATCCAAAAGCACAGATCCATCAGTGAAACTAGTATTCTCGACCATTCACAGGAGAGCATTGGATAAGTGAATGCTATGCAAATGGGTTTGTATATAACGTACCTCCTCGAGCATACCAAAGCATTATTTCTGTGTTTTCAGACATCTTGCTTGGACGACCCTTCCTGCTATTGTCCCGTCTTTGACGTCTGCAGTTTCACAAACTTCACCATCCACCTAAGGGACGTGTTGGATCTTGACGTGGCCCCTCTTACCAATGAATATTATGTCTGGCTACGAGTGACCAATACAATGGATTTGGTTACCACCAAAGAACTCACCATACGGATGGATGGTTCACCTGTAAGTGTAGGGATAAAAAATAAAAAGAAGACAGTCTCACTTAATGATATAGAAAAGAATTAGGAATAATCGTGGACTGACAATTATTATAAAAGCACTGAGATACACTTAATTCTTCATATGTCTATATCATTCACATTTTTATCAAGTTAAGTTGGTATACCAATGCAATCACGATCGATTTATTCACTGTTCTTCCAATAAAAAAAAATATGTGACAACGATTGTTATTTTTTTTGTCATTTACAATCTTGCTACATTCCCCGGCAATATTCATTAATATAAAAAAAAAAAAAAAGAAAAAAAAAAAAAAAAAAAAGTCTTATGACTCCCTTTCATTTCATTTTTAGGGGAACGATCATATTAGTAAATAATGATACCGAGGGGGGGGGGGTCGTCCATTTTTCGCTGCTCAAAGAAAAAGTTAACCGACACCCCCCCATCAACATTTTAAAAAGTTGATTGACACCCCCACCCAAAACCGCTAAAGAAAAAGTCCTCTATATAGTCATTGCATTGCTAAAAGAAAATATTTGAAAAAGATATACTGTAGCGTGATAAAAAAAAGTTCAGCGACACCCCCAAAAGGAATCAGAAAAGTTGGACCTTTTTGGACGTATCATTATTTATGATCGTTCCCTAAATAGTGACTTTAATGGTTGAATATTGGTTTAATGATTGATAACACAGTAGAACCTCTCTAGTAAGGTCATTAGGGGACCGCCCTCAGGAGATCTTGTATGGAATGTCTTTTATGAAGCACTGAGGCAGTGAAAATAGACTTATTATAGAGGTGGTCTCTTTAGAAAGGTTTTGCTAACAATGAAGGTCACCGACATGATATTTACATTTAAACGTCATCCCAAATTGTGAACACAATAGATCCCAAATAATGTGATGAAGCAAAATAATTTAAGTAGATAGAAAACGTCTCCATTGTGTTAATATTTCAGCATTGGACTAGGCACACGTACATTTGTAAACATGCGACATATCTCAATGTTTATATTCTATTACATTGTCAAATATTATGCCTATACACAGTGTTCAACCGTGATTATTTACATGCTTCGATATTATAACACTGACTAAATGAATCAAATATTGTCATCTCAAATTTCGGTAAATTTAACATAACATAAACACATATATAATGCAAACGTCAATTTCGAAATCATTGTTCAGGACAGTCACTCAACTATTGACCTCATTGCCGGCAAATATGATATGTCAAAAAAATGCATAACAATCCGTGAATTAGTAGGACCACAATATATGCTCCCCTATAACAAGAGATGATTTCACCCTGAATTTCAGTATTAAAGTAATTTTCTTTTTCAAGGAAAGCTTATTTATGTAAAAAAAAAATACCTATCACCATCTGCACACGTATGTTACAAATAAGTGGATTCTTTCGTAAAATGTCACAATTTCAAAAGAAATATTTGATAGATTTGGGTGTAAGTTTTAATCCGGAGTGAAGCATACCATAAAATAAGTTTGACGGCACCCCGCTACCACTCCACTTCCCTCCACCCTCACCCCTTGCCCACTGCACTAGGACAAAAACAAATGCGAGTGTTCTTTATTTTCTGAGCAAGACTATAGACGATGATATTTTTTCTATCTTAATTTCTTTTTTCTATATTTAATCTTTCTATTTCATGTTTACATGAATGGGGACATTTACCAATTCTTACTATGACATATATCAAAACTTGGTTGAGCTCTATACCTGGGGCTCTATGCCACTAACTCTGGGATATCAGTAGATCTTCCCAGAGGAGTTATATCGACATATTGCTCATTTCAGAGTAGACTAGTGTACACTTTGTGTATATCAGTAAATGTTCACGCGTAGCATTGGAGGGCGTGACAACTCCGTTAATAAACATCCATAACTTATATATAAAAGAAACTATACTCACTGATAAGCGGCATCATGATTAGCGCACACTGAGGGTAAAACGAAACAAAAATACGGAGAACGTTATGAAACGAACTAAATATAAATACACCGATGAGATTATTCGAAATTGTTATCGTAATTATGATAATTTTAATATTTTTATTTGCCACATTTATAATCATTAACAATATAATGAAATATTCTTATTTTTGTTACTTTGAATTTTTTATAGTTAATACTAATAAAACGCTATTAGACACAAAGTTTTGTATATATAAAGATGAACATTCCTGTCAACTTGGAATGAAAACTTTAATAACATGGATATGGATAGATCTCACATGGAGGAAACTAGGTGTGAAATCTATAAACCGTCTGCATTAAGAACTGTGCGTGGGTTGAAAAGATGTGAGCAAGATGATGATGGGTTGCTGGATGTCACTCAGTATATGGAATATGCATTAAAGATTTTGAAAGCCATGATACATGTCGATAACATATCACTGGATATTGTGGATTCCCATCTTGATTATTTAATTCAAATAGCTGTGCTGTCTCGTCGTTTTGATTGGCAGAAAGTGTTAGATTATGATCATGATTACAGGAACGCACAGTACCAAAGTGGCTTCAAGTGGGGGTCGGAAAACTATAGTTTAAAAGTGAAAAATCTGTTTGGTGGTGGAAATCCTAGCAATGGAAGTGAATATAACGTACAAAATGCAGACAAAGACACAGCTAAAGAAGATGTAGACACAGCCTGTGATAATGATAGCCTTATGGACAATATTGCTAATATTAAAGTGGAAAAACCTGATGATCCAGAGACTGTGAATTCGAACTATGAGGGGACGTTTCCTGTGGACCAGACTTCAGACAACTTTAAACATTCTCTGGAAAGAGACACCCTGGAAGATCCAAATTATGACATTGAAAATGATGAATTGGACAATGAAGAGGAAATGCAAAATGACATAAGCTCGGACTATAATCCAAGTGAAGACGACATGAGCGAAAATAGTGAAGAGGTTGGTGGAGAGCATTCACCGGATCCAAATGAACCAGAGAAAAAGTCCAAGAAATCCAAGCCTGGTGACGAACCATATGGATGGAATGGCAAGCGCAAAGCGAGACATCTTTGTAAAGAATGCGGCGCTGCATTTATCCAGAAACGATGGCTTGAATCTCATATGCTCATCCATAAAAACAATGGCGAATATAAGTTTAAGTGTGCGGAGTGTGGTAAGTGTTTCATGCTGAAGAATAAGTTTACCAAGCACATGAAATATCACGGAGAGAAGACGGAAGCTTGTGAAACGTGCAAGAAGAAGTTTTACACGAGAGAAGATCTCGAGAACACGAGAGAACTCACTTTGGCGAGGCGCGATTTCGTCCGCATCAGTGTGTGATATGTGACAAGTCGTTTTTGCGCCGACATCATCTGAGGGATCACATGCGCATTCACACCGACGACAAACCATTCGGCTGCGATATTTGTGGGCGAAGATTCATGCATCGAGCGGCACGGGATGGGCATGTGCGATTGCACAACGGGGAGACAATCTACGGATGTACGCTCTGTGAGAGAAGGTACGTTTTGGGTGGCATTTACTGCGGATTTTTTAGGTTCAGATGATTCGTTTTGTAGTAGAATCTCAAGTTTAGACCAACCTTTAACCCTTCTATTGCTTGCGTTGCAATATTGCGACGTACGCTTTTTTACTCCTCACTGCCAAGTTCGCAAACCACAAACCTTAATAAGAAACAACACTGCAACTTTGACTGTAATGACTGGGAAATTAGTGTAAAAATACTCGCATTGATAAAGATAGAATTGAAACTTATGAACTTAGACCAGTTTGGATTACTATTCGAGGAATGGCTCCATGGTCTCATGGTTTCATAAGACATTATATCAAGGCTGCATTGTGCAAAACTCGTAAAGATCATGTATGGTTTGAAACAAGACCGCTAATATATTCTAATCTGGGTTATTAACTGATTACCTCCATTAAACGCTGCCTCTAATAAATGCCTCCCCCTCCAATAAAAGTATGCCAACATTTTTTGCAGCTACTGCACTGCGGCGGCACTGTCCATCCACATGAAGACACACTCCGACGAGCGTCCGTTCGTCTGCCACATCTGCTCCAAGTCCTATAAGCACAGCGCGCACCTCAAGGTACACTGCTTTGTTATATGTTGCATTGTATTATTATGGTAAATTTCAGTAAAATCGTAGTCCTGAAAAATATTCCCATTGTACCTAAGACTTGCATGTCGAAATCAATAATATGCTGTAAATATATAAACTGGCACTTCTATTTGGAGGGACTGCGAATGCTCGTCCATATGACAATTAATCGACATTTTACCCGTCCAGACAACATGTATACCTGTCTCGGACGAAATGAAGGGTACTTAATCCTTGGCTCGGGGAGCTAGTTTGGCACACAAGTTGTTAGTCCTCCAGTTCTACTGTGTTGTTGTTGTCTGATTAGGAGCACATACAGACCCACTCGGAAGAGAAGCCGTTTGCCTGCCCCATGTGCGACAAGAGCTTCAAGACCAAAGGCAGTCTGCAGAGACATGAGAAAGGTGATAATAACTATTTACTTCAATTTGAATTTTTACCAAATTCATTTTTTAAATTTTGTGTTCATTGTCATGGGACAGTCCTTTTAACATTAAAAGTTAATAGCCTATGTAAAGTTGTGGATGTACCAAATCAGAACATATTTTTTTACAGGAAAAATTTTAAAAATAATAACAAAATATATGATGACTTGTTATTGATGACATTGTTTTAACAAGATATATGAATAAACAATTCATTGTCATGGCAGGTGTTTTAACAGCTTAACAAATTAGTGTACTTAAAACTCATTAATATTGAATCACATAACAAATATAGCAGCATGTGACCACAAGTTATTTTACATTACGAATAATTACATTTACACCTCAGGAGTGCACAACAGTACAAAAGAGGAGATGTGCGAAGTTTGCGGTAATAATTTCGCCACCAAGGTGGCGCTAGCGGTCCACATGCGCACGCACACGGGAGAGACGCCATATCAGTGCGACGTCTGCCACAAGGCATTTAATCAGGTCAGTGATTGGAGGTATTGGGAATGAGAAGTTGTGGCAATATACAGTAGAGCCTCAAAATTACAAAGTGGTACCTCTCTAGTACATTTAAGGCAAGTTTTTAGAGTTCCACACTTGCATCATCTCATATACTTCAATCTCCATTAACCTCCTTAAAAAGACTAACTCTCAAAAAGTGCACCCATATTAAGGTGATCACCCCTTTACTTTAGTAAGATAGTTTATCGCAGTCCAAGGCATTCATAAGGCTCTAGGCTATAATTAAACTGTCAAGAGACCACCTCCCTATTGAAACCACTTCCCCATTCTGCCTTAGGTGGTTTTCCAATATGAATTCCACTGTAATAATATGTAAAAAGATTATTTTTTAATAATCGAAATGCACAATTAAGCAATTTTTTTCAAAGAAATCTTAAAAAAAGATATAGCAATTTTTTTAACCCTTTTCTGCATTTTTTCTCTACTTCTGACTACCAATTCAGTTCCTTTAGCTTACATATTTCATAATACAGCTAATCAAAGCATACTACTTATAGTAAACTTGTAAGAAAACAAAACCTATAGTCTACTAAGCCCTGGTAGACCATATATAGCCTTGATGAAAATACATTCACCATTTTTGCAAACACCAGTCATCCAATCATAGTCATAGTCTCACCACCGCTGTAATTGAACCGGTTTCATCTAATTGAATCACATTCCACACTTGAAGCAATTCACATGTTCACCCAAGAATAAAAAGCAAATCACCAATCACATTTGTGCTCCATATGAGCCCCCTTCTGGTCCCACATGCTGGTGTTTTCAGTCGAGCAGCCTGCAGAGACACCGCTTGATCCACTCTGGAGAAACCCCACCGCTTGCAAGGTTTGCTCTGAGGCGTTCGTGACCGCTCCACCCTCAGCAAGCACATGTTGGGGGTGGAGGGAGAAGCCGAGTGGGTTGCCATGATGTTTCCAAGAGCTTCCCCTGGTCCCACCCTCCTGGGAGGAGGAAGGATCTTTGAGTCCCCGGTCGTTTTGGGGGCAAGGCCAGTGGCACACCCACCCACCCAGTTGAGGGGTGTGAATGATGTTTTATAAAAGTCTGTGTTGGGAAAGGAAGAATCTTTGGCAATCTTTAGAAAACAATTTGCAAATGAAGTGTGAAATAAATTAAAAAAGGGGGGTTTTAGAAAGCATTTGCAAATAGTGTACCTGTAGGTTTTACACGCTATTATTTAGTATAAAAATCATTCTTGAATAAGGATTGTTCCTACAGTATGTAATATCATATGAAACATTCAGCTTCTTTGTCTTAATCTAGATGCACGGTTTGTACAAAAGAGATTGTAGAAATGATTTTTATCAAACAGAACTAAACATACTGAGTAATTTCAGTATGGAATACATGTTTTATGACGGCTGGCAGACCAATCATTGTATGTTTATATAATTGTTTGTTGTATTTGTGATATTGTTATTTGTAAATAAAGCAATAAAACTCTTAAACAAATCTCAGTGACTCTTTGTCTATATTTACGCCATTTCCACTTGTGCATAAAGTCTGTTTGACTTAGCCCCTCTCTGCTTGGGCTGCTCAAGGGGGGTATACAAGAATTTGACATCTTGCAGGGGACTTGAGCTTAAAAAAGAAACTGTCCTGTATTATCACAATGCAACCGACATCATAACGTCACAACTGGCAAGGGCTTTAAGATGCATAAATGCGCAGACGTTTGTAAAGCCCCATAACATTGAACATATGAACAGTGTAATAGAATTTCTTGCAAAGCGGGCATAGGAAGTATGTCACGTGAAATGATCTCCAAAATGATGTTAAAGTGATATTAATACCCTGTTTATTTTTCACACAAGTCATATTGGTATACATTGTTAGTGTTTTGGGTGTCACATATGGCTGTGAACTCAAGATAGCCAGTGTTTTTAAATGGCCAAAGTGAGGGGCTATTTTTACATCAAATGCGCAATGTTGATGGTCGTTCATAACAACTTGTTCAGTCATTGAATCATTCACATTGGATACTGCCATAAATCAATGCATTTGACCTATGTAAGAACTGGTGTATATAGATTGTATCTTGATTTCCAGAGACAAAAATTCTTGGAATTCACTTGCCTAAATCAAATAGAACCAAATTAAAGAAAGGCTTTTTTGAGTTCATTAATATAGTAATGTTGATATATGTGGCCCCAAAAAAAATATAACATC
>CM032663.1:6803916-6850407 GCA_019095985.1 Streblospio benedicti
AAAGTTTTTTGTTAATTTTTTTTTTTTGAAAATTTTAAAACTTTTTAAATTTGTATTACTTATCCCCAAAGTCAGGTTGCGGGGTGGAAATATTAATTAGCTCAAAAATATTTTAAATTTTCCGTTTCCGGGTAAAAAATTTTGGCGGGTTATATGTATTTGTGATGTTTGCTGGGCGTTTATAGGCAAAATATTGTAAGTCAGCATGTATCATTAAAAGGATATGATGATTTAAGCTGTGATACTACTACTACTTTGGTGAAAATCTGAATCTACATGCGATTTTATGCGATACGCAAATTGACATGTTGAAATTCCTATTATTTAGGCTCTGCAATGAACTGAAACAGAAAATTTCCCTGAAAAATGACAAATTTCTGCTGCCTGAAACTTGTTGATTTTGCATCAAGCGTACCCCAGAATGGCCCCTTTGCCTCAATTTTTAAAATTTTTCCCGGGGGTGGGGGGGGCATGCCCCTGGAACCCCCTAGTCAATAGGCGACAGCGGCACAGATAGCACTTAGCGCCCGTTGGCGCGCTAAGGATATTTGGTTACTAGAAGGGGCTAGCCAACTTCTCAACTAACTAACCCTTCTGTCTATTTAATCAATACTTCTTATGTCAAGCCCTCTATGTAAAGTAGGTCAGGATGGACCAAAATATAAAAATGAAATAGTCACAAAATAATTAGGTGAAAATCGCAAAATTTAATAGCCACAAAATATTCTAGTTTTTTGGTACTTAATTTTTTTTTTTGGCGGATGAAGTTTAGTTGTAGATGTATGCAATCAGAACATATTTTTTTTTTAAATGTAACAAGATATATGATGACTTGTTATTGATGACGTTGTTTTGTATTAATAAACAATTCATTGTCATGGCAGGTGTTTTAACAGCTTAACAAATTAGTGTACTTAAAACTCATTAATATTGAATCACATAACAAATATAGCAGCATGTGACCACAAGTTATTTTACATTACGAATAATTACATTTACACCTCAGGAGTGCACAACAGTACAAAAGAGGAGATGTGCGAAGTTTGCGGTAATAATTTCGCCACAAAGGTGGCGCTAGCGGTCCACATGCGCACACACACGGGAGAGACGCCATATCAGTGCGACGTCTGCCACAAGGCATTTAATCAGGTCAGTGATTGGAGGTATTGGGAATGAGAAGTTGTGGCAATATACAGTAGAGCCTCAAAATTACAAAGTGGTACCTCTCTAGTACATTTAAGGCAAGTTTTTAGAGTTCTACACTTGCATAATCTCATATATTCCAATCCTCCAATAAAAAACCAACTTCCCAAAAAGAGCACCTCTATTAAGGTGATCACCCCTATAGTAAGATAGTTTATTGCAGTCCAAGGCATTCATAAAAATGCTCCAGACTATAATTAATCTCAGTCAAGAGACCACCTCCCCATTGAAACCATGTGGTGGCTTTAATATATAATGTTTTTATAAAATATGTACCCTTTTCTGTTCAATTGTTTTCTTATTTTTTCTGTAGTCACAAATTCATAATGCACAATTAAAGCAATTTACTTTCAATATGAAATCTTTAAAAGAATATAACAATTTTTTAAGTGTTCTGACTACCAATTCATTTTTCTCATAATACTTCTGACTACTTGTAATAAAACAAAACAGTCTTTTAGCCTACATAATTCATAATACAGCTAATCAAAGCATTCACAATGCTTGCTCAACTTTTAAGAAAATCAAAAACACATTTTTGCTATATGACCCCCTCCTGGTACCATTCATGCTGGTGTTTTCAGTCGAGCAGCCTGCAGAGACACCGCTTGATCCACTCTGGAGAGAAGCCACACCGCTGTAAGGTTTGCTCTGAGGCGTTCCGTGACCGATCCACCCTCAGCAAGCACATGTTCACCCACACCCGAGAGAAGCCGCACGCCTGCCACCTGTGCTCCAAGAGCTTCCCCTGGTCCCACCTGCTGAAGAAGCACATCGAAAATAAGCACGGAGTCCCTGCTTTTGGGGGCAAGGCCAGTGGCACACCCACCTAGACCACGAGTTGAGGGGTGGAGGGCAGGGGAGTGGGTTATGATGATGTTTTTATTAAGTGTGTGTGTGTGGGAGGAGGAAGGATCTTTGGCAATCTTTCACCTTTTTCTTCTGAAACAAGTGTTGAAATACAAAAACAGATAGCCTGAAGTGTGAAATAAATGCAAAAAAGAGGGGTTTTAGAAAGCATTTGCAAATAGTGTACCTGTAGGTTTCTTTACGCTATTATTTAGTATAAAAATCACTCTTGAATAAGGATTGTTCCTACAGTATGTAATATCATATGAAACATTCAGCTTTCTTTGTCTTAATATCTAGTTTTGCACGGTTTGTACAAAGAGATTGTAGAAATGATTTTTTATCAAACAGAACTAAACATACTGAGTAATTTCAGTATGGAATACATGTTTTTATGGTCGCTGGCAGACCAATCATTGTATGTTTATATAATTGTTGTTGTATTTGTGATATTGTTATTTGTAAATAAAGCAATAAAACTCTTAAATAAATCTCTCAGTGACTCTTTTGTCTATATTTACGCCATTCCACTTGTGCATACAAAGTCTATTTGACTTAGCCCTCCTCTGCTTGGGCTACTCTATCAAGGGGGTATACAAAGAATTTGACATCTTCGCAAGGGACTTGAGCCTAAAAAAAAGAAACTGTCCTGTATTATCACAATGCAACCGACATCATAACGTTCTCGTGATTTAAATACGGTTACTAACAATGGGCCACAAAGCAACTGGCAAGGGCTTTAAGATGCATAAATGCGCAGACGTTTGTAAAGCCCCATAACATTGAATATATGAACAGTGTAATAGAATTTCTTGCAAAGCGGGCATAGGATGTATGTCACGTGAAATGATCTCCAAAATGATGTTAAAGTGATATTAATACCCTGTTTATTTTTCACACAAGTCATATTGGTATACATTGTTAGTGTTTTGGGTGTCACATATGGCTGTGAACTCAAGATAGCCAGTGTTTTTAAATGGCCAAAGTGAGGGCTATTTTTACATCAAATGCGCAATGTTGATGGTCGTTCATAACAACTTGTTCAGTCATTGAATCATTCACATTGGATACTGCCATAAATCCATTGCATTTGACTATGTAAAGAACTTGTGTATATAGATTGTATATCTAGATTTCCAGAGACAAAAATTCTTGGAATTCACTTGCTAAATCAAATATGAACACCAAATTAAAGATAAGGCTTTTTATGAGTTCATTAATATAGATATAGTGTTGATATATGTGGCCATATATACATCATCCAAAATGAAGTTAGAATTTGCAAACTTGAATAACATTTGTCATCAAATTAATTAAGTGGTTTTAAAAAGCAGAACATAAATATATGTTTACAAGTCCACATTTTCTACTTTTGTGAGAACGCAAATATTTGTGCGTTTCACGGTCTACTTTATGTATTTACCATGACTTGTTCCAAAAGCCTTCTATAGAGTGGTCCAGGGTATTTGTATTTTGTGGCAGAATTAATTAGCTTGGGCGTCTCAATGTCATTTGTAAAACGGATTCTGTAAAAATAGACTATGGCCATGTATGACCACAAAGACATCTTTCAGTGAGTGTTTTGATGGGAAAACTCTTTCTTCATTGTTGAAATCTAATATATCTCAACGGCTAGTTTTTTCATTTATGAAAATATGCATTTTGTTTCTTTATAGTGGAGCATTTTGGGATGAAATAGTGATGTTTGTTTATTTTTTCCCTTTGAAGTATGCATTATTTTAATAGATACAATCTTTTGTAATGAAGGGGTGAAGGTAAATGTAAAATGGAGAATGAAACAAAACATTGTTATTGTACATAAATAAATATTTAATATAACAAAACATATATAAATACATAGAATAACAATAATATACAGTAAAACTGTTGGACTTTGGTTTGGAATGGCTGCTGCATAATCACTGTACGGCCTGTATGTACCAACAACCATTACACGAAGATTATCTATGTCCACATCCTTAGCTAAGGTCTCCAAGCTCTAATCATTTCTTTAACTTCTAACGACACAATATAGAACAAACAAGAGTTTTGAGGCACTTTGCCACCTGATGGTGTTTAAGGTTCTTTTGATAATTGCAATAATCAGCTCCAAAACTTTACATATATTTGAATGACATTTTATCAGTATAATTCAGCCTTATAGTATCTCTTTTCAAAGCCACATTTTATCTGTAGGTAACGTCAGGATTTTACTTTGATGCTATATGGGAAACTATTTGAAATACTTCTCTAATCGTTAGCAAACTTTCACCTAAGTCAGAGGACATTGAGAAGATTACCAAGAAAATTTCATTCAAATAAATTTCATACTTTTATGCAGAATCCCTGTTTTATTACAAGAACATTAACACAACAATACATGACTGTCAACAATCATACTTTATATATATGCACTCTATATGGCATAATCTATCATGGTTCTATTGACCAATGTCATGAAGATGTGTGTTAGTCTACAAATTAACCTGATCATACTTAATCATCATATAGAGAACACAAGTGAGGATATCAGCTGTGAACACAGTATTCAGCCAGTGGCCAGTCGTTTGATATTCAGAGCTTGACGTGACTTGGTTAATGTTTTTAAAACAAAACAGATTGTCACTTTCAATAGGTGAAACCATAATCTAGATACCATCCCTTTACACAACTCTTAGTGTACTACTTGACAATGGCTACATTTATTTGCCTCATTTGCATATACATATTAGGTACAAGCGTAACTTTGGCACTGAATATTCTAGTTGACTGAAGATATGATGACATTTATGGACAGGAAATATTGGTCCAGTTGTGGTTATAGAATTCAACATATAGCTTCAAATATAAGATATGATGATACATTTGAACAATTGTACCTCAAATTGAAACGCGTTCTGATAAACATGTCTATCTATATACACTGAGATTGTCAAATTGAAACATTGAAATATTTATACAACAGCTTTTAAGGTTATTTCTAAACCAGTTAGAAATTTGTCCATTGCCATATAGGATTTTATTACCCATACACACAAATATCAATATTCATTTCTAATTTTGAAAACAAAAACATAGATATAAGAAAAGACATCTACATTGCGCTCCATTAGAGGGTTGTCTTTCCTCCATCAACATACATTGAACATGTAATCAGCAAACGTCACTGAAGTCGATTGTCACATTCATGTCACTTATAGTTTTCACAATCACACAGCTAATCTATAATAACTTAATAAACTTGCATTCACACAATAATTAAACTTACATACGAGTACACCAAATGTTCATCATAGCAATGATAGTGCAATAATCAATCTATTGCCTTCTCACAATCCTAAGTCACAATTGCAAAATCACCATAAACAATTGCACTATTGTTCGTTAAATTTGTGTGTTTAAAATTGAATATAATAGTGGTTTGTTATAGTTACAGAGTACAGGCAAAGTCATGATAATATCACCATGAGCCTATTTCGTCACATTATTTGTGAACTTAGACAATAATTAACATTAAAGGTCACTTTTGGAAATTATAATGGTAGCTGTAAAGTATATTTGCATATTCAAACAGTTCATTTGCATACATAGGATCAATTATGCATGACTGCAGATGTAAAATAACCCATTACATAAGACAATAACAGGCATAATTATGTTCTGACAACAATGCACCAATGTTAACATCGTGTTAAATGTCCACACAACCACATGTCAATGGCAGGATCTACCTGAGAGTGTTCAACCTGACAAGCGTCTGTGTCTCACACGAGGGTCTCTAGCCCCCCACTGCCTGCCGCATCCTCGCTGGTCATGCTGCTCAGTCCCGTGTCTGAGTTTGAGTCATCCGAGCAGCTCAATTTGCTCACAGTATCTCCCCCTGGCGATGGAACTGTGTGGTACGTGCGGTACGGAACCATCACATCTGCCTCTAGCTCACCAGAGTCCACATTGTGAGCAAATCCCTGAGATAATCCCGATTGATTGTCATATATTGACTGGAGCCAGGTGGAATCACTGGTGGTGTAGTCTTTTGCATTTGCATATTGAAAATGTTCATTTGCATATTGGCCATGTTCATTTGCATAATTGTTGGTGTTGTTTGCATATGCATGAGATTCATTTGCATATTGATGAGGCTCATTTGCATAATACCCCTGGTAATGCACATAATCATCCATGCCTTCCTCATCAGCATAACCGTGGTCAACAAGATCATCCCAGTTGACATAGTCATGACTGTCATACTTCCAATACTCCCAAACCTGCGTCAGCTTTGGGTCAAAGTTGACACATTCACCACTTGTGCGACCCTTGCCAGAGTCACTGTGACTTTTTAGGATTCCACGCGGCTTGTCGCTGTCATCAGATATCACCTCAATGGTGTCATATTCATACTCTGTGTCATCGTCATCTTCATCATCCTCATCAAGATTGGCAACCACAACATCACTAAACACATCGCGAGACGTGAGATCATCATCTTTCTGTGCACCAAAGTTCTGATCCTCCAATGCTGGATCATCCTCTGTAAAGTTATCACCATTAGATGGTTCTCGACTAGAATTCTGACTTTCTGCTTGCTGATGGCTGACATCCTGGTCACTAAGCTTAATCACCAGTTTAGACTGATACACACCCGTGTCACTGTCACCGGTCACATTCACACCTTCACTGTTCACTCTGTCACTATTCACACTTTGACTGTTGTTGTACCTATCACTTGACCGGCTATTTGAACCATTCTCTTTTCCGTCAGAGTCTGCTGATCCATTGGACATTCCACTGTCCGTACTGGACACACTCGTCTGTAAGAAACTGTCACAGCCAGACGCGTCTCCGGACGATCCATGGCCAGAGTCTGTAGCAGCCGAGGAACTGTGAGACCTGTTCTCGTGAGTACTACTCATTGGACTGTAAACATATGTCGATGAACTACTCTCATTCGTTCTACCTCGTGGCGAATCAACCTTGTCTTCTTCATCCGGCTGAAGAGGACAACTATCAAAGAAGCCACCTCCTACCTTTGGATGGTAGGAGACGCGGGGAGGAAGAACACGCTCACGATCAGATGATCCATGGCCAGAACTAGGGTGTGATGCAGATGTTAGATCATTTCGATTACCATTATCTAAAGATGAAGCGAAACTGTCCTTGTAAGAAGATCTAACACCAATATTCTTTAAATTCTTCACACAATGTCCACTGTTGAAAGTCAAATCTTCCTTGTTAGTTCTTCTATTTTCACTACTACTTTTCTCTGCAGTATACTGTGTATTGAACTTCTCGATAGTACTCCTGATACTGTGTTTTTCAGCAGTACCTCTATGATCAAACTGAGCATGTTGCTGCTGGAAGCTTCCTTCCTGATTGTCATGACCACAGTCCCTCTGGTCTCTGTCTCTAGATCCCTGAGGTCTACTGCTGCCACCGCTGACTAGAGTTTCACTGTGGCTCCTACATGTATCATCTCCTTGCTCACTTTGCTCAGTGAGTTGAGTCTCAGCAGTGGTCACTTCCTCTTCCTCCTCCTGCTCACCCTGCCTGCTGAGCTGGTCGGTGAGCATGGCCATCATTGCCTGTTTGCGGGCGCGCATGGTCTCGGCTGCGGTCAGTGTGGCGGTCACTAGGTCCAGCTGCTGCTGCTGCGCCGCACTCAGGCGCCGGCACCTGAACAAAACATACAGAGAGTTACATAACTTCGGTTTGATAGTTTGGGGTGGGAGGAGAGTAGGGGAGGAGTGTGGTAACATTCAAGACGGGAAGTAAATTACTAACTGAACATTATCACAATATAAGTGACCTATGTGATTCCATTTGTTGATATTATAGACCTTATTTGCACAGTAATGAATTTGATTTGCATGGCTTTATGCACCTCTACTGCTTGCGCATTGATGACATGCATTTTCATGCTCATGAACTTCATGTTCATACTAATCAGGCTATGTGCATGTATCTGTGTGCCTCATAGTTGAATGTGTGTATATTCATGAACCTCATTTGCATATTGACACGCTTAATCTGCATTTTAATTCTATACACTAGTGTTATGTATCCCATATTCGAATATTAATTAGGACCATTTGCATATTCATGAACCACATTTGCATACTGACAAGCTCAATTTGCATGTAATCTGCCCACACCTGTGTATCTCGTGCCTGAGTTCCTCGGCCTCCTCCACCTCACGGGTGCCGGCGCCCGGCTGTAGCTGCCGGAGCTCCTCGGTGAGTGCCGCGACCCGCACCTCCTCAGACTCCAGCTTCTCCTGCAGCCCTAGAATACTGGTCAGCAGGCGCAGGTATGTTTCGGGGTCGGATGACCGCAGCTGGAAGGAAGGGACGGATATTGGTAATAATGCGCACAGGGTCTGACGACTGCAGCAGGTGGAAGGGGGGGGACAGAGACGGGGAGATTGATGATGCTTACTTGTAGACAATAAGATTTTCGTATGTGGCACCTTTGTGAGAAGTGGACAGTGTTCGCATAAGACAAGTATCGTTAACACATTGGGTGTCCAGATGTACAGGTTTGACTGTATCGAGAAAAGGGTATTCTACATATTATACAAGAACTATTTCAATTAACACCTTCATGATCTTCATTCATATACTGATACGGCGAGTTTGCATACAATCAAAATTTTGTTTTGCATATTGACTTATTTGTGCATTGCTGGGATTTCGCAGATAGAGACAATTTAACACAATATATAAAAATACTAACACACTTACATTTATAAGGTTGTATATACATGTAAGGAACTAGAGAAATGCGATCGTCAGTAGCCCAAACTCTTTGAAATATCTTGAGAAAGGTGTCAGATCTTTTACCTTTGGAAAGAGAGATTCATTTTGTTCAGCCTCAGTCACTCTGTTTTGTACTCCAGCCTCGATCACAGCAATCTCAGCCTCCGCAGCCTTGATGGCAGCGTTCTGCTCCTGCATCGCGCGTTCTTGATCAAGGATGACTTTGACGAGGTCATGAAAAGCCTGAAATCAGTTGAAACTTGTTTACAATTCTACATAATAATTTGTCTCCCTTATATAGGCTTGTATGATAAAACAATTTCCAAAATCTCATACTACATCAGTCAATGATTGTACATTATGTGACACATCTTCAGCAAAAAATGACATTACATAGGTTTATACATTATAAAAGTACATATATTTCAATTTACAATTTAACTGACATATAGTCAAAATAATATTGAATTAATGACACTACAGCAAGTGGTTACCTTGGCTCCATGGATCTGCAGGCCCCCTCTTTGGGGGCGGAGGAGGCGGTTGGCTTGCAAGACCTTTCCGCCTGTCGTCAGAGACAATCTCAGGACTCGCTTTTTTCAAAGCATCACTATCCGAGCTTTCTCTTTCTGCTTGACGCCGCTTTTCATCATTTGATCTCTCACCATCCTCTCGCGTTCTTTTAGACCTTCTGAGTGGCTCAGACTGTTGTCTCGAAAATCGATTGTCTCTGGATACTTCTCCATCTCTATCTTGTCGAGAATTTCCCATGGGCTCAGAATCATGTCTAGCTATTCCAGACGGTGCTGCTCTTTCTAGCTTTTGCTTGTGATATATGGAATACGACTGGCTTCCTAAACATGATGTGAACTTAGTTTTTGTTTCATCATGGTTGTTCCCTGAGCTAGAGCCATAAAATGAGCTAGACAAATCTTTTGATTTCAGAGGCTTCCAACAAGAGGTTCTAGAGCTCTCTGTGATTGTCCTACCAAAGATATCCTTCTGATTATTTCCAGAATTTTTCCTGCCATCAGACTTATCCTCATTGGAATCCCTCTTACTTTGAGCATCATCCCGTGAGTTTCTCTTCTCCTTCACAATATGTTCATCGTGTGCTCTCCTCTCTAGTATTCTGTCAGATTGCCTCTTGACTAGTTTATAATCATCATCTGATGATTTCCTGTCCGGCCATGTGTCCTCACATGAGTTTCTCTTGGCCCTGTGTTCCTCTGTCCGCCTACTCTCCCTGCGGTTCTGGTAGATGGATGCCTTGTTTTCTGTCATTTCATCCATCCAATTGGAAGCTCTCTCTTCTTTACGCTTTTTATCGGAACTCCTCGTGGACTTCTGTAATCGACAGAAAATACACATGAGAATACTTATCATACTTATAAAAAACGTTTAATATGTTTTGGTTTTCTTTATTTATTTATTCAAACAGCAATTATATTTACGCGGCAACACACGTTAAATCATGTGATGAACGTTTGACGCCCAGGTACACGTTACACGTATGACGTTTACAATACTAGCACATTTTCAATTCTTACGTGAGGTGGTTGAAAAGGTACATGTCTATTGAAATACGTAAATCTTTAAACACTGTAGCGCAGCGTCTAATACATGCTCCACAAGGAGTTAATAGTTAGCAAAGAACATGAATGTGCCATGGATATGAATGGATCTGGCATAATTAAATGAGCAGTGTCCATTGTACGCTTCAGAGGGAGTTGAGAAAAAAAAACATGAATTTGCCCAAATAGATCTGGCATAAAACATTTAAAAACGGGAGATAGGGCTGAAATGCCTGCTGTAAAAGCTTATTAACCATGTTCTGAAATATGTAGTAATTTGGTTTAAAAGGTTGATATATTTGCGCATAGTTTTCACTGATTATAAATTTGGCTTACATTTAGCCTCGCAAGAGACTGCCAAGTATAGTTGATGCAGTATTTACAAAGTAGTGTCAGTAGTTTAGTTTTATGTTTGATTTTGAAGGATGAACTGACGAAATTATAATGAAATTTTAATAAACATTCAAATTATAAGAAGTTGTGACCAACACTAACATTCAGTCTATTTTAAACCATTTTCCCCACCTTCCTGCCGCCTGGGCTGTTGCGCCGGCTGCTGTGCTGGCGACGCCTCCGTCTCAGCGTGTGCGACGCCTCGCTGCTCGTGTCCAGGTGGTTCTCCACGCGGCGCAGCGACAGCCGCACATTGCGTGCATCCACGCCCCACGTGCGCCACACCTGTAATGGAAACACAGCCTGGTTAGTCAATGGACATTTGTCAGGGAGAAGACATTTTGAATTCAGAACCGTCGCGTCACATCACCATATGACCAGAAGGATGTACATAAACATGGCGCTATACATGGCCCCAGCATCATGGGAAGGGGCCATACATATTACTATGGGATTACTGGGTTATTACTAGTAATAGAGAATGACAATCTTAGTTCTATTATTGGATTCAGGGCCGTAGCTACATATGAGGCAGAGGAGGCAACTTCTCCTCTGTTTTTGATCACTTTCAAAAAGAGTCTAAATTCAAAACTTTTCTTGGGAGGGAGGGGAGGGGAGGGCATGTCCTCAACCCCCTTGAAGGTGTTTGTCTGCACTCGCCCAATATATTGCCTCCTCTGTTTTTGTAACCTGGCTACGGCCCTGTGGATGTTCAACTTGTATGTAATAATCCTCCCATTGGGTCCCTCACCTTGAGTATATTGTTCATCCAATGGAGTCCTTTACCTCGCAATTGAGTATGTTGGTCCACTCGTTGGGACGTGCAACTCTATTATCGTGGTCCTCCCATTATCTTATTCCTCCCATTATCTTGTACCTCTCATCATCTTGATCCACTCATTATCTGGCCCTCTCATAATCTGGTAACCCCCACACACACACAGACATTATCCTATTCCTCTTATTAATTGAGTCGCTCACCTCAAGCATCTTAGTCCTCATGTTGAGAAAGAACCGCAGCTTGACTATCATATTCCTCCCACTATCTTCATGTGCAGGTCCAGGGGGGCGCCCCCACCCCCCTTTCCCCACCAAAATACTTTATTTTCATAGAGTGTTGGCATCTTCGCTATCGATTCCGCGAACGAAACCCATGTTATCCCTTAAGTGCCCCCCACCCCGCCCTTTTCCGAAAACCTGGATATGCCTATGATCCTGCACGACTCACTGAGCAACTCACCTTGAGTATCTTGGTCCTGCCGCTGAGCGGGCGCTCCACGCCTCGCCAGCGCTCGTGCACGGCGTATTGCGTGACGTCCACGCCGCGGCCGTGAGAGGACAGCAGCGCGTACACAACGTCATCGCACGTGGTGCGCTTCGTCAGGCCAGTCAGCTGCAAACAGCGCACGGGGGCGTTGTGACAAAATGGCGATACCAGAATCTCATGTTACGGATTTGACGCGGGGATGTGAAAATAATCATTACGGAAAGGTGGACTTTTTATGGTTATTGATAATATGGAGAATTACGGATGTAAAGCAGTTTTCATTTAATTAGATATAAACATTCATTCCCATAGCCCAGCTGCAAGCAGTACACGCAGGCGTTGAGATACCAGAATCTCATGTTGTGAATTTGTATATAATCATTACAAAAATGTGGACTTTCTATGGTAATTGTTAATTTGGAGAATTGTGGGACAGTAGGCGATTATCTTTGAATTAAAGACCGACATTAAACCAGTAATTACTGTAACAAGTTGGTTATACTAGGTAAGGTGGAATATTGCATTAAAACATATGTTAGGGTGCATTGTGACCATATTCTTTCATACTTAGTATGTTCTTTTTCTTTTTCACAACAATGGTTGAAATATGGTAACAAAACTATGGGAAAGGTGACGCAATAATGTGATCTAAATCAAGTGCTTTGGTGTTTTGTTTTAAAGCCACTATAACTCCATTATTTTTTTTTTCAAATTCACAGTATAAAATCTGTAATCATCTGTAAAACTTTTTACTTGGCCTGTCACAACGTACCCATTTCTGCTTGCCTCCCAGCCACACCGGGATCTCCACGTCCTCGATGACGACTGGTTTGTGGTTCCTCCGCCGCGTGGCGCCACCTCCGCACACACACTCGCCGCTCATGGAGCCGATGCCAGACGACCCCGTGGACAGCCCGTCAGCGGGGAGCTGGAATGGAGGAGAGAGGGGGTCGTGAGAGAAAGATGGTGGTGGACTGTATGTATGGATGTTTTTTGTGTTCTGTTGCAATAGTTCGGGTACAACCTTTATGGTGTAGTTCTCGTTGATCAGTTCCCTGTAAGATGGCGGTATGATAGAAGCCAAAACCAAAACGTGCAGGCGGCACAATGACTAGTAGGCTACACTGTAGTTGTTGACGTAGAGGGGGCGTTCTTTTCTCCACCCCAAGCTATGGGGGACATTATCACATCAATGCAGATGAGACTCCCCCTAATATCAGGGACACATAGTTCTTGCTGACAAGGGACTTTTACCTAATCACACAACCACTATAAACTGCAGGTTCTAGACACCACTCACTCATCCATCATTAGACACCTCATTACACAACTCAAATCTGAGGGTGTTATTAATCATCTTGCCTTGTAGCACACGTCCAAAGTTAGTATCATGTCGAAAACAAAGTGTTTGTTACTTATCGTATTCAGATTCACTGTTTGTTAACAAGCCAAGCCAATGAGAACTGCCCCAAATAAATAAAACAATCCTACATGACGACTTTTTCACCCCGTCTGTATGAATTTGAGAAAAAAAAACATTAAAATACACCAATGTCACTTCTATAAAATGACCCCAGCTCTAATCACACATGTCAAACATAACCGACAACAGAACAGCATTCACACCGTCTATAACTAAGTGGCCTTCACAACAGAAGGTTTTTATATCGCCATACAGTAGCAAATGACCATAGAATGGTCACCACAATGACCATACAAATGACCGGCCATCATGCGCACATTTGGACTTGTCATAATTTGTGACACTGATGAGAAAGGTCACTTAATAGGCCGTATGGAGGCCGCTGTGACAACATATAGTGACCAAGAGATGACCAGGATACAGGTGATATGGTGACCACATCGACCAACGAGGCCTATACTATGTTCGCCGCTAACACGTGGTCTCATTCATAGGCACATGCATTCACTTTAGTAGAGGTTTAATATAAATCTCTAGATCATAACATAGCAGGGCCGTAGCCAGGATTGCAAAACAGAGGAGGCAAAGAAGTTTGGCGATGGTGCATCAATTGCCGTAGCCGCACAGCTGTTCTTAGAGTGGATTTGGGGGCACCACCTACCCAATATATTTTTCTATTAATTGGCCTCTGAGACTTTGAAATAAAACACAGTTATTGATTAAAGAAATCAAAATTTTACATGTGTTAAAAATGAAAAACAGTATGTTTGTTAAGTATGAATACAGATGTTTTTCATATTTCTATCCAGTTTGATTTACGTGACAATTATATGATTTTTGGAGCATACAAAACAAACCGCACGTTTTTGCATGAGTTAATTCTATGGTCTCATTGGACCTTTTTCATGCACGTGCCACGTTGTAACGAAAGAGAGACTTTCAACCACGTGGCCACTATAATGATAACAAACCGCACGTTTTACGTGAATTTGGTGTACAACAAACACCACTTTACCATTCCATTGCTGCATGAAATACACTTTATAATTGGTTACCTCCATATATAACGCTGCTTTCTAAATAGAGAGAGTTTCGAGTGTATGCCATAAATGAACTACGCAAGTGCCTAAAAGGCAAAATGCTGTCCCCATACTGGAGCCTCCATATGTGACCAGCAAACTGACCATGCTGACCACTCCCGGCGTGCATCGCTAAAAGCAGGTCAAAATCACAGACGAGGTCAGTATAGGGTCAGTTTTTATAGAGGACACTAGGCCAATTAGATAATCAATTAACGCGTAATCACCTTCATTAATCAACGATGGGGGTCACTAATTAAGAATGGCGGTCGCTAATTATACACGTTTGTGCGTGTAGATACGTGTGTCCACGTCAAGTCTCTCGCGCATTGAATGATTTATGGGGACATTATGTAAGTGCATAATGTCCAGGTGGAGTTTTGATCGTGCAGTGCTGTGATTACAGCATATGGACCTGTGATAATGATGGTCAACAGTGGTCACTATGTCACAGTGACCTACAGGTTGAGAGCTGGTATTTAATGTTTAGCTAGCAAATGCAAGTGTGTATGTTTTGTTTTTATTCTGATGTTTTTTTAAATTTTATAACTGATAAGTGAAAACAATAGTAAGATTGATTTTGTCTATATATATAAGTCTCGCGATATATTAAAAGAACCTATCAATATAGAGTGTAGATGAATCTACCCATGAGAACATCTAGTGTCCAAAATTATACAATTTGGATATCAAAATAATTTTAGACAAAATGAAAACTAGAGAAGTAAAAAAAAGATAGATAGAGCTGTGTAAAAAAAAAGTTAATGATTCAATTTAACATGCCTCAAATACAATTTGGAAAAAGATCCACACATAATATTTATCGCCGCATATAACCTTCAAAAATCAAATAAATATAAATCAAATTCAAACATGGTGCTCCCTTTTGTGATTCATATCCAGACATATAATTGTGCTTCACAATGCAAAGAAAAGAATGACCGTAATCAAATAAAAACACCTGCTCCAAAAGGATGTTATGTAAAATATCAACAGATAAACTAAAAGACCAGCACCGAGGTTTAGAGAATACACATAGTACTCACAGACACTTCACCCTGGCTGTCAAGTTAGATGATTTGGACATTTTAAAACAGTTTTAAAATTCTGATCATGTAGGAACAGTCAGTGAGATGGTCATCTAAATACGTCGTACTGTATATTCCAAGGTGAAAATGGACATTAAGTGGTCAAAATATATACCTATTGACAACATACAATGCAATATGGGGGAGAAAATATGATATAAACAGATATTTAGCTTCTCCAATCCAAGGTTAAAATCCAACTTAAGTGTTATTATTAAATTATGGAATGGAAATTCTTTGAAATGATAAAATTGGGACTTTGTGCGGAGAAAGCAGAAATTACAGATTATACAAAGAGAGTTGGCAAAAGTTCCCTCATTTTATTGACCTTCTAATTGATTTGACTTCGTCATATAAGCAGCTCACACGGCTTTTCCATTGTGTTTATTAAATTCATGTCTGTCCAAAGCTTAAACTGCGTTCAAATCATGTGATTTACTTGTCGTCTGATACAGACCAATTTCTAATACAGTAGAACCTCTCTATTCAGAGCATCAGTTACCTCAAGTCTCGTTATAGAAGTGCAAGTTGCTCTTTTTATGAATGTTTGAGACCGAGCGAAATGGTCTTAATTAATTATAGAGGTTGTATCAATAGAGGGGTGGTCTTAATGGAAAGTTCTACTATACTGACCTATGTTTACAGTTTCAACACCCAAATATTCTGAACTTTCATAACTCTATAACCTCTGTATACTATTTATAAAAGACCACCTTTGCATAATGACAACATGTGAAAGACGTTCCCTTTGTTTGTTAATGAGGCCCTGCACCTTCTGGTACAATTCTTAGTACAACTCTCCAAGGCCTTTAATTTAACAGTCTCGCATCAGCGACTCTCAGTTTTTCCATTACAGTTATTAGCCCTACACAAACCGCACTACATTATTTATTGGAATAATCATTAGCGTTAATACAGCGAAGCCTCATTTACTCAATACCAATGATTATAGTTGTCAATAATAATCATATTTACTTATTCAACCTAGATAATTGAATATCTCCAGAATAAGTGAATATGGATCCTATGTATGTTTGTAATAAACTTATCCT
Source organism: Streblospio benedicti (assembly GCA_019095985.1). NCBI lineage: Eukaryota > Metazoa > Annelida > Polychaeta > Spionida > Spionidae > Streblospio > Streblospio benedicti. Next base: position 6,820,597 of record CM032663.1, read on the forward strand.
AATCCTACTGTCATACTTAATTCCCCTAGCTACCTGTCTATTATTTGAACAATACTAAAACTATACTATTCTGTTGTTTAAAAAAGAAATTACATAGACGTTTCAAATGACACCCACCATTATGCCTTATCTGACTTCGTTTGAAACGATTGTGTAATTGTCGTCAAAATCCAAATTAATATAGTGTGAGCATTGTATATTGCCAATAACAGTTAATAACATGGACGTCAAGCCTTCATAAAGTCACCTGTTATACAGATTACAAACCCACATAAATCCAGACACAACAGTGACTGATTATCATCTAATGTACTCATTTCTGACAGAGCCGTGAATACAAACAAAACAATACAATAACACTCAATCAGTTGTCCATTGTCTGCCTGGATCACACCCAGCAGACACCGGCACATCAACACCCTGTTGCGACCGGGGTACTGTGGCAGGCATATTGAGAGCCACAAAGAAACCACTCAGCCGTGACGGTTTATTGTACTACAGCAGACAACTGGCCATTTATTTGGGCTGGTATTGTAGTGCAACACCAATTGGCAGGTCTGTCTATTCAGGCTGAGGCTGTTATAGGCTTGTCACTAACCTATCCAGGTGGAATGGGACTCCTAATAGTTAATATAGCAGGTATGTCCATGACATGATGGGCACGGGCAGCTGTGATTGCGTTCTTAAGGCTGGGGACATTTTGTAGTAAAAATGGGTTCAGTAGAAATACAGCAGGCTCTTTAGATACCAAGACATTGTTTCCTGCTACAGAGCTTGTTCATTACAATGGTCAAGTTGTACATAGTTGGAGCTCCAAGTTTCTTTAACTAATAAGCATTTTCTCGGACGTGATCGGCTGAAAAAAATAAACCCAGACTATTCCTGATAAAGTGGCAGAACAATTAACTTATTGAAATTTTGAACACTTATCTGTGGCATCGTCTACTAAAGAGCTCAATGTTCACTTGGAGAGCCACTAAAACCCTAGATCGCCCTTTGTAAACAATCAATTAAGAACTCTGTCGGTTGAATGGACAAGTCCAAAAAGGAAACAAGTATAAAAAGACAGTACGAATAGGCGATATTTGTGCAGATTCTTTAGCGGGATCCATTTCCTTTATATTGGGCTTGTTTTCACGTTGTAGTGGTTATTATATTGTCCGAGTGGATTAATACGTTGGTGATTATCATATCATTGTTGGTTTTTGGTATATAGACATGATCTGACAGTAGAACATTCAATTGACACCACCTCTGTGAAGAGACCACTTCTCTAAAACGAGCATTCTCAAGTGAAAAAACCTTCATCGAGAGACCGCTATGAACCTTCCCTAGGAGACCACCTCTGTATTAAGACCACTTTGGGGACGGTAACTTGAGAGGTCTTAATAGAGTAGCTTTCTGGACATGGACTTAGAAGTAAAGAACACAGTTGTTGTGTCTATTTCGTCTGTTTTTGCTAGATCATGACTAGACAGGACGGGGCGTATCTAATAATAGTAATTTCATGGGCGATGAATCAATTTGGTAAAGAAACTTGTATAAATAATTGAGTCTGCCTTTGGTTAAATGTGTTATAAATTGACAAAAGTAATATAAAGTCAATCAAAATATAATATGAATGCCATACACATAAATCCAATATCAAATACGAACTGCGACATATCGTTAGGTTAGAGAAGTCACCATAGAGAGCAAATTTAACCACTTAGATGCCCGAATAGGTGACCCACTGACCAAAATAATAGCCACAATAACCCCGGCATTGACCATATAATGACCACACTGTGACCACTGCCCATTCACTGAGCATTGATTTCTTCTTACTACTCATAACAACTGTCAAAATCCACACTTCAAATTTCATAAACGAATCATTTTTCAATTTTATCACATACTAAAACGTCAGTTATGATTCAAACCCAAGTGGAGGGTTCTCATTAAAAAGCTCTAAAACCCCAAGTACATTGTTAATGACCAACGCTCTGATTGAATTATGTCATTAAACTGCGTGTGCCAGCCGTTAGTCTAATGCATAATTATATAACTCCATATAAAAATTTGGCAATTATTTATGCATAACCCTATAACCACAAGTGGCAATTGCGGTCTGGACCTTCAAACCCCACTAAAACTGCGAACAATAGCAAGATTTAATGACGTATTTATTAAATGATCCCTGCTGATTAGATCATCCACTCCTATGACCAGCGGTCACTCAATTGACCACCTGGTGGACTGAGCGCCCCCACGGGTAGGGGGTGCGTGAGGGGGTGCTATCACGGACAAGTTATCAACGTTATTAGCATCAAGACAAAGTTGAGGTTATGGCAGGTGCTGAGAAACTCTTAACAGTGCTAAAAGGGTTAATTATACACGGGGTAAAGTGTCAAAACTGACGCTCTTCACTAGCAGTGAGATTCAACTATAATTATGATAACTTGTAGTGGGTTCAGATGAGGGACTGTAAACCGCAATCTTAATTCAGTTAGTAGCTGTCAAAACTGCCAGAGATACTAAAATAAATGTGTAATGCTGTCAGGTCGACAACCAGTAATTACATTTGATTCATTTAAGTGTGAGACTTTGGTGATAATTTGTGCATGATCTTGACGCACGTTATTCAATTAGCAGTCAGGTGCGTGGCCCTAGGGGTTAATTAACATAACGTACCCATAATTACATTAAATTATTCAACTTTCTGCTTGGCGATTGCTTTACAAACTTTACATTAGTCGTGTAGTAAACGGTCTTTTTCTGTTAAGATAACAAACGCATTTTTAATGAGTATACTTCTGTAAACGGGAAAGGTGCACCCCAGTACCAAATGATGCAGCGCATCGTCATCTACAGCAATCTCTTCCATACTGCACATGTATACACTATTTCCCAATGTACCTGTAGGTTAATGTGTCTCTTTTAACTAGAAAAACCTTTTTGAGTTAGATGTGCGTTTCAAGCAAATTTTCAATCATTTCTGGATGAAAAACAAACCAGAAATATCAAATATGGAAATGGGAAAATGATTGACCGTCACAGACCTCCAAAGTAGGACCACCTCTTCGTTCAAACCACCAGTGACCACTACATATGTATATCCTATGTTTTGTTCGTCAATGACCCCAAGGGTGGTCATAATAGAAAGGTTGGTGCAAATCAAACAGTGTTCAGTCTGTGTACCCAACTTAAAGAGTGGTCATAATAGAGAGGTTGGTGCACATCGTACTGTTTTAGACCCCGACCAAAGAGTGGTCATGATAGAAAGATTAGTGCATATCACACCCTACACAGTCAGTGACCGCACTGCCCCCGTTGACCGCATGAGGACTGACCATTGACCTCATCATCTCCACCAGCAGCCGTAAATAGCGTTTATTATGACGTGACTTGACGCTTCTCTCATTAAAACGCCGTATCTGTTAATTAGCGTCGCTGTCATGTTTACGACAGACGACTGCCGCACGTGGTGTTACCGTGCTCATAAACCAACCAGATTAATGGTCACAGTGCCCCCGCCGTGGACGTTTAATAGCTAGTGAGGCTGTATTACGGCTATATATAATATATTAGGGCTATAATGTAATGACCGGCAAGAGATCGTGCTGACCTAAGCCATAGAAGCTAGAGGTTTTTACATATGACCGTCTAGCAAGTCTCCATACCAAAAAAACCTAGCTGTTCTAACTACAGACATACTTGTAATGGATGCCAAGTGAGATTACTAAAGTCAAACTGTGAACACATGCTTGGAAAGTTTGATAAAGAAGCTGGTAAAAAGCAGTAAAGTTCCAGTTTTAACACAAACCTTCTCGCAACCACCTGTTTGTGCTCATATCTTATCTTATCTAACTCATTCACACTTGTAGCAAAATATTGAAGCAAACTGAAAGTAAAAGTGTCAATGTGGCCGCAGTGCTGGGTGTGTGCGTCAGTCATATCTCCTTGTCAGTTAGAGAAAAACCACATGGTCACTTTGGTCAGGTGGTCACCTGTTGTCGTCTGTCCATTCAAATCGGTAAAGTCATTAATTTCCCCTTGTTTATTGGTTATTACATTTTTTTAAATGGGGTGGGGGATGGTGCAACCTTGGTCAGGTGTGGACAATTAAGTCAAGTCTAGACCGTCCATACAAATAGGTAAAGTCATTAATATCACATTGTTTATTAGCCATTACTTTTTTAAATAGTGGGTGGGTGTAACTTTGGTCAGGTGTGGGCAATTAAGTCAAGTCTGGACGCTTTCAGATTATTAATATAATTGGCAAAATTACCAGTGGGTCAGTTATGGTGTTTCTGAAGTTTTTAGAATTTTCCTTTGTCCATTGGTCATTAGTTTTTAGGGCAAACCCTGGTCAGGTGTGCCAGTTTAAACCATAATTGGAAAACTTCAGGTGGAGTCAATTAATGTTGTGGGAAAGTCACTTATAGGATTGTTGAACAAAAGCTTTGGTGCTGATTCAAGGTTGTAGTATTGACAGGTGTTAATCCCCTGGGTGTTCAGCTGGGGAGGGTTTGGGGGGATTAACACCTGTCATTTGCAATACAAGAGCCTTGAAGCAGCACCAAAGCTTTTGAACAACAATCGTGCAAGTGTTGAAGAGGGATGGGTGGTCAGGTGGTAAAATCTTATTAAGAAGGGTGTTTTAAAGTATGGTCAGACTGTTCCGATTATTGAAGTCCTGCTATTCGTAACTGTCTCGCCACAGAAATGTTTTATAAGGTTGATTTTTTTTCATCATTATTTTCTCATATCCAACTGAATAGTAAAATACAGATGTGAAAATTCTTGAATGTGAGACTGGGGCTTAAGATTGTGATCTCTGTTTTGACATTTTGAGGTATGACTGGAGGCTCTGTCAAGGGCCGTGGGGTGGTGTTATCATAGCCAATGAGAGGTCAGCGGGGTTAAGTTTGAGGTGAGCTGTGGGGTCAGTGAAGCATAAAAGTGTCAGTCACTCCAGGTGCAATCATGCGTGTGATTGGCAGATAACTGTTGACTTTTGTCCATGTTGCGCTTATTAGTGTTTGAAATGGTGAAAGAAGAGCTTGTTGTATTACCACAATGCCTGTTCGCTGTCTGGGGTTTTTCTACATATGAACAAACATACTGGGTTGCTGTTGTGAAGTGTCTTTTGTTTTACTTTTAATTGTTTTTAAGTATTTAAATGTATTAAACCCATTGATAACACACTTCACCGAGACCTTGTCACAAAACTGCAAACCCATTCCGGAAATAAACACACGCTTATAACTCCGTAACAATGTGATTATCTCCCAGCATGTGTAGCATAGAAAACTTCGCTCCCTGTCTATCAGGAGCACCGCTCAAACCGGCCTCCAGGTGGTTTCAATAAAGAAGTGGTCTCTTTACGGAGTTCCACGGTAGTTTCTTTATCAAAGATTGGTACACTCAGAACTTGCCATATCGAGATGGACTTACCCATAGTTTAACACATGATTTCTCTGCACGACTGTCCCCGGGCCTGTACGGGTGAATCCCAGCTTCGCCCCGGGGATGAGACTGTGAAGTGGACCCCGGCTTTACACCCCTATAATACTATGACTGGCGAACAAAGCCCATGGACTCTCGTCCCCAGCAGCAAAGTCATCGTCGGTCTACGGGGATTTCTTTCAAACTGCACATAGGCAGATCCAGGGGGAGCAGGGGGCGCGCCGCCCACTTTTCCCACCAAAATACTTCATTTCCTTAGGGTTTTTAACAAGTCTGCCATCGATCGCGCGTACGAAACCCATGAAATCCCTGAAGTGCGCCCCCCTTTTCTAAAAATTTGGACCTGCCATTGCTGCACATATATTCAGTGTTGCAATAACTACTACTGCGTATATAGCCGTTAGATATGACAATGCAACGAAGTGGGCATTTAAAAAACGAATAACCCAATGTCGGTTCACGGGAATGTCTTTTACACTAAACAGTCTTACAATGTTACATTTTCGAAAAATGAGGATGCAACAAACCTGGATCTCTCTGTAAGTGGCCGGCCTGTACATACATGTAAAGGCGATATACATGCTCAGTGATTCATCCAATCAAAGTGATGTGTTCATGCACTAATTGCAACAAACACTTGCCATAGTTTAATTAGTCCGTTATTCCAATACACATGATTGGTGCATGTTTATCCAATAATATTGTTTTCTTGAATTAATTGTTAGACAATATTGCACTAGCTTTACAATACCGATTAACTTTGCATTTCACATTTATTGCTGAAGTTGTTGTGTATATACTAGATACACGTGCATACAGCATGGAGGCTCTGGTCCAAATACTGTGGCAAAAAGCAAAACTGTGAAAGTGACAGTTACGCTTATAACCAGCCTAATTATGAACCTATCAACTTGTTTATCCAGTTGTTTACTACCAAAAAGCCCCAGCGGGTGGGAGTCATTTCCGATTGAACACCCATACAATACCTACCTACTGAGGGCCCGTATTTCCAAGCTCATTAGGAGCATCAACAAATTATTAAGCATAATACACCCATAAAATAAATGACTGGTCAGGTTTGTTTGATAGCTTCACGAACGCTGATAATCACTTCAAAGAAGGCTTCCATTTTAGCTCCCACGTAGCTATTGTTAAAGTGCTAATTACATAGACCTACTTATGGTGGAATCTACGAAAGTGTTTGGCTTTAAACCTACACCATAAATAACTCAAGAGATTAGAATTCAGCATGCTGATTACAGTCTACAAAAGCCCCTTTGTTTTCACGTGTTAAGAGCTGACCCCCGCCGATAATGACCAAGTGACACTAACGCCTGACATCGCCACAATGATAGACCGCCGTCTGGTCACTTTCTCTGGTCAGTTCCATTAGTTAACTAACAACAGCGGCTTTATATTGTCGTGGACGGTCAAGTGTTAAAGGGTCGATAAAAAGATGGCATCAAGCATCAATAAAAAGTCCATCTGATTCCGAGATGTTGACTCGATTGTTACTCTAATGTATGCTGGGTTGACTGGCGAAATTAGTACTTGGGTATCAGTTTTGGATCAGATGGTGTCATTTATAGTACTTAGTTATACACCTGTAGCATCAGAAACTAAATTGTGCATGTGATCTGCATACATTATTGGGTCCATTCTGTAACTTGATATCTACAACAATGTTGACATTCATATGAGGTACAGTATAACCTCCAATTAAGGCCACCTTCTTTCAATGTCTCCTTCATAATTAGACCATATTTCACGATACCAAATCTTCGCACAGACAACAACGAACCTCTATAAAGAGACCACCTCTATATCGAGACCAGCTGAGATAATTCCCTGGCGTATATTCTTCATAAAGAGGTTCTTCTGTATTAGACTTCGTAGGGTCAGTTCCCATGCCTTTCACCAGGGTTTGTAAGGAGAAATTCACATGAACCCCCAAGCTATCAAATGGATTCTTGTTGAATCTATCAACATGACCATGTGAGTTCACGCCATTGAAATAGCCAAAATAAAACATTCCATTTGCCAGATATTAACGTGTAAAGTCTTAGCACCCCGCGGCGAAGATAATCACTTCTTAACAGTACAGAGCACCTGTCTAAAAGGTTTTTCTAGAACGAAATCAGGTCAGATTGTTGTTACTGAGGAGTTGCACTGTATATTGACTGAATAAGAGCAATTAGCGAATACATCAACGTGGTAAAAGTGCCAGATTTGGCGTGTAAATAGCAAATTTGGCTGTTACATTTCAAGACATAGAAATAGTTTTCTCCTGGGTATAGAAACGAGACAATAGACTTGAAATGGACGCCAAAGTGGTAAAGAATTAACTAATAGAATGCCATTCACACTAAAGCTGCTGCTCCGCTTTTCTAGTTGAACTCCCCAAGGAGTGGTAGTCCTAAAATGAACCTCCACGGGGAGTCTAGTCCTATATAATGCCCCACGCGGCGTATTGTGTACATCGCCAATAGACGTCATGAGGAAAAGAAAACGTCACGATTCGTGTTACAATTATTGCCTTGGTCTGAGAGCAATTTACGTACAAAACTGCCTATACCGGACACTTTCTTGAAACAGAAACAATTGGCACTAACACATTCATAACATTCACTAACACCTACATTTGTGAAACCATTTGTGCCTAGACATTAGACAGCATTGCGGGGAGTGACCTATTGTTGTTGCAACGTCCTGGTTAACCAATGTGTTATGAAGTTGTTTTTGCGTTTGTTTTTATAATAGAACAAACCGAATAATAAAAATGAAAATAGAACAGTGAATGACAGTGGTCTTGGCACAACAGACACAGAAAGTTAATTGTCTGCGTCCGTGACACAATTAACACAATGTCTCACCTGGAGACAACAGTAAGATGAGAAATATTTGGCACCAACTCTAACAGCAACATTCTTTTAGTCCATTACTATTCTAACTGGAATTCCTGACACATATATTTGTATGGCAAGAATGTTGAGATCATGATGTTGTTATTTTAGTGTTTTCGTGACAGTTTTTTTTTAGTGATCATATTTAGAAAACTGAATACATTTGTATTTGAGCCACACGAAACATGCGTGTCCGGGTTTGATGAAAATAAAGGTATTCATCGATATTGACATTATGGCCCTCAGTAAATAAGTTTTCTACTCAAACCTGTAACACAGATATATTCCGCCGGAATGATTGACAGCCATGACCCTGACGTGACCTAACCTGCGCATGCGTAAAAGGCGAGACTCAAGTAACTCACGTGTCCGTAAAAAAATCAGATTCTCATCTGTCTACATGAGCATCGCCTTCCATGATGACATCTCCTTTAAAATAAATCTTGTATTTATTTAGTATAGCTTAAAGCTCCAATGTGCGTAATTATTGGGTCTAATAAGCTGATTTCTTGCGCCCCACCGAGCCTAAAAGTCAACCCGGCTACGCGTGCGTTTGCATTAGACTAAACACAAGACGAGCTTAACGTTAATGTGTCAACGTCAACGTGTCAATGTACACAAACGTTAGTCCGTGAGAAGGCCCAGCTGGCCATCTCCACAGGAAAGGGGTTGGGGGAGGCTGTTATACCAGCAGGCATGGGAGGGGCAGCTAGTGGTTTAGACAAAGAACATATGTTTGCTGTCTTTGTGTCAACTGATTTAGTGTCATCACCTAAATGGTATGTTGGAATAAGGCGTATTGTTAAAAGCCTATTTACGGCTTAGTTACTCAACTTTCCGTGTGTGGCGTGGCATTCAGATGGTTATACCTGTATGAGAATGAATCCAGCCTCTTTCTACATGCTAGTGATGCTTCCCGTGTGTGTTGAGGAGATGCCCGTATTCCGACAAAGTCTGTATATACGTGTGTCCTGACAGCCCATATAATGTTATGTATTACCCGCAACAAAGGATTTTACTGCCTTTGTAAATCTATTAATAAATGCTGTTAAATCTTGAGAGCTATGTACATGTACATGTACATACAATAGAGGTGTGTGAGAGTTTAAATGATCAAACGCGCTCCCGAAGGTACCGTATTCCCAAACGACATTACAGCTCCATTTACCTATTCATGGACATTACGTAAAATGGCTGTAATTGAATACGTTAACAAGCCTCTATAGCTATGCATCAGTTTAACAGTTACATGTCATGATAGTTGACTGGTGGGAGTCTATCTAATTGGAGGGCGGACTTTTAATATGCTGGGGATTTAATGCTACAGTGAACCCAGCTGGAGTTGACGTGGTGGGGGGGGGGGGGGGGGGGGCAGACATGTAGTTACAACAAAAAGTATGATTTAACATCCAGTGTTAGAACTACTTAATTGCAATTACATTATTTTCACCATTGAGCCTTTCAACCATGGCGAGGAACCATTCCTAAAGCTACGGTCACATAGTCCGTAATTCCGCAGCCGAATCAGCCAGAGTCATTGGGTCTTGTAGGCCCAACATTTTCTCCTAGGTATTTCTTTGATACCCCCCTGTAATAAATAATCCCAGGGCCCCCATTTTCGTATTTTGATGAAATGCCCCCCCCTTTTTCCTTATCTTTCAAAAACCTGGATCTGCCTATGCAGCTACGCATTTTTGTGTCTACATTCGTGAACGTGAGACGGAGGCTTTAATGATTAATGCACAACATAGGTCTTCACACACATTGATGCTAGTAGTCCCATCTCGTCCCAATATTGTCTAAATAAAGAAGAGCCTTACTATGTCATGGTATACGCCCAGGCCACCCTGTTAAAAATCACTAATAACATATCCGTGTGTCTCTTAAATAGCATTCACAGACAAATAAAAAGCGCATTTAATCCATTAGATCACACAAACAATTAGATACAAACGCTCTTGAAAGCTAGATCCGGTGAATAAACAACCACTTACGAGAATCCAATTGACCACCTTTGTGACATAACCACAAACGACTTTGAGATAATTTGCTAACTCCACTTGGATAATATGTGACCACCCTGTATCAAAGGCGTTCGTACGTGTGTAAGTAATGATGTGTTCACGTGAAGTTCCGTTAGCGCTGCAATATCAATATAGGTCATCCCAGCACACACACGTTACAAAGTACCCCTCCATACATACAAGTGGTGTGGTCAAGGGTCCAGCTTATGCATTATTCACAGTATTAGCATATGGTCGCTGTTAGTTGAAGAGATGTGAAGAGGGAAGATTTAATAGACTTACTATTCAATATTTATACATTGATTGCAGTGATCTATGGTGAACATCTTTCGTATGGTGCTCTTCAATCTTTGTGCTAATAGGATGCAATATCATTTCTCCCACTGTCTGTAATATTAAGAAGACTGCACAGTGTAGTTGGTCTCTTCACAAATGGGGTAAAGTTAAATGTGACCAGTTTTGTAGGGTTTTACTGTAAAGTTGTGAAGTTGTGTCTTTTCAGTTACAGTATTCTTTGTGCTGGGGCGGCCTTGTAACATCTGAAGGTGTTAGTCCAACACTCTCACAGGGTGTGAAGATGGGATGAAAGGTGCACAAGTATCAATATAACGTGTCAATGATTATCTATAGGTTACAGATAGGCCAAGTATCATTTAAATACCTCATAAATATTACATTTGGTCAGGCTTGTAAACAATAGTGCATGACCATTGAATGGACAGTTGAGGAGTGACCAATTAACTTGTCAATCATTTATCTCATGAAGCAATTAGACACATTAAGTTACTGACAGCATGTTTAGGATCTAATGAACGGTGAAAGGAGTTGACTGTGCATGGACACCAGAGAGGGAATACCTGATAAGATCTATAAATCAATTATGGAGTTGTACCTTCCTATGGTTCCGAATTCCCCCCTGGGGCTTGGGAAGCACTGATATCCAATCTATCAACGTTTTCTTGTCAAATTACGTCATCAACCGTTTACTATTTGTGTTGTGGTTTCCCCGGGGAAGAAGGGACAAAACGGTCGTTTGGGAGTTGACATAGGATGAGGTTTGGTCATGTATCAAGATGTAATGATCAAAGGGAGTTTGCTCGAAGAGGAAGCTGTTTGAAGTGTTGGAGACATTTGTGATGGCATTACACAAGGTTTATTCAAGAATGATACTTTGCTCATAAGATTCCATCTATTGCCATTGGCAGGCATTAGATACTGTTAGGTTCAAAAGATATACACGTAGAACAGCTTTAAGATATTCTCACATACCCATAAAGCATTATGGGAAGCAGGGCTACAGTCGAGCCTCTCTATCAAGACCGCTAGTGGCACGACCTAAAGTTCCCTGTATAGATAGGTGATTTCTTTATAGTGCTCCGGGACCGCCCAAAAGACCCGATTGTAGAGGTGATCTTGTTATAGAGGTGGACCCTTTTAGAGGTGGTCTCAGTAAGAGGTTTAATTCTTCAAGCCTCATTACACGATGTAACAGAGGCCCTTCATTAACCATCATGCAAGGACATCAACACAGCACCATCAGGATTTTGAGGCATTTCAAAAACATTTACTGCTATGACAAATGATATACCCGCAGTGAAAACTCTTGTCAATGTGCTAAATTGTTAAGGGGAAACAACTTTATAACAACAGAAGAAGGTCACGTAATATTAAAGTCAAATAGTGCTTTCAATTCTAAAACTTGTATCTCCTACTTCAAAGGAAGTTATAGATCTCATGAACATGTGCATCAGCTTTTTTTATAACATGGCCAGTCATGACGATGTGAACCTTTAAACTGTTGTTGAACAGCAAGTTGCCTCGCCATCACCCAGGCTGCCAGACCGCACTTAAATTGTCTCTTGTGTGGTTTAACATTTCAAAAGTCAGTTGATGCTTAATTCCATATAAAACACGTATGTGTATATGTTACGAAAGTAATCATTGTTATCACCAATAGTTATTGACATCTTTATTTCTTCTCAGAAAGCATTAGAGTTTTCCCTGCCAATGTAGTAGTCTTCTGTGTTTTATGAAAATAGTCACATCTATGACAATATAACAACACACGTTGACAAGGAAATAAATCAGCAGGTTTGAATCAGGGTTTCTCTTCAATCGAGGGGTCCAGGGGCTAAAATTGCAGTGTACTTAAAAAAAGTTATATTGTACTCTTCATTCAAACAATGCAAGTGCAGACGGGATATTAATAATCACTTACAATGCCAAACTTATTAGGCTACAAGCTTTATAAGAATGTAATAATCTTAAAGCATGTTTCTTTCAACTAATCTATCACAGTCATAATACCAGTATCTAATAATTCCCTGTGTTTAGAAGACAAACACAAATGGATATAGAGATTGCAGTGTTGGCGAGATAGTTATAATAGGCACAAGTCAAAACCATGACAGATAACAGGAGGTTTTATGTAGGAAAATCTCAACAATGGTGTTTGTGGGGGAAGAATGTGTTAACAATCACCAAGTATAGCAATTATGATTAGAGACGCCTTTTTTGAAGTCTAGAATAAGAAAAGTATAGATCATTAAAATGACAAGTGAATCATGTGTGTGGTATTGCGGGGCTTGCAGTTTTCACAAAGCCCTCAACACTTGATGTGGCGATATTTTAAAAAGTACAAACAATGGCAACAAAATCACAGATCAACATTTTTTTTGCCAAATCTGGGTCAAACCCCGACATTTGACCTAAATCTGTGCCGCAAAGCATTGTGGGACACGCGGCGCTAAGAGTCGTTTGAAAAAAGCAATTTGCGGTTAAACGTCAAGTGTAATAATATATGGGGCTTAAATAAGAGCCTAATAGAGACATTAGACTGCTGTGAGAGATCGGACCACAACAAGTAGATAGGGCTAAAGATTGACATTATTGGTGAGATAACATCGGTGGGGACATTATGGTCAAATCACATTTTGATTAATGACTGGTTAAATCCAGGCGTTGTGGGGACTTATGTAGACAGTGGGCGTTTTCTTTAGATCAGATAGATTTCAAAAGCGAGGAAACTGGTGGGATAGGAGGTAATTTAAGCTACTGGTTTATATCAACAGGTGGGGAAGATTTCCAATAGTGCTACATATATATTCTAATTATGAGCATTTGAATATCTTGTAATTTGCATAATGTTCTGATTTTCAATTTATGGTTGGTGTTCCATATTCAAATCTTGCAATGATACTTCCCACCTGTATCTTTCTGTAGAGGGAATACTGTAATGGTTTGATTGATGCGGCCCTTATATCAACAAAGGGCAATTAACACTGTCCCTGAAGACAGCTTTTTTCTGCGCACCAGCTGCATCTTGGTTTATATTGTTAGACAGTTGAAACTTTTAGACAAAGAGTTTGATAAATGGTATAATTGTTATACCATTGGATACTAGTTCCCGTGTTTTAAAGAGTTTAATAAATACCGAGGTCATTTAATTAAAGAAGGCATTGGAAATGGAGAGAGTGGGCTTAAGTCGCATTGCACATTGTTAGAATATCAAAAACATTATTTGCGTTTATTGTGGCCCAAAAGTTTTATCTGCGTATCATCTTTAAACGCTGACTTCAATATCTACGTACTAAGCACATTTCTGATTTATGCACATGATGACTCGAGAATGTAGGTTGAATTCATATCCAATACATAGCTAATGACATCTAAATCATAGAATTTGGTAGGTTGCTCGGTATAATTGTTCATTGCGATATCACACCAACATCAAAATACATTCACAAATGAAATGGGTTTATTACAAATTTCCCTAACCCTTTATCAAATAGATTAAGATATTGCCATTAATTTCAGGAATGCTGCACACGTTCAGGTCTAGAAGATAAAATAATATAGACAAAAATGTATGTGTTTATTGCATGTTTTAACATGTATCTATGTCCCCATTTGCTAGTATTTGCAATTTAGATATTTTTCAATCACAGCTGGAATCCTGTTACCAAACTGACCAATGACATTCCTTCATTGTCATATAATCCGACTAATCCTTAATCTGCGGATATCACTTACACACTAATCCACCATCTATATGCTTTAAAGTGTCCGATTTCTGGCAATGTGCCAAACCATTATAGGTGTCCAGTAACAACATGTAGCTTTAATATCAGATCTGTTCGCAAGCCGTGGTAAATGTTTTTCACTAGTACATCAGTCTTATATGCGAATTTGATCATATCAAAGGAGATATTATGCGTAAATGTATGTTTTCATAATGTTTTATGGTTTGGGACAACATTGTTGGTGCCTTATCAGGCTATGGAGTTCCGTTACGCATTTTATTACAAGTATTGCAAGCATTATAAATGTACGTGTATGCATAACTCGAAGATAGGAAACTTTGATAATCTTTGCATGAACTTACATGTTCATGTATCTTGCTACTTACATATTTGTCAAGTTCATTCTGAAGGCCATTAAAAGTGTTCGTATGGCAGTTACAAAGCTTACTTGAGTTTAGTGCATGTTATCCGTGTTGTTTTACACATGAATCAAGCTATAGCAAAATAACACAACGCAAATACTTTTTCTAAAACCATTGTGGCTTTCCTGGAATGGTATAAAACTTTGTCATTGCGGGTACTATAGTAGTAGACATGGACTCTGTTAGTTTATGGATTAAAATGATTTTTTTCCCATTTGTCACATCAATTGTAAATGCCTGCAAAGAACAAAAGCACACAGAACACAACTATATACCATGATACATCTACAGTAACTGTATTCATGTACAATGAAGAAATATGTCATGGTTTTGAGGTCAATATGCATGAATTCAATGCCCGAATTTTGGCGAATGTTGCCCGAGCTTGCGAGGGCAATATTCACCAAATTCGGGCATTGAATTCATGCATATTGACCTCAAAAACGGACATATTTCTTCAATACTAAAGTTGTCTTCAATACTAAAGTTGCACAATATATAATCACAGACCTGAAACATTACTCTGTGGTATAATGCCCGCATAGCCGCTGTATCTCCCCAAACTTTCCATCCCGCGTGCAAACAGCG
This sequence comes from Streblospio benedicti, assembly GCA_019095985.1. Taxonomy (NCBI): domain Eukaryota; kingdom Metazoa; phylum Annelida; class Polychaeta; order Spionida; family Spionidae; genus Streblospio; species Streblospio benedicti. The sequence continues at coordinate 6,836,007 of CM032663.1, forward strand.
TTCACCAAGTCGTGCCCTACGCGCATACCTCTGTGATCGTGTGCTGTTTAGACAGCAGATTCCCGTGTTTGGGGAGGGCTTGTTTGGGTGTGGCTTTACTAGGGAGAGCATTGCATAATAGGATTGACTTTGATATTGAACGCATTACTAGCTGGAGTCATCAAATACACAATTGACACTCCAATCTCGTGGTCAAATCCTACAGTTTTGCATCTACGAAAGCAATCATAAGTGGGGAAATGTCCACAGAAAAACAGTTAAACTTAGCTAAAAATTAATTAAGATGCAAAACACATGATGTTTACCAGTAATAAATACTACTATTAAAACCCCGTAAGCTACCATTTATGGCATTAGATTTATATTAGGCAGATATCAGAACTTCATCACTGATAGCCCGCTATCAATAAGTGGAAGTGCACACGACTAGTGTTTGCCTTCAGATTAATTCACATAGCTCACGAAGTCTTTTTATGCATGGCCACTTCATGTGCTCTTATGTATGGCCACTTTGATAGTTCTCTCTAGAACACACATTTATATGCATAATCACTGGCCGGGAGTGGTTTTTTGAGAACATTCAGTGACGACGAAGCTATAAAAGTGGCATACATTATCCTGTTTATGCAGTCGAGTTAGAGCCCCTGTCACACAGTCATGAATATTCTTGACCATTATTTTACTGTCCGGTAGGGGAATGGAATATCTTGTGCGAAAAGATTATTTTACCATTAAAACACACACCTGGGACGAGACAATGTGCCAATTAAAAAGGGCTATGAACTGCTACCGATTCGACTTCAACATTTGGGTCTGTGTGACTGAGGCTTTAACAAGAACTTTACAACCATCAAGACGTGGATCGAGGTGCAAGAAACACTTGAGGTGAAGTGAATATAGGTCCTAAGGTGTTAGAATTATAGTGGATATATCACTGAAACTGTAGGTGATTGCACTGATAGTCTTCTCTGGTAGGGAATGACATCCTGGGGACCAGTTTTTAAGGAAATCCCGGATCTACCACTGAATAAAATGGTCACGACGAACACCAGCTAGAGTGGTCATATTGATTAGAAGGATGCAGAGTGTCTACTTTGACCTATCTGTTTTCCCTCTCAAATATAAGCTATATGGCTCATGCCAAACTGGGTGTTGAACATGCCCAGCAGAACACGTTAGCTTGATTTCAGCAAACACAGAGACCAAAAACAGAAAATAGATACGTCTGTGCTACGTGACGACCTGTCAGTGTGGGTCTTACAGCGCAAACTGAGATTGTGGAAGAGAAGTATGACCACCACTGTATCCTCTTCCTTAACACACCACTTCTGCTTGTGTGTTGTTCCGTATTCTCCCTTTGATCTGAGCAAACAACGAAAAGGAAAACACTCTCCGGCCGCAAAAAGTATCTCCCTTTCCGTGTCAACAGGCGTGTTTTGCTGATCACACACACGGGCGTGCACAGGACGGGAGTAGGTCCATAGGGTGCAACGCTTAAAGTATAGGATGAGCAGTTTATGGGTGTGAGTTTCACCTATAACCACCAACATCCTCTTTTAGACTTACAGAAATCGTGAGCAAAAGTCGGCAACATGTCGCGTGGATGACTTTTAGAAATCAAGTGCAGGCCGAGTCATCATTCCATATTCATAGCCCAATTAATGTGAGTTTGTGGGTTCATTGTTAAATTGTATTTCGTTATCAGATGTAATAATCATGTGTGAGTGTTTAGCATACTTTGGTTATCATTAGTTTCACTGATTGCCATTACGAGGCAATAGCATGACCTAGATTCCGGACTTGACAGTAAAATCGGGTTGATAAGGCATGAAAGTGAAATAAAAATCTGCCCATTTGATTCTAGTCCAAAACCGACTAGTGGTTTCACTCATATCTGATCAAACCTCTTTATGAAACCCAAAGCGACAACGTATCGTGTGGGTTTCGAGTTGTCACGTCTACTCCAAATTCCGGGACAACCTTCCCAATGCACACCCGGACAAATACGGACACTTGTGTATTTGAGCACATTATGCACGTACACAAAGTGGTTGTGAAGGCGGGGGGGGGCTGGTAGACACTTTTTATACTGGGACCCAGATCTCACCCCCACGTAGTTGGCACTTTCCTAGAAGCACATCAATTTGGTCAAATGATTGTACTTGCTGGTGAAGAGTGTCCGAGATGACCAGTTGTGCTGTATCTATGCCTCCTTACAATGGTGGTCATTGTGCATGGTCACTACTACCACCGACATTCTGACCATCAGTAGTGGTCACTTTTGTTTGAACATAGGCATTTCCCAATGTGACGTTTCTCAATGTTCCCGTATTGCGAGTGTATAATTTACTAACCATTCAGATTTTATAGGACTGAGAGATGATTAGTAGTAAAGCAAAAAATTTACATTACACTGATGTGACCTATGGACAGACATACCTATTTTATTTTTATGTTTTTCTTATGTTGAAAACGGAATGTGTGAGCCACTTGAGGACTTGACATTGGACTTTCTCCAACAGTTTGTGTTTCCCCGTTTTATGGTTTGTTTTCCTTGTAGGATGGTCTCTTCCACAATGTGGGCAAACATAAGCTTATTTGTTAGTTGTTTAATGACTCATATCATGTAATAAAGGTGTTCTCTATAGTAAGTTTATATAACATGGCAGTACCTATCCATACAGTGGGTTTATGCTTAGTTTTAGTTAGTGCTAGGTGCAAGAGGTATACATATATCATGAAAAGGGGTAGCCTACATGTATGCACATGCATGAAGAGTATAGGTAATATAGCAAGTGATAAGCGTTTATAGAATTCAGACAGTGTTTCTATCAGAAGTGCGTGGGGTTTAGTCTTATTAACTAGCGATTATCAACATGGAATAGCTAGTTGCCAATCACTGTTGATAATCACTCCACCCCGGCTATAATAATCCCCATATCAGGCAAATTAGCCGCTATCTAAATGTTTATCAGCCGCATTAGTGTGTATCAGCCCGTGTATCAGGTTTATCACTTTGTGGATGACACTTGACAGTCTGATACGCTCTAGGACTTTAACAGGTTTAATCGCTAATCGGGGTCAACTCTAATATGACAAGCAGCTTCACTTCTACCCCTGTGATATCATCTTATGTGGTGCCAGGACTTTTCTCTGCGAATCACATATTGAAGTAGTGGGATATGGACTGCTGCAGTGGTGTATGGCTCTTCTAGTTTGTTAGATGTGGATGATTTGACGACTCTGCTAGCCAATATTCTCATTGATAATCATGGTTGCCATCTTTAGTAGAGGAGCAAACACGTTGAAAATGCACGGAGGCGTTTTGATAAAGAGATACTCTGAATGGGATATTAAACTGTGCATACTGTAGAACTTCTATTATAACCACCTCTGGGACCAGTGCTATATGGTCTCAATAAAGAGGTGGTCTCTACACAGGGGTTCATTTTGATAGCTTTATGAAGATTTGGAACCATGGAAAGTGGTCTTGATATAGAGGTGGTCTCAATAGAGAGGTTTTCTTAATTGGCGGTTCTACTGTACACTGTAAAGTGTATATCAGAAGCTCTCTCCAGGGGAGAATGCGTTTTGCGTGCGTGTTTTACGTTGTTCAGTAACAGTAGATGTTGTGTTCTAAATTGAAGTGATAGATCACAGACAAACACACACTGCCTTGTCCTCAACATGCCCACACTTCACACACATATACTTAATGATAAAGCCCGCCATGTATTGATAGTATAGTCACTTGAGACGTATATGCATTTATATCCCTGTTTGTTTCTTCTGAATATAGTTTTCAATTCTGTCAAAATGGCCCCCAAAAACGTACAATACAACCCAACCTGTATACATGTTCAGTATACATTGTAATAAAGCCAAGACAAAAAGAAAGCTTAAACACTGGTTAAGGTCAACTATGGTCAGTAGTTCGTTTAATAATTACAGGTTTATGGTGGGCAACTGTGTGAAGAAAACCTTGCCAGCGGCTTAGCTAAAAGGGGTGGGTGTTCACATTGGACCATCCCCTAGAAGGGAAGTGAGTGCAGTTTGAAAAACAAATGAGAGAACAAAATGTACATAAAATATTTTTCCAAATGGCAACACCAGCTCACAAAGACTGTCCAGAAGTAGACATCCAGGTGGCCCTTCAATAAACTAGAAGAAATTAACTCTCTAATCAGGAACTTGCATTCAGCCGTCACATGCACATGGTACAGGTACCCCCTCCCCACCCGATAGAAAATACCAGTTTTAAAACATCTAATTTCATGCAACACTCTAAAAGCTTATTTTTTGTGGACATCACCCCGGATAGACATGTTAATAACTGTCAACGTTGAACACACATTTTCTCAATCTATGTGAAACACCAAGAATAATTTTCCCAGCTAAACTCCAATTCTGAACAACTTGTGATGTAAATGTTTTGGTGTGCATTTCTATGGTATCATTAGATATCTCTGCTCTATAGACGTATTCATAACATTTGAAAATTCCAATGATTCATGATGCATTCTCTGTGGGGTCAAATGGTTATAAAACCTACTGTGAAACATCATAGTTGACTGCAATTTCAAACACCTACTTTTTCACATATTCACAGAACATAGATAAAGCTGATAAAAGTAATCTGTAGGTAGGCCACGTGCGCTGTATTTGCCAGCCATCACGTAGACGTCCAAGCTGAAAACCTGACATCATTATTCACAATATTAAATCAGATTACACATTAATCGAGTCCTTCTCTTCAACAATTGTTCATATACCGTGAACTCTATCCTCCTTGAAATAGGAGCGGATAATACGGGTCCATAATCTCATAACCCCCCTTTTTGTTATTTCCTGTTCAAATAAATGAGAGGGAGCATGCTTTGAGAGTAAAACCATGTAGTTGTAGGGAAGAAGGCCCTGATTTATGTAAGTTGACAATCGGTTGCTATGTGTTTGCCCCAGAAACTCTTTACTGTGTTATTACAACTTAAAGTCTCAAATGCTTCACCACATCTTGATTATAACCACGAAGATATTTCTCTTCATTCCTTCTGCACTTACCGTGGATAAAGGCAATGACCAATGTCCAACATTACTTCCCACCAAGCATGACTTTATGTGACCAAGGTTTTTAAGTGTCCCCGTCGTATCTCTTATTAACGCCCACAAATTCACACTGGTATATCGCCTATATCTGCATCTAATTCATTATTAACTACATCTATATCTAATTCGGAGAAGTTTTGACACGAGATATCAAGACATGTACTGGCATATACCATCAGGTGATAGTTGACGACTAATAGCTGTTTCTGGTCCAACCACAAACACGCAAGTGTCTGAGAGTCTGTCTTCCCACGCAGTTTCACCGTTAACATGGTTAAGCATGTAAGCAAATAGGACAGAGTATTGATGCGTGTTCAATCATGGTTAATATTGTTTAAAAAGTAGCACAAAGAAGTAATCTTTAATCAGGTACCTCACGTTAAAAAATCCAGTATGAACATTTGTGACTGTGAGACAGTAGAAGTGTGCAGTCCGAGGTAGTATAAAGTACATTAGGAGATCAGAAATTTAAATCAACGCACAGGTCAAAAAGTTATTTTAGTTTTAAAAAGACGTGAGTAGAAATTAGCAGCGATTTAATACTACTGATTCGGCTTCAATTGTGAGGAATGTGTGACCCTGGCATTAGAATTGTCCACCCCACAGCAATCCCATCACAATAGCCATCAATGAATGCGTAAGTCCAAAAAGTGCAGTTAAAACCATCCACAGCCCTACATATGGCTGGCCCTCAGACTAGCGCAGCACGCACCATTACACGCACAGTATGGTGCTAATGCGCGTGGAAAATGAGGGACATCTAGGCTTAGAGACACCACATACGGTGCACCCTCCAAGAAGGGACACCTTCGTAAAGATTACCTCGATATATATAGTTCAACAAAGTGCCTTCATAGAAAGACCACCTTCATTCGATACACCATTTAATAATTAGACCCCCCAAAGCGACCACCTTTCTATTGAAACCACTTCATGCCAGTCCCTAGCCAGAGTGGTCTTACATTGTACTTAGGAGGTTATAAGGCAATGGAGTGGTCAAATTACGTAGGTGGTCGGCCTAGAAAGGCTTTAGGAAATGGACTTTTAAATGAGCTCGGATAAAAACGTAGGCGTTGCCACAAAAAGCGTTTATATTAGGAGGCAATATCCTATCAAAAAAGAAAGTTTATTTTGCACGCCTGCATGGCTCTGCCTTCCGGGACTTGAAAGTGGGTGCCATCAAGCGTAATGTGTATATTGAGGGCGGTAAATTAGCCAGGCAGACACACTATCTCCCTGTATCATCTTTTTGCATTCTTTACCCACAGATTTAATAGTGAGATTATTATCAAGCCCAAATCTTTGATTCGTCATGTCCACGTAATATTATAAGTGAGGTTTTAGCGGCCTCTCTTTTTTTGGATCGACATGTGATAGTCTTAATTGCATTTACGCGAATTCAAATTAAGGAAATTTAGACCATTTAAAAAGGTTGCTTTGAAGTGACATTGATATTCTCTTTGGTATTAGTTGGTAAATGTTACCTCAATGTTGTCATATTTTCCCCGAGCGTTTGACACAAAATTATGATCAATCTGTGCTTATATTATGACTACAGAGGAACTTCGTTTAATAGACGTTCCTTAGTATTGGCTAATACTGTGTTGTATGAAGGGCAATTTTTCATGTCAAGTATGGAAGTTTATGAAATGTCAAAGTTGATTTTGACACTTCAAAAGCTGTTCTTCTTATGCTAATAAATCCTGTTTTTGTGTATTGGGGACAAGTGCGTGTTGGAAGGATTTGTAATGATTATGATAATAGGGTAGTTATCTTGTACACACGATTTTTTACTGCGATGGCTACACTGGGCTGCTTCTTGAACTAGGTTAGATTGATAGATATAATACCTATCTGCTTGTTTTAAGATACTGGCATGCAAACAAATTTCTAATCTTTATGTTGCTGGTTTCCAGCTATTGCTATTCTGGATTAATAATGTTTACTTTTCATGTTCATTACAGCTCAATTTCATAGATTGAGGTGTTGGTCCTCATTGGTGAAATCCATACAGGATGGTGTTGACCATAATCTTCATTCGATTGGTAGTAAACAAACTGAGTATCTTCAATGAATGTGTTAGTTTTGAAACCGACCACTTACCATAAACATGTTTGAGAGGAAGTATTCGAGTCCAGAATTGTATCAGGAATGCTTCAGAGTATTTGTTTGTTGCTTCATGTGCCCTTATGTTTCTGCTAATATTCAGCAATCTAATAGGTCTGATTCATTCCCTACATAGCAGTAATAAAATGTTCACTGTGTTTATTATTTTGCTTCTTTTTAGATGTTGATGAATGTTCTTCAAAATCCCTATAATGGTGTGTGTGGAAATGAATTAGCTAAGTACAGCACTTCAACCGACACTGGCTACACTGGAACTAACTGTGAACAGGGTGAAATTGAAAAGAAATAATAAAACTTTTACAATTTTGACTACTGTTGTAACTGGTTATTAAGTACCGGTGTGTTGGCAATTGTGGACCTGTGTTTAGGGCGTATGTGATTCTGAAGTTCTGAAAGCAAGGACTCTTGCTTGTAAAATCTCCGACAAATAAGTGACAAAGAAGAAACAATTGCCATATTTACAAATACCCTAATCCCGTCTGAGTTGGAATCATTGCTTTCCAAGTATTGCTATGATTGCAATATTATACTCATATTAAATTAAGTGATAAAATTAAAGAGATATGCACAGGTGAATTTCATGTCATTTTAACCTTTTATACTTAAATAATATTACTTGCTGAGCTATTTGATACATGCATTTTTTATCTATGTGCCGTATTCCATTTCTTCACAATCAAATTCGTCCCCTAATTTCTTCCATGGGAAATGTACCCAACAATCTGTTTGGCAAACAGTCCTAAACACTGACACCTTAACAGCCTTAAGGTTCTAGTCCTAAAATGATAGCAGTCGCATGTGTGTTTTGTTAAGTAAACAAACTTACTAAGGGTTCAGTATAGTACCTTAAACAGTTGCTTTCCTTGCCGTGTGGGAGTAGCTAGGTATACTATGGCATTTGTAAAGTACATATTCTACGAGGCAAGCGATTTTGATCATGCAAACCCATTTTAGCGTGATTTGATTTTTGAGAGCCGAGCGTATGCCGAGGTATCATCATGTCCACTGTTGCCACCGATGTTGCTATGGCTACTTATGCTATATCATTTGATACCTGTACTTGTGCAAGCCTTTTCTTTTCATTTATGCATTTGATTGGAGATTTTCTGAATATTACTGCGCCACATTCAACAGTTGTTTCTTCATAGCTGTATTTTTGACTACCCTGGCACAAATAACCCCTACTGACAGGCCTGAATGCATTCTCTGTACATTCAACACCAATCATATTTTGTTTTCAACAAAAACACTACTAGGAGATGGACATGTCTGAAAATAAAAAGTTCTTACACACACAAACTTTTTAACAGGCATTTGATCATACTTTGGAAAAGAGGGTTTATTTGATCACACACATTACTCATACAAACAATGGGTTGTCATGGAGCTTAATCGCTCATCTACAATTCAAGACCATTGAATTAGATGTCAAATTGAAAGCCCATATAGCGCTTTCATGATATAGTTATAAAACAATACATTCTTACACACAACTTCATTTATGTCCCCTTAAGCAATGGCTAATCAGTTACAAATGTTCCTCTGGCTGTACAGGCGGTCACTAACTACTCACTAACAATTCAAATGGAATCACTTCACCACCATTCAATCATTAATGGATCAAAAAGCTTCCCATTTTATGATTTTTATGAAGTAGAAACCCTTTTGTTGCTTTTTTAAAGGAATATTAATGAATGTTCCTCAATCCCTGTATATATGAATTAACGTGTGAGGATGGCGTGGCAACTGAGTACCGCTACTTGACACACTGGATACACTGGAACTAACTGTGATCTAGGTGAGAGTGATTTGAAATATACCATGCTTCACAGTGCTAGGTATTGTATGCTGTTGTTGGGAGTGATAGCATGATGTGAAAAATTGATAGGAATCGTTAAGTAGCAGGCACTTAAACCTGAATATTTTTCAATATTTACCAAGCAAATCTATGCCACGTGAACTCTCACATGTATTATGTATATGTGATTGATTCTACAATAATAGTAAGATAGTTCTATTGTGCTGATTTATATTATTTTGTATAGAGACCAATTTGTGCCAATGATTTTGTTTATTTTCTTGGATATATTTCTTGTGTTACACACATCTAATAAATAATAAATTCATAATAAATTTAATGTTTGGTCCACAATATGTGTATACTCTGTTTCATCACTCAATACAATGATATTGCTTGAAGGCAGTTGGAAAACATGGCATTAGAAGAACCCATTTCATGTATTTCTATATAGCTATATACAATTCTTAAATGAATACAAATGACTGAAAAGCAGTTTATGATATCAGAGATACCAAACATGTATGAACTTATCAAACACAGAAAGACAGTAGGAGCAACATGTCTATTCTTTTACAATTTCGAGATTGCTTTTAAAAAGATATATGATCCTGTTGCCATTCCAAAAAGTATTGTTACTCTTTCAGATATTGATGAATGATGCTTTGAGCCCTGTAAAACGGTGTGTGTGAGGATGGATTAGCGGAGTACAACTGCACTTGTGATTGATGGCTACACTGGAGCTAACTGTGAATGGGTTAGATTGATAGATATAATTCCTATCCACTTGTTTTAAGATACTGGCATGCAAAAAAAATTTCTAATCTTTATGTTGTTTGCTTTCGTTTCCAGCTCATTGCCTATTCTGGATTAATAATATTTTACTTTTCATGTTCATTACAGCTCAATTTCATAGATTGCGTTTTGGTCCCCTGCCAATTGTTAAATCCATACAGATGGTGTTAATGTAATCTTCATTCGATTTAGTAAAACAAACTGAGTATCTTCAATGAATGTTAGTTTTGAACCTACCACTTACCATAAGCTTATGTTTGAGAGGAAGTATTCGAGTCCAAGAATGTAATAGAATGCTTCAGAGTATTTGTTTGTTGCTTCATGAGCCCTTATGTTTCTGCTAATATTCAGCAATCTAATAGTTCTGATTCATTCCCTACATAGCAGTAATAAAATGTTCTATTGTTTATTATTTTGCTTCTTTTTAGATGTTGATGAATGTTCTTCAAATCCCTGTATAAATGGTGTGTGTGGAAATGAATTAGCTAAGTACAGCTGCACCCACAGCTGATACTGGCTACACTGGAACTAACTGTGAACAGGGTGAGAGGAAAAAATAATAAAGAGCTTTACAGTCCCTGACTACTGTTGTAACTGGTTATTGGCGTGCCGTGTGTTGGCAGATTGTGGAGCTGTGTTTAGGGCGTATGTGATTCTGAAGTTCTGAAAAAAGGACTCTGTAAAATCTCGACAAACAAGTGACATGAAAACAGTACCATATTTAAATACCCCTATCCCGTCTGAGTTGGAATCATTCTTTTTCAATATTGCTATGATTACAATATTATACTCATATTAAAATCAAATTGATAAAATTAAAGAGACATGCACAGGTGAATTTCATGTCATTTTAACCTTTTATGCCAAATAAATATTACTTGCTGAGCTATTTGAATACATGTTTTTATCTATGCCGTATTCCATTTCTTCACAATCAATTAAATCCCTAATTTCTTCCATGAAATGTACCCAACAATCTGTTTGTAAACAGTACTAAACACTGACACCTTAACAGCCTTAAGGTTCTAGTCCTAAAAATGATAGCATTCGCATGTGTTTTGTTTCAGAACAAACTTACTAAGGGTTCAGTATAGTACCTTAAACAGTTGCTTTTCTTGCCGTGTGGGGTAGCTGAGTATACTATGGCATTTGTAAAGTACATATTCTGAAAGGGCAAGCGATTTTGATCATGTAAACCCATTTTGGCGTGATTTTTGATGGAGTTTGATTTTGCATGAAATGAACGTGTCTGAGGGCATCATCTGACACCTGGGGGACGATTTTTTGGCACTTTCTGAAGCAAATAGATATATCAATGTTTTACGGAAGATCAATTTTAAAATTTCCACACTGAGAAGTTGATAATTTTTTAATATATGCTAGAATATATTGTGAAGAATCAGAAGATCATATGCTAGATGGGGGGGGTCAAACTTGTATCTCCGCTCAGTGGGGGCTGAAGAGTGAGTGGTTTGTGAATTTTGGCAATGGAAAGTTTTGTTTGATTTCTGATTTTAATGGCAACAGAAAAGCTATATCAATATCACATTGAATGATACATTTTTAAATGAATCCCTATCTGCTGCTCTTCAAAAACGCTATATATATTGTCTATGTTAGCTGAAAGAGAAGCAGAGTAACAAAAAATGCCAATGTTGAGTGTGTATTTGTGAAGAAACCTAATTGTGGTTTCAAATTATTTTTTAGGACTAGACCCTTAAATATTTCTGAGCAGCTAATTTTGGCTGTCGCACTGGTGATAGAGGCTGCAATTTCATGGAGTGGTCTTTTTTTTTTTTGAAGGGGAGATATGAACGTGACAATCTATGGCAATGCACTTTTTTATGGGTATTGATATTTTGTCAAAACGCATACTAATAAGAGTGCAGTCCCCTATTACCTCTGTACCAATGGTGCTTCCCAATAACAATTCTGAATTTGAGCGCCTGCATTTTGTAACCACTGTTACTTGGCCACCGATGTTGCTATGGCTACTTATGCTATATCATTTGGATACCTCTTAGCTTGTGCAATGCTTTTATAACACTCATTATGCATTTGATTGGAGATTTTCTGAATATTACTGCCTTACAATTTCAACAGTTGTTTTCTTCATAGCTGTATTTTGACTACCCTGTGGCACAAATAACCCCTACTGACAGGCCTGAATGCATTCTCTTTGTACATTCAACACCAATCATATTTTGTTTCTTCATCGAAACACCACTAGCAGATGGACATATCTGAAAACAAAAAAGTTCTTACACGCACAAACTTTTTAACAGGCATTTGAAGTCATACTTTGGAAAAAGAGGGTTTAATTTAGATGCACACATTTACTCATACACCAAACAATGGGTTGTCATGGAGCTTAATCATGCTCATCTACAATTCAAGACCATTGAATTAGATGTCAAATTGAAGCCCATATGCCCCTTTCATGATATAGTTATAAAAAAAATGTGGTTCAATACATTCTTACACGCACAACTTCATTTATGTCCCCTTAAGCAATGGCTAATCAGTTACAAATGTTCCTCTGGCTGTAAATATCAGGGGTGTGGGGAAAACGGTCACTAACTACTACACTAACTAGTTCATTGGAATCCTTCCACCTGTCAATCATTAATGGATCAAAAAGCTTCCCATTTTATATGATTTTTATGAAGTAGAAACCCGTTTCCTTGTGACAACAATGCGTTTCTGCATTTCTAGAATTTGAACACTCTACATCATCATGAAGTATTAGTCTCTCTTAATCTTTAAAAACCACTTAGTTTACTTAGCCCAAAATGGCGTCATCAAAGCATGTGGTCAGCGGAGGAATACAGAACTGCACTCATAATTGTAAAAATCAGAAGTTATTAGGAGCAACATGTTAAATATATCAAAAACAAAATTAATTATTCAATCTATCTAAGGAGACATTTGCTGTGCATGTCCCTTTAATACATTGTTGGGAACAACAAGAACCATGTTGGGAGCTATGAATAACGGAATATATTTTTCCCAAGTTTGCTTGTGAATCCATTCTATGGTCACTGTTTTGCCAATCAAGCTCCTGCTACTGTATTGACATAGCTGAAGAGACATCTTCCATTTTACTATATCAAAGTGGCCCTGACGGGACTCAAACTCACGACCCCAAGGTTTGTGAGACCAGAATGATACCATCATCCCCCAAGCAGCGGGCTGTTAAAAGGTTACTCGGATGAACCGATGTCTCTGTAACCCCCCAGCTTACATACTTGGTCAGTTATCATCTCAACTCAGAGATTATGGGTTCGAATTGCAACTGAAGACAGACATTTTGGGGAGTGCTAATGTTCCAGTCTTGTTAAGGTCTGTGATTCTATGAATAACGGTATATATTTTTTCCCCAAGATTGCTTGAGAATTCAATTCTACTCTCACTGTTCTGCCAAGCAAGCTCCTGCCACTGTATTGACATAGCTGAAGAGACATCTTCCATTTTACTATATCAAGTGGCCCTGACGGGACTCAAACTCACGACCCCAAGGTTGTGAGACCAAAATGATACCATCATCCCAAGCAGTGAGCTGTTAAAAGGTTACACGGACGAACCGATGTCTCTGTAACCCACAGCCTTCGTACTTGGTCAGATATCATCTCAACCCAGAGGTCGTGGGTTCTGCATGTTAAGAGCAATTTGATAGGAATTGATCATAACAGATACAAAACAGAACAGTTTTCACTATCATATTTTGAGCGAACTCCTATATGGGATATATATACATGTGTGTGTATGTGTGCGTGTGTCTTTGATTCTACAATAATGGTAAGATGGTTCCCACCTACTGTGTATTAACTTTGTCCACCAAATGGGTATGTTCTATTTTGTCTGTCAAAACAATAATTTTTACTAGAATGTGGTTAGAAAGCATTACATTAGAAAGAACCCACTTCATTCATTATGATATAGTTATACAATGTTTACAAAGAATACAAATGATTGAAAAGTGGTCTGCAATACAAGCATACCAAATATGAATGACCTTGTCAAACACAGAAAAAACAGTAGAAGTACCACGTCTATCCTTTTTACAATTTAGGGATTGTTTATCTGAAGATATATATGATCCTGTATTCATGGGAAAGGTGTTCTAATGATCATGTTGCTGTACCTTCCAGATATTAATAAATGTTCTTTCCAATCCCTGTATAAACGGTGTGTAAAGATGGATTATCTGAGTACAACTGCACTTGTGACACTGGCTACACTGGAACTAGCTGTGAATTGGGTGAGATTGACTGACGTAATACCTATCCTTTTACTATTTTGGGACTGCTTGTCATAAGATACTGGCATGCAAAAAACGTGTTCTAAATTTTCATGATGTTGGTAATTGCCAGTTTATTTCAGTTTTGGACTGTTTAATGTTTAGTTTCATGTTCATTACACCTCAATTACTTAGTTTAAGGTGTTTGGCCCTACCAATTTTCAAATATATACAGGATGGTGTTATCATAATTTTCATTTAATTAGTAGTGAGAAACTGGATGTCTTAAATTTATGTTAGTTTGAAATCGGCCACTCACCCACAATCATCATGCTTAA
>CM032663.1:6850507-6867996 GCA_019095985.1 Streblospio benedicti
GGTATTAGTTGGAAAATGTTACCTCAATGTTGTCATATTTTCCCCGAGCGTTTGACACAAAATTATGATCAATCTGTGCTTATATTATGACTACAGAGGAACTTCGTTTAATAGACGTTCCTTAGTAATGGCTAATACTGTGTTGTATGAAGGGCAATTTTTCATGTCAAGTATGGAAGTTTATGAAATGTCAAAGTTGATTTTGACACTTCAAAAGCTGTTCTTCTTATGCTAATAAATCCTGTTTTTGTGTATTGGGGACAAGTGCGTGTTGGAAGGATTTGTAATGATTATGATAATAGGGTAGTTATCTCGGTGTTCATGTGCATATGATTTTTACTGCTGTAGCCTTTGCAAATCAACATCATTTTCACAGCGGGAATCCTCTCGAAGTACAGTGGAACCTCTAGTTTTGAACACAAATTACGCCATCAAGACAAAAATGCTAAAATTGCATATTACTAATCTAAAAGTCTATTTGTACTCAGTTTCACACAATGTCGGCGTCATAACCTTCACGTGCACGAAGGAACGGCGAACATTTAGCGTTTCTGGCAAACGTGTCCAAAAATACAAGTTGTACTGTAAAATGCAAATGAAGTGATCACGTGACACACGACAATAATTAGCCGCGTGGTTTCATGTGATGGCGACATTTGTGGCAGTTCACTATAATTATCGCCTGTTTGGTCGCATGGCGGCATTGTGACACAATTAAGCAGCAGAGATATTTCTCACACTCTGCACTAAACATGACAGTGATTTTGGGGTAGCTTCTATATTAAATGATCTAGCTAGGCAATGATTTGTGCCTTATATGAACTGAAGAGTTGGCCATCTCTGTACATGGACTTTAAAGGCCATTGATCCCTGTGGTGGATATAAGGTACCTCTTTCCCCTGACTTCAGAACAAGCAGGATTTCAAAGTGGTCTGGAGTATGGATATACCCCCAGACCCCCTTAACAACCGCCATTGGCGGAAACCTATATATGTACATGAGGACCATAAAATATTATGACGGAATTATATATCGTGGAACTGGCGCCAGACTATGATATATCCAATGTAAATTACGTACAATGTACATGGACTACATAGCCGATAGTTTCGCTCCAACTCTGCGATGTCATCATGTTAGTTCTACAATCGTACACCCTAATCGTACCGTGGAAGAGTCACTATATAAACGATACAAAACTGAACAAGTGTGTAGCAAATAGAACACGAGGCATGTAGGCAAATAGACAACCCAAACAGACGACAAAAGCTGCAAATAGAATGAAACATGAACAAACCCAGAGGACATGCATAGACGCAGAGAACGTTACCACTACGTCATGGGAACGTCGTCATGCAGCAAATATGTTGTTAAAAATAAGTATAGTCTCTTGATTTGTAAGAAATTGCAGTGGAACCCTCGTGCGCTATGTGTAAACCTCCCTGTTAGGGACACCCGTCATATGTGGACACTTTTCACTTCTCTCGGGAGTGTCCACGTAAGGGTGGTTTCACTGTATTAGGCACAATTCAAACACCTATATACAACCAGCGTCGTGAGTGCAAGGATAGGACGTTCGAAGAGTGTTATAGTAACACTGCACATATCAACAATACTATAGCCAACAGAAGATTGGCATTCTGTCCTGGATAGCAAAGTGTCCATATGAGTGAGATTTTACTACCGGACCACTATAGGATAGTGCCCCAAAATGGGGTTTTGATAAGTGACCATTAGGATGACCGCCAAAAGTGTCGTCTGCTCACCTGACTATACGCCGCCTCCCGCCGGCCGCACGCCCCCGGCCCCCCGCCCCCAACACAGTCGCTGTACCCCATGCCCAGTGCCAGCATATCCTGTTGATAAAGGCTTTATCCCGAATCCCAAGAGGTAGTAATCCTAGAGGCTATCCAATCCCATGTCCTCCCGTCTTGGCCAACATTGTACGTAACTTTTTTTCGTCTGGCTTTGTACACGTAATCAGTGTAACTTTACATTAAAATAACAGTGTACCAATAATAAGCCGTAAAATTCAACTGGGTAGTTTTAATATAATTTATCTTTGCATGTAGTAACTGCAGCTTGAAATAAACAATCCATTCAAAGTCAGTTTTAACTAAATAATAACACAATCACAGTCAGGTAATAACTGATCAAAACTGTTCAACAAATTATTTCAATTACGTTGGCACGTGTTGTTTCAATCCGTGGATGAGCACTCCAGGTAGATCAATACCCCTGCCCATGCAACTCTCGCACATTTGGCTCGTGCATTTTTCATCAGCCAGAGTCCTATGAGTGCATGATTGAACCGTGCATGGATAATAGTCTCTCACGTGCAATATTGTAAACACGAGAATAGCTTGCTTAAGCAGTACACACCATGTCCAAGAAAGCTGTAAAAGTTGAATGGAAATTATCCACAAAAAGTTTTAATAGCCAACAAGTTTATGTTATTTGTTGTTTTGACAGGTTAGAGCTTTAAACTTTATTTACATCAATCCAAAATGTGAATCGGCAATGATAGTGTGATAGCACCTTCAACAATTGAAAATCCCACCACAACAAATCAATCATACCCCCTTGGGTATTTTAATCCAGATCCAGCACACTGATCCAAATCACCCCCTGGTCACCCTATAATCCGCACTAATCTCATCATATCCGCTTCTTAATCCTCTTTTTATTGACGGCAAAACTCCGGTCTGACTCGCCACCAAATAACAATATTGATTCGTGCTAATTAAAAATTGATTTCGTTTTATCCGGTAGAGTAGTTAATCTTGTGGGGCTGCGGGAGTCGTAAATAAAACTACCTAATAGTTCTGATTCCCGTCTGACTTTTACACAGCCACCGTCTTCTCTCTCTGACAGTTTCTCGTCGACTGACGTCTGCTGCCGCTTTCCGCCGCCAGGGGCGCTGCGCTGACTTTTGTCACGTGACCGGAGCGAACGACAGGTGCGCTCGCTGCACTGTCGTTTGGTTCTTTAAGTTTTTCTTTTTAAAAGCCTTTTTTGGAGAGGGTATCTTTCTTGATTTATTTGGCACATCAATTGCATTTTCATTTCATTTTACCCCCTTCAAATTCACGTTCTTTAAAATGAGGTTCTATAACTAACAGATATCTTAAGATGTCAATTTCAACAGTTTTAAAAACTGTTACGTTTATATGACAAGATTGCTATTCTGCTATTTGGTTGTGATGTAACATCGTCTTGAGAGTAATTAAACGTTAGTTGGTGCCATGCCACGTGTTGTCAAGCATATTCATACAAGGCAAAACATCACTCTTAACTTGGCAACCATCAATATTATGTATTTGTGTAGTCGTGATAATGTAGCAATTAATGGTTTTATTTGTGGAACATTCATTTTAGCAGATATTTGTTAGTTAATCTATAGAATTTGCACTTCTCTTTACTCTAGATAACCACAAAACCAAAATTGCCGAAGGCATAAATATGAAATCTCTGAAAGAACACGTATATATCACAGGACTTATGAATAATAAATTCAAAATCTCATTTTCGTGCCAGAATAACAGATCCTTCCTAACGTCCTAGAGGTAAAAGCGTTTAAAGCTTGTATTTGTACGCTAATAGAGTTATTTCAGGAACGTAGCTGAATATATGACCGCCAGCGAAATATGCATAGTCATAGTTTTTATGGCATGTGCTTGTGTCTTGGAGTGGCCGATGATTCTTTTGCCGCATTCTGTAGTAACTTAACTGTGAAGCATTCCGTTCAAGGTCTCTGCTGGACAATGGAAAACCACTAGTTTTAGTGTTTTGCCATTCCTATGGCTTGACTGCAAATACTTTGAGATAACCTGTAAACAATGTTCATGAATATTGTAACAATGTCAATCCGTGCTTGGCACACATATACACAATATAAGAAAAAGGTAAATATCAATGAGATATTTCAAATGACTCATGTTAAACACCTTGCAGGTAAGCAAAGATGGCCGTATAATCGGACTGTGAATTACACTGAAAGAATATAGGCTTAAAGTCCGTCCCGTTTGATGTATCTCCCGTGGGAATATGCCCCCTGCCTTCCCATCATGCTCCGCCCAACCCCTCCTATGTCCTCCCACGGATAATACTTCTATAAGAAATTGATTAAAATGTGCACTGTACATTTAAGGCGTCCAATGGACGTAATAGCGAGTCTCTAACAGCCCAAAATAATCACTTCTGGCCAATCAAACAGAACATTGAATAAATGTAAGCCTTGTAATTGCGATGCGGGAGAGATAGAACCCACAGCCGTTTACCACCTCGAGGAGTGTTGGCTCTAATGTGGTGTGAAAGTATTGTAGGACAAGGTGTCGCGAAACGTAAGCCCTGGAACGTTCAGCCCCACCCCTCTCTCTATTAGCCCCTCCCTGGTCCAATATACATAGGAAACTACATATAATAAAGATTGCAACCAATGCATTTTAAATAGATTTTTGATTCTGTAATAGACCAATCAATCCAGAGACGTGTAAATTTTTGATAGAATAGAAGCAACATAGTTATATCATACACTTCTTGTAAAGGGCTTTGCCGTAACACTTCAAATCATTTTCCTCGTGTATGCCCATCTTCCAGTTTTGCACCTTCACAATAAGCTCTTGATCATGTCAACCTTGACTTGGTGACGAGCCGTAACGTCTCAATTACACCAAAAGTGAGGTTTCAAACAGGAAAAGCACAATTCATCAATCTCTTCTGTCTCATTTGTGGCCTACTGAGAAGTTTGTACATTTTAACCGTTGCTGACCTTTAAAGGAAGAAGGACTATGATGGATATGATTGAGGTGGAAATGTTTCCATGGTCGTCATTAAAAAACGTGAGATATTTTTAACAACAGTTGCAACTTATACAACAGAAGTATTATTCGATTAGGACCCAATTGAATGGGTTTGAAACAATTTATATCCTTATGACCTTTGATTTGTATTTTCAGCCAGCCAGTCAGTCAACCAACCAGTCAACCAGCCAGCCAGCCAAACAGAGATACTTATAGCTAGTTAACCAGCCATAGAGAACCAACCAGTAAGGCAGCCAATCAGCCAGTCAATCAGCCAGCCAGAGAGACAGACAGCCGGTGAGGTAGACAGCCAGTCATTCAGCACACCAATTATTATGTACGAGAAATGAATCTAATAATCTGAAATGGACATTGTCTTACTATCATTCCATGTGAAATGGTATTGGTTGCTCCTAGATAGTTGTCCCTCCCATGCCCAACCACTTTCATTCCCACCACCTCCAACGCATATTACATTTCTTCCACAAAGTCACATATTGACAGATGATTTATCAGACCCGTCTGCTATTCTAGTGGAATCTTCATGATGTATATTCACTGTGCTCTTTTCTTGGCTCAAACCAATGCCCTTTTATTGTCATTATAACCTCTAATTGATCTGGACAAGTTAACAATCCGCAAGCACTCCAGCAGAAGATGAAATAATCACCACACGGCACTTCCCATGTTCAGACATGAATTGCGCGTTCAACCTTTCGCATTAATTACTTTGAACCATCCAATCCTTTGATGTATAATGAGGTAGATTTTGTATTAGTTTGCTGATGGACGTGCAATGTGACCCTCCCATGGCTATTTTCCCACAGTATTGGTCAGGGATTACACAAAATTAATTCAAAAACCTTTCCGCGTATACTGACCATGTGGGTAAGTGGTCATCTTGTCACTAAGGACTTTTTTACTGGGAAATACATGATCATTTTCTATTGTACACATAATTCCCCCATTGGCTGTATTTGTTCATTAGAGCCTAGGAACCACTCGTGAGAGTTGAAAGTATAAATACAGTCACTGAATACTCATATACGTGTAAGTATGTGGTGATGACATCCATATAGCCTAAATAAGATGCATATCCAATACATTGTCTCTCTAAATTCAACACTCGAAAATTATGGAATCACAATCCCATCCAGTCACTGAAGCCGGTAATTAATGTGTAACTTGAGACCCCCCAATCCTAACATTACCTATAGCAAGATGATTATAACTGTGTTCGTTTCCCACACGGGACAAATTCGTTTGATCCCCGCCCCACGAATTTCATGCTACGAGTACGCCGTGAAGTGTACGCGTTCCCGACCTGTTTCGCTAGTCTCTTGGGGCACAGACTCCAATAGTACTGTTGTTAGCAGAAAGCTTGTTTTAAATGCACGTAGGTCCTTTGAGTCTACTTTGTAGCATTATAATATTCTAACCCAATACTGTATCATACGTGTAGTTATTTTGGTTGCATTTTAACACCCGCCCAATACAGATTTCTTTTAAAGATGGACAACTTTGAATTCAACAATCCAGAACTTCCATTACTTCATAACAGGTTGTTGTTAATTCAACGCGAGTCGTCTGCTTGTATTAAGGGGTTAGCGCAGTCGATTCTGACAATTTGATGCTGCTATGCACGCCATAACTATGTACGTACAACTATTGAACTGGTTCATAACTATTCTAGGTCTGCAAGTTATTGTTGCCACCATACAAAAATAAAAATATTTCTAATGAGATTTTCTAATAAGTTGGTCAAAACTTAATGAACACGAAATGACAGTTAGAGAAACGATGGAAATTTCGAATTAAAAAAGAGGCATCGTCCAATAACAACTATCTGAGGTACCCCTCCTTTTTAAAGGAGAGTTGTCAAGTCAAAGAGTGTCCTCTAAAGTAATGCCCCTGCCCCCATTATGTGTTATATGGTGGGGCTAGCACGCCAACGTGTAATACCTCCTTTGTAGGTGAATAAAGGGCAAATATAATTGGCATAACTGTCAAAATACAAATCACAGTGTTCTTATTTATTGAGACTGTTACCTGGGTTGATTTTTAACCACTTGTTTGGCCGCAACGAGGTTTGAATTTGAAAATATACACAATTCCATTGAGGATGTTGTTTTGACATGAAACTAACAATTACATATATGAAGACCATTCAAAAAGTCTATCATTTCAAACTTTTTGGTTAAAGTGTCTCTTTCAGTTTGAAGAAGTTTACCAAGTAGGAATATCAATAACTGTTTCTCTTTTTTTGGCAATTTCAAGATACTACGCATGACATGGCTTGATCTACACTGTCCTACTGTTCTAATTTGCTGAACGTTTGAGAAAAAACTCTTTTACGAAAATCGTGTGGTGTTTGGATGAGTGATAATTTACTGTCGCAGGCCAATTGAATAGTAAGCCCGTAAGGGATGAGGATGTCACTCTGAATATATGCGTAGCTCACATAACATTACTCATCAACAACTCATTGGAGTGGCAGTATTAATGACATGTGCTATTGTATTATGGAGACCTTACTTACAGAGTATATCTGTTCACTGGCCCTACTAATTACTGTGGTCATGGCATAAGATTAGTTCAAATCTAAACACTGGCTATAATTTGCGGAACATGTCTTTATGTTCATTGACCAGCCAAACACACAGCGGTCAATTCTCCGTCCACTGCTCACTCAGTTCAAGTCATAACTTGCACCTCTGATCACAACATCCCAACCTGATTCTGACCAACTTTTGAGTGACTACATGCAGAGTTACTCATATCTCATGGAGGGCGGTGCATTGTGACTAGAAGTTGTAAATGTTAAATTTTGCTGTTCAACTCTGTAGCCAAGGAGATTTTGGATATATTAATATTACATTTAAACAACATATTTTACCTTATGTTTAAATCATAATGATGTTTTCCAATCATGTTCTATTATTTAAAAAAGTAGCAAAACTAGAAGAAAATTACACATAGCCTTAAATAATATTTAGCTTCTTTATATATACTTTCAGAACGAAAAAAAAAAACAGTAGTGAAATAATATAAGAGGATAAGTATTAATTACAGCTGTCAAGGATAAGGCAAGTTTTGGAACTTTTTCCTTATGCAAATAATGTGCATGGTCTTGTATAGAAGCTTGTAAGTCATAAAACGTACAAAAACCAGATTACAATGGCAAACCGCAGTGACATGCAATTCAAGTCGGCAGCAAGTAAGAAATCATTCAATCAAAGTGATGCTCGGAAATCACAAAGAGGAATCTGGAGTGGCGAGAAATCATGTAAATGTAGTGAGTGTGGCAAGTGTTATAGTGCCAGTAGAAACTTGACCAGCCACATGAGAATCCACACTGGGAAGAAAGAACATCAGTGTACAGTGTGTGAGAAATCATTCACTCAAAGTGGAGATCTAACAAAACATATGAGAACTCACACCGGTGAGAAACCTTACGAATGTAGTCAATGTGGCAAGTGTTTTAGTCAAAGTGGCCACTTGACCAACCACATGAGAATCCACACTGGAGAGAAAGAATATCAATGTGCAGTGTGTGAGAAATCATTCAGTCAAAGTCATCAACTGAAAATCCATATGAGAACTCACACCGGTGAGAAACCTTACGAATGTACAGTGTGTGAGAAATCATTCACTCAAAGTGGAGATCTAACAAAACATATGAGAACTCACACGGGCGAGAAACCTTACGAATGTTGTCAATGTGGCAAGTGTTTTAGTCAAAGTGGCAACTTGACCGACCACGTAAGAATCCACACTGAAGAGAAAGAATATCAATGCACAGTGTGTGAGAAATCATTCAGCCAAAGTGGAACTTTGAAAACCCATATGAGAACTCACACCGGTGAGAAACCTTACAAATGTACAGTGTGTGAGAAATTATTCACTCATAGTGGAGATCTGACAAAACATATGAGAATCCACACTGGCGAGAAACCTTACAAATGTAGTCAATGTGGCAAGTGTTTTAGTGTCCGTTGCTACTTGACCAGTCACATGAGAATCCATACTGGGGAGAAAAAATATCAGTGTACAGTGTGTCAGAAATTATTCAGGCAAAATGGAAATCTGAAAACCCACATGAGAACTCACTCTGGCCAGAAACCTTATGGTTGTGGATGTTGTGATAAAAATTTCTCTACTAGGTCTGCTGTTGTTTGTCATATGCGCACGCACACAGGCGAGAAACCATACAAGTGTGATCAGTGTGAACAATGTTTTGCTGACAGTTCTAAACTGAAGAGGCACAACCGCACACATACTGGTGAGAAGCCATTTTACTGCCATATTTGTCACAAATCATTTTCACGGGGAGACTGCTTGGAAAAGCACCATATGACTGTGCATGCAAAGAAGTGAACTGGTATTGCTCAACATCATTTTGTGAATAGTTTTATAGTATGTTAGCTGTTATAGACAAATTTAGTAGTTCACCTTGTGCAGTAAAAGATGGAGACTTTTTTTCTGTCTGACCAAGTAGACCAGTCATTCAGAATGAATCAATGAACCAGCCACTCGAAATATGCAAATAGCTTTCTGTACATGTAGCTATAAATCTACATTTAGTGTGTATTGATCGTTAATTATTATAATTAAATTTAGTCAAAATCTGACTGTTATAAGTGGGAAAACCCAACTTGATTTCGTATCAATATTTATTTTAGGGAGCAGGTGGGGATATTTCAAGCAAATTAAAGGAGGAGGCCTGAGAGGCATACCATAATGGTTTCATTTTTCATACCCCCCTAATAAATGCTATTACTTCCTTACTTTTTAATGTGCTTTTCATACAAACTATGTTCACCTTGTAGATGAATTGTAAACATGCAGCTTGCATATGGAAAAATTCTTCTGTTTTTAGAAACACTGTACATAGAGAATGTAAACTGTGGATAAACACTAAGCATAAGAACAGGAGCGGAGAACTGACTATTAAGTTTGATCACATAAACCATGGTTACTTTATAATCCTTCTTTGACCATTGCATATTACATAATTTCTTCTATCTTGATTTACATTGTTTTGTGCTGGCTATAAATTAGTTTTCAATAGCAGATCCAGGTTTTTAGAAAATGGGGGGTGGGGGGGCACACTTAGGGGATTTCATGGCTTTCGTCTACGCGAGTAATGGCGGACATGCCAAAAACCTTACGAAAATTAAGTATTTTGGTGGGAAAAGGGGCCCCTGCGCCCCCAACCCCCTGGATCTGCACATGGTTGTATTGTACTTGACAAACTTGCACATAGTAGTCTTAATTATAAATTCAATATAATTGTGTCATTTTTGTGGAATTTTCTGAACATGTGTCTATGACATGAAATATATGAAAAACAAATCTTCATGCATTGAGTCAAATTATCTCTGAATTGTAATCATTTTAGTGGCAAAATTATTACCAATAAAATTAACTTAGTTTTGAAAAAAACCTCTATTGATTCTGTAAGAGTATGCCCATTGTTAACTGCTCGGATTTCACGCTATAAACTCCCACCTTGGACGACACCCTGATATTACCCCAGCCCACTGACCACAACTGACCACAACCTGTCACCCACATGGTCATTACGCCCATTGTATATGCTACGTCATATACTAATACTTATAGGGTTAAACCCCTCATTCGCACAACGCCTTTCCTCCCACCACTGCTCATATATACCATAACTTACAATTACTGGTCATCATCCTGTAGTATACGTTACTGCAGACACCCATTATGGTCTTCACAAAATTCTAGTTATTTCTCGTGCTCTCTATAACACATCATCACCCTCCCCGCCCATCACCTTTTGTTCCCTTATTGACCATATAATCACGTATTGAGGAGGCTTTGAGGAGTTGAGGCTTCAGTTTCCGTAGATGTGCTGTGCTAGAGCAGTGATTCCGGTGTCAGTTTGAAAATGATATGGTGTGACACAGATATAGGCTGGCCCCCGGGGGTGGGGGGCTTTCCGGGAGGTTATAATGGGTCACATTCGGGGTATTATTCCCCACACCTCTCTTTTGTTGGCAATGCTTCCCCACATCTTTCCTTTTCAGACTTTACCCCATCTTCCACTTACATGTACTTATAACCACACCATTCTGACATAATAGTATGCACTGTCAGAGTAACCATACACGTTGGCTATAGCATATGGAGGTCTGTTTTATGTGTACAAGGGTGTAGCCCCCGATGTACTGGGTGAGCTCAATAGACTACACTCTCCGCACGTCATCAGGTCTCTATAGTATACAGTTTGGGGCAGTGATTTGTTTAATTACGTTAGTTGTGCGCCATGGTGGGTCTAATTGGACTTTATTTGACACACGTAACTGTATTCCTATAGTGTCATCATCCTATTACACTACTTGTATCTCAGTTTATCAGTTTAAAATGTCACTTGTACAGAAACAAACCCCGTGCCCCCGCACTATCGCCCACCATGCTGCTAATCGTCTGACGTCGAACTTAAATTGAAAGAAAACATCATCAACTGAAGAATGCTGGTCATTTTAGACCCCCTGCCCGGAGTTTAGACGACATCTGGAACCCACAATAGCGAGCCATTAACCCTCTCGGCACGGGTCCGTTATACTGACGTCAGTGCGAGGCGGGAGGGTTGACAAGATCAATATTGTGAGTAACGGCGGATTAAGTAATATTGTAACGGATTAAGCATTGATATAGTGTACTGTATTTTGAGGTGAATTCATACTAACGTTTGTATTTGAACACATTTTCACTTGTGTGGGGGTAAATTCTAAGACTCCAATAGAAGGATTGCTTCTCAGAAACCACACATCCCACCATTTGGAGCTTTTTTTTCCACATTCCTCTTTTTTCTTCCAGACATTTCCCCACATTTCACTTCATTGGGATCATCCATGTAAAATGTGTCTGAAAATCAATGCAGCTTCAATTTTTGTGGTTCAGAAACCAGTCCATTATCAATCCCTTTCTGTACGACATTCATTACACGGGCTTTTGAAGCAAAAACTGAAACACAACGGAACGTGCCTGAAAGAACTTTTACCGCACATTAACACCAAATTGGAACAATTTGTATGATAATATCTCTGTAAATCTGAAACCCATTTAGGAGGCTTCAATGCAAATTATTTGCATAATTGCGCAGTGTTATGTTTAGGAAAGGAAAATCTATGTTATAAAATCAAGAAAGGGGACTTCAAACCAAGTAGGAATAAGTGGGGCCATTAAAATCCAATTTCCTCCCATCTTCGTGATGATATCTGTATCATGAATATGTAAGGTAATGAATAACGTTAAGAGGTTATTTAGGCTAACATCAATCTATTACCTGTGATATAGTGGTAGATCCACAATTACTTTGATACAGTGCCCTGCAGTGAACTGATAGCATCATATTATAACCGTTAGACAATACATGTATGTTGCAAAAGTGACGCATCAAAGCTAGGTCGTATACGTTAACCAAGACATTTGCCATACTTACTTAGAACTAAATGTCCAATATCCTACCTCACAATGGAGAAACACTTCAGAGCTGACACTACATCACATAAAGAGTGGCATCAATTTGTCAAGTAATGTTATTTTGCTGCTAGAAATCCCAAATGTAAACCCCTTAACACTCACAACCAATGTCTATATTTACACGATGTCAATTACCCTCCTTAATGGTCAAGGAATTGACCACTGTATTGTATGTGGACAGTAAGTACTTTACGTTGTTTACCTTGTTGATTATCACCTTCTGACTTGGTGCTTCCCTCTGACTTATTTGACCAGAGCAATGAGACTATTTCCGCACCAATATACCCAGTCATCAACATCTATTTGGGGCATTTTAATCAATGCACAAGTTTTTGAGAATGTATAGTGCAGATCGCTCGGCTATTTTTTGTACACTATGCTGATTGTACAAATGCAGGAGGATAGGCTGGTGTAACTTACAATAGGGCCATTGAAATGAACTAAGTGTTCATTCCAATATCCATTCTGTATTGGAAGTTAGTGTACTACAATTGACAAATAAGCGAGGCAAATCACTATCTCAACTAGCAAAAAAGAACATCAAACTGCAAACACATAAAAACATGACACTAAAAAAAACAAATCAAAACAAGTGAATCCCATTGACTGGCCAATCATTAATTCTTGTGCATTTAACATACAGACTATACTTTAATTCTATACTGCAAATTGAAGCCTCCTAGAGACCTGTGATTAGCCTAAGTCATCGCCGTCCCTCTCAAGCCGTTATCTGTCTGATGTCGAGACCAGTAACGGTTTTATTCAAACATCCACAGTAACCAGAGAAGTGGCCGGTAATGTACGGTACTGTCTTAGCGGTCGTTCCCGTCCAATACCATGTCATTACGAGCCTCGCCTATCCCTGATCGTGGCACCTTTAGAGCTATCGACACGTGCGCCCGCCTTCTCCCTGCAATCTCTGCACCCACATGTACATGTCTCCCCATAGAACGGATGAGCCCCCGTGGCTCGAGTTACTCCTATGATCATGATGTGGATACAAAGTGTTTTGCGGAGGCTACAGTGCAACACGGCCTTTGTATAGTTTTCTGTACATGCGTAAAGCAACATTTTGACCACCTAGTCGGGCGTATTTACTCCATGCAAAAAGGTTGACATACTGACTGACTGACTGACTGACTGGCTGGCTGGCTGGCTGGCTGGCTGCCTGGCTGGCTGACTGGCTGGCTGACTGACTAACTGGCCTGCCTGACAGCCTGCCTCCCTCATGCCTGCCTGCCTGCCAGCCTGCCTGCCTGCCTGCATGCCTGCATGCTTACATAATTATGTAGTTACTGTTGACGATCTATCAAACAGAAGACAGCTTACATGGCAGCATAAAAGGATGACAAGGTTTATTTTGACATGCAACATACATGCATTCAGCACTCTACATGTACAAAAATTGTTACAAATTTGCCATGCAATGCCTCATAGCCTTATCACCGAAAGTAAACAAATTCTGGTGCGTGTGTTTTAATGGTTTTATAACATACGCCTAGCATGCCCTATTTCACCAACATGACATTTTTCCTGTATGCGATCCACGTGTTATATTGACGGAAATCATTGAGTGGAAACAATGACAAGAGATACACAGTTCACGCCTTTTGACAGGCTGCATTTGGACAATGACAAACGACAACGTGTTTTTCGTTCGATCGGGCAATGACAAAAAAGCGGACCGGGCGTCATTTACAGTGTCCAGTTCCTTCTGCCCTGTTTGTGAATATGCATGAGGAATACGGTGAATGTTTTATCAACGCACTCCTCAATGACATAACACACATTGTCATATAAAATTGTTACGTTCAGACTGGAGTGCGTTCGGAATGTGGGTGGACATAGGTAGATATGGGCCAGTGGGCGGGGTATTGCCATTTTTAACATGTCTCTGACTATAAATGAGTTTGGTAAATCCTGGATCTGCTTTATGTAGTCAAAGCAGCAGTGCCATCACTGGTAGACACCCGTCTATAGCGGACACCTCTGGATGTCTGGCAATCGGAGCAAATATCAGTGAATAAATCACCACACAAACACTTCGTGGCTATTATCTATGAGGTATAAGGTGGAACACCCGACCAACCTTTGCCCGCGTCGACTGCAGTGTTTTATCAGGACGTGAATAACACTTTACAATGGTCACTATTTGGACACTGGACACGTGCTGACGTCATACAGTGTGACACATTTGACAAACATGCCGGATCCGCGACCATTCATAAAACCAGCTTGACACACCCAGAAACACAAACAAATATATCAGTCTGGAGTCTGTCATATA
This sequence comes from Streblospio benedicti, assembly GCA_019095985.1. Lineage (NCBI taxonomy): Eukaryota > Metazoa > Annelida > Polychaeta > Spionida > Spionidae > Streblospio > Streblospio benedicti. The sequence goes on from CM032663.1 coordinate 6,865,115, forward strand.
GATGCAAGAACGACCCCCCCCCCCTTCCCCCCGCCCTCCGTGGCATTTGATCTTTTGAAACAGAAGTCCGTGAATTAGATTTCCGATCTGGTGGTGGCGATGTGCATTGCTCACCGTGTTAAATAGGTACAGGTTAGGTGACTGAACGCCAATGTGAATGCTGTGCCATGCATCAAGTGCTGTGCTCTCCCCAGGGAGTTGCAAAAGTCCAGGCTAACATGGTAGGACAAGGCCGTCAATGGCCTCGAATATAAAAACAATGAAATAGCGACTGTAAATATGCACATCAGTAAATGATTGTGGCACGTACGGTTCTGACTGCTGCTTATGCCTTTGGTCCCCGACACTTTAGTCATTGAAGTATAGAAGTAGAAGTGATCAGAAATAAATTGAAATATGTATCTTCTGTGACACCATATAAATAGAACACTCAATAAACACGGTCAATGTGGTCAACGGAAACAACAATCTACAACTAGATCCGCGGACCCGGCTAAAGGGGAATCATTGCGGGCCAAATAGACTTATATGGTCACCTATTCCACGGCCAATGACATATGTTTATAGTGTCAACATATATGTAGAAAAAGATAATTCCAGAATATGTGGTGTCTGTTTAGTGAGGGTTCTTCGTTTTAGGCAAAATAGAGAGTGATCTTCCTTCCTACGTAGCACGGGCGCTGAAATACCTGTTTTGTTTTTTTTTTTGCTACTGAATAGGATATGGGTTATATATACATAATGGCATAATAGTAACACCAAGAAACTTACTGAAAATATTACAAGAGATTGAAGTTGTCCACTTTGTCTAAGCTGAAACTGATTTAGTTTTTCGGCATGTCCGCCATCGATCGCTCGTACATAACCCATGAAATCTCTAAATCCCCCCCCCTCTCTAAAAAAACTAGATTAGCTAGTGAGATCTGTATTTTAGGCATACAGTAGCACCACCAGATCACCAATCACCAACGTAGTGAGACCTTGATTGATACAAATTAAATGTCATAGCACTGTCTCTCTGCACACTCTCCCTTTTATTCCCATTATCTACCTCCCCTCACAATGGCTCCCCTTTCTCTCATTAAACACTTCACATGTCCAAGAGACTTGGTTGACATTATCAGAACATGACACTCATCTTTCATCCCATACAAGCCTAATATGCCCACAGTGACATGACCCCTAAGCTCATTAGAACAGGCGATTTAGCACACACAAAGTCTATTGACCAGCGACAACGATGGCATTTTGAATTATTCACGGATGACTTATACGGTACTCCATACTTGTTAACGTTAGCGGGCGCCCTGACCTATAAATGATCTCCAATGAGCTCCATCCACGAGTGCTCTTGTGCATTTGACATTCTGTCCACGAGCAGCGTTTGTCGGGTGAGAGCTATACAGTATGACAGTTACACATCAAGAAAACGCCTGCATCCTAAACATGACATTTATCAATGCCACAGACAAAATCTATTAAGTTAGGGATGATGTACATTTTGTCACGCTCCGCAAAAGTGGAACAGTGTTCTCTTTTTTCTTGACCCCCCCTCCCCAAAAAGTGGAAACATCAGATGTGTGACATAATCGAAGAATATCTACACAGTGTTTCACGAGATTTATTCAAATATTACTTATATATGCCATAAAATGATATTTATTATATATCAGGAATGTAAATCATAATATTAATTAATCTGTGAAAACTGCTGGGTATCTTTTTTTAATACCACATTTAAATAGTAAATAGTGGAATTCTGATATGAAAAGTCTTAGCGCGCCAGATGAAATATTAGACCCACAAAAAAGTGGAATATTTGACCGAAAACCCCCCCCCTCCCTCCCCCTAAGTGGAACACTGTTCCACTTTTGCTGAGCGTGACAAAATGTACATCATCCTTTACTGGTGTCTGTAAGTTGTGTGTTTCCTCATCACGCGTTTTGTCGCCTGTCGCGCTGCCGTATGGTTCGGTACAATGTTTTTTTTTCTTTTGGCAGTTTCCTGATAACGCATTGGTGAACAGACGACAAAACGGGTGTCGCGTGAATGGAAATGATTTCAATCCACGGGACATGCGTTTTGTCATTTGAGAACACGCCGGCCAGCTAAACGGACTGTTGCGTGGGTTGCTTAAATATAAAAACCATTGACATGTTTCCTGACCACGCGTTCTGTCGCTCGTCAGTTCAAATAATCGATAATAAAACACACGTCTGATACTACATTTATTGATAGAATATGTGCGAGTCAATCAATAATATGACAACACGTAGCGTCACTTCGATATACGTAGCATGCGGCTATAGAAGTGCAGGTTCTACATTACAAGAATCATAAATGCTGAGCGGCAAATGCGCCGTGAGGAAATATGCAAAAACGCAAGCCACCCCACCCCACCTGCATCTAGCGAAAAACGCCAACGCCAGCCGCACCTTTAGGAAACGTAGGCTAAGTCTTGACTCATCTAAAGCGTAGTTGCCAATATTATAAAGACGAGAACCAGTTTCATATAACAATTTAACACAATACATAAGTAAAGTCCTAATGTGGCAAAAGAATAGCAAAAGCAAACTTATTTGGACGAGAAACAGCAACACAAGCATGAATATTGACCCAGTCCTGGGGAAGTCTGATAAAGTCTATAATTCGACAATTGCTATTATTTTGACATATTATTTATTTGACAATTGCATTTAGCATCTACATGGCGGAATTGTGGGTTCTGGCACTCCGTACGTTTTTACGTAATTATCGTAATTATCGTATGCATCAGTAACGTTATATGTTTTAAAGTTACGTCAGTACGTCGATGTGAGTCATTTACAAAGAAATCGAATAAAAATTTTACAAAAAGAAATATAGTACTTACTACAGTAGAA
>CM032663.1:6868096-6972688 GCA_019095985.1 Streblospio benedicti
TCCCATTACCCTCTTTTTTTGGGGATCCTTTTTTTTTGAAGTTTTTTAATTTTTTTATTTTTTATAAACCCAAAATTTTTCTTTTGGCCCCCAACCCCCCCAAACCCCCAACCTTAAAAGGGTTCGGGGTGGGGGGTTTTTTCCTTTTGGTAATCATAATTGAAAACCCCCAAAAAAATAAAATTTACAGAAAATGCTCACACATTTTTAACTTTTTTCTTTTTTTGGGGGGGGGAAAAAGAACCCCTACAGAAAGGGTCCCCCCCTTTTTTACCCCCGCCGGGCTTGCGGCAAAAAAAGCCGTTTCCCCAAGATATTACTTGAAACCCCAAATTAAAAAAACTTAAAATTGAAACCCATCAGGTTGGACCGCGGATTTGCAATATTTGCGCACTTACGTTATAAAAATCGCAATGAAATAAACACAGTGCGCTAAAAAAATCCCACGAGCACTCCATCCTGTGGTTTGACAGCCACTAGTCTACCTCATTAGCATATCCACTCTAACACTGAAATCGAATATGCCCTTATAAAACAAACTAGGTAACCATCACCAGTGTAAACCGGTGCATTTCATTTCTTTCAACAACATTCTAAATCAAGTGCGCTATGATTGACATGTGAGATGGTAAGTCTAAGATGTCTGCTATGCAAATAATATGGATTTATTTCTGTGATATATAGATTTTTACTGTGTTTTCTTTTGTTTTATGTTTGAGACTTTTATGTAGGTATGGTCTTATTATCTTGCAGAAAGACACTGTTCTCCTGGAACGGAAGACACCGGGAAATACCTTTAGACGCCGAGCCAGCGGCACCTACTGTGTACGCCCCCAGGGATCCTCCGACATTGGTACCAAAATGATCCTTGATGTCCCCTGCTTCCATTTCAAAAATGTTTCTATCAATAAGTTGGGATGAACTACCTCATTTGCATAAAACAAGATGGCCGTCAGCACTTTATCGAGAATAATACGAAATACCATTTTCGTAATATCTTTACTTCTATTTAATATTTTCAAGTCATTTAAAAGGTCTAAACTTAAATTTTAAATACAGAGGAATACAAAAACGTGACAGAAATCATGGTGTGGTCCATTTTTCATATCCTAATTAGCATAAATCCAAGATGGCCGACCCCAATTTTCAAAATAATGCACTTTCTTTTCTCTATATAACCCATTATTCTGTATTCTGTTCACTGCCAACTTGCTAAAATATACAGCAGGATCCCCTGATGCTATTTCATGACTGTTACTGGGTATATACTTGCATACACCCACTCCTTTCCATAAAAACGAAATGGCTGCCCTCGTTATAGGAATTTAAGAACATCTGATTACCGTCATATCATCAGTTTTTATTAACACTTCGAAGTCATTCAAAAAGCTAAACTTACATTATAGGTATAGAGGAATACAAAAAATGAATATTATGATAGTGTGATGAATTTATGATATCCTAATTAGCATAAATCCAAGATGGCCGACCCCAATTTCAACATAATTCGCTTTCTATTCTCTATGTAACCCATTATTCTGTATTCTGCTCACTGCCAACTTGCTAAAATTTACAGCAGGACCCATAATGCTATTTAATAACTGTTAATGGGAATATACTTGCATACAATGACTCATTTTCCTGTAAACAAAATGGCTAACCCATTATAGGAAACTCAAGAAATTCTGATATCCGTCATATCATCAGTTTTTATTAGGGGTGGAGCGAAGCTTCGAAGCTTCGAACCTTCGTTCGTCAACCTATATCTTCAAAGGTAACTTTCACAACCGAACCTCCGGGTGATGCTCATTTGCTTTTATCTATTATTTGAATATGGCACCTTTAAGGACAAGCGATCGCTACGTAATCAACTGACTGGAACAATTATTTTCACAGTCTAGTGGCTGGTTATAGGTGGCGAGTTGTTACTGATAATTTAACAGGTACATTTAATTGTAAGTAGAGACCACAGTAAACAATAGCTATGAATCAAAGAATTACTTACGCATTGTTAAAGGGGCGGCACAGATCACACATTAAAGTGAACTGCCATTCGGTTATTTAAGGTCAGTTGTGAGTTGAACTTGCATAGCATTCAAGCAATGATCAGCAATAAGTCTCTACTTACGCAACTACCATCAACATGATAATCATTTTCATACTTGTAATATCAAGTTATTTTTAACTGGAGAACATTTATACTATTACGTCTGTACAGATCACCACTTAGTTAAGTGATGCAAGTTAGTAGAACAGCCGATTTCGGTCACAAGAGGACAAAGAAAACAATAGATCAAAGAGATACCGGCAAGGGACATAGGTCAGCTTCCGTCTAAGTTGTAAGGATGGGAAGTGCTCACGTTGTTTGATTGTTTACAGAGTCAATGACCACTTGACTGTTTGTCTGCTTTTGTTATTTGTATTACATGCGTAATCGCATACACGACAGTAGGCTATATACTACGCAATGTTTCAATTTCCAATTTTATTGCAGACTGTGTGTTGTAAGTTCATTATTTTCTTGCCTACTTATCAACGAACGTTCAAAGGTTCGTTCGGTAAAGTGGCCTGAAGGTTCGAAGGCTAAAACCCACCGAATGTCCCACCTCTAGTTTTTATTCACACTTTGAAGCTATTTTAAAAGCTAAACTTACATTAGACATACATGTACAGACAAATACAAATATGTGTAAAACATCAGTGTGGTACATGTATCATATCTTCATTAGTATAAATCCAAGATGGCTGATTCAGACTCAGACACATCTGAGTCATTGTCATCTGATACGTCATCATCAGGTTGAGCTAAGAGATCAACAACCTCTTCGGGCAGTATGTTATTTTCACACTACAGAGGCTCAATGTCACCCCTTTCATCAGAAACAAACGGGGTTCTGCGTGACGTTCGTACTAACTTAGGGGTCAAGTCCTACAAGTAATAGCGGTCACACATGGGTACCAGCTTTTAATGGCAACAGAGGACTGCTATATCCAATATGACACTGGAGGTGTCCATTTCTATTAAATTCCTATCTGTTGCTCTTCATATATTGCATATGTTACATAGAAAAAAACAATCACATTGACACAAATGCAAACGCGGAGTGTACATGTATTTGTGAAGAGGGACCTCAGTGTGGTTTCAAATTATTTTTAGACTAGACCCATAGACTAACATCGTATGTTTTCATCAATATTATCCTAGAATATAGGTAAAATAGAGCACTACATCTACTGCCCAGGCGATAAAATGATATGTAATCAAATTATTGTAACAAAACTTGTTTCGTGTAGTCTCCAGTGCGCGAGAATTGTAGCATTCTCGCGTAGTATAAAATTAGTTATAGAAGTTGCACTGGACTAGGTATAGCTTTCCCCGTTTACACACACCTTTTAAGTATTGTTGTTGTCCTTTATTATGGCCCCAGTAGGATTAGGGACCCAGTACTCTCTGGTACTGGTTTTTGAGATGATTAGCGGCAGTTCTCCTTTAGCGCTCGTCGGAAGCGGTAGGGCTGGCAACCTATTCTCGAGCTCGGGAATAGGCCCTCTTTACTCGATTCTACGGAGGTTAACCCGATGGGTGCCTCTCTCAATGTGGTACTGGCTCAGTGTTGTACTGCGTAGGGGACGCCTGAAACAGTGCGTGTCAGCACCGGTGCAAAGTCCTTCCCGTGAGAAGGCCCTTCGTGAAACCCGGGGTGTCACCAGCTACTCTGCCTCCGCATAAGCGGGCATGTTGGCTAGACAGCTGTTCACGGTAGAAAAGCCTAATACACAACAAGAAGCGTACGAGGGTACTGATCGAGTACGTACGTTCGCTCAGGTATAAAACCCATAGGAGTGGTTCGTAGACGGCTTGTACACAGCACCGGGGACACGGGGAAAATCTCTATAGGGCCTCTGGTCTGGAGATCCCGTGCCTCCCGGCCCACAGATTCCGAAGGTCGTCCAGGCAAGCTTTTCCACAACGCCCCTGAGGTGACCACCCGTCAAGACCGGCAGATACAGAACTCACTTTGTTTACATTATCATAATAGGAATATTGGTTTACGATATATAACTTCACCCCAAAGTGCTGTGTGAGTTGTTCTACAAGGTATTTCTATAATATCTCCTATTATCGTCCAAGGGTACAATACCACAGGTATTGCACATCACAGGTTGTGTTGATGACCCTCTTTGAGTATACAACACATATCTAGACAGCGGTTATATATATATATATATATATATATATATATATATATATATATATATATATATATATATATATTGTATATATATATATATATATATATATATATACAGACGATATATAGACAGCGTATATATATATATATATATATATATATAGATATATATTTATTATATATATATATATATACAATATATATATATATATATATATATATATATATATATATATAAAAAGGCTTTTTGTGTCCATCAAAAGACGTACACATTCCAAATTATGTATGTGCAATCAGGACAACTTGGTGGTCGTTATAGTGTCACACTTCAAACCAAATAAATTGGTTTTAATGATTAAAGCAAGAAAAAATAATTTGTAGACAGGTTAAAGGTACGTAATATTTTAAACCGTTTGTATATGGCAAACGTACATTGCACGTCACATGTACAGTCATACAATGATCCCTCTAACATACCTCACTCCAGCTACTCCTACCCCTGGTAAACACGTGCAGACCATTAAATGTGCATCTCAATCACCCCCTTTCTGCTGCTGCTCGGGTTGAAATTGATGAGTTCTGGAACAGATTAAATGCTCCTCCCTGCCTCACAACCAGCCTTACCCCCACCCCATATGGACACCAGCCATGTGTGCCGGCACCCCCTCCAGCCATATGGATACACACACCCTTTCTGCCAACACCCCTCCTCAAAACAGGTCCGGAGCAGATAAAATGCACCTCCATCACCATCATCACCCTCCCCAGCTCCCTCCTTGTATGACTGTACATGTGACGTGCAATGTACGTTTGCCATATACAAACGTTTAAAATATTACGTACCTTTAACCTTTCTAAAAAAAATCTTGTTATAATTAAAACCAATTTATTTGGTTTGAAATGCGACACTATAACGACCACCAAGTTCTCATGATTGTACATACATAATTTGGAATGTGTACGTCTTGTGGTTAAAAAGCCTTTTGTGACACAAAAATCTCCTCTTCCTTTATATATATAGATTGTGTTCAGCATGTGCCGCACGTCCACAAGGCAGTAGTGTTGGTTTTGGCACTCCTTACGTTTTACGTAATTATGGTAATTATCATGTGCATCAGTAACGTTATACGTTTTAAATGTAGGTCAATACGTCAATGTGAGTCATTTTCAAAGAAATCGGATAAACATTTTTAGACAAGGAATGTGGAATAAGTATTTTAAGAGTAAAAAAGTTTTTAAAAAGTAAAAATGTGCGGGAAAAATTATGCCAAGTGCGTACTTATCACGTTCAACGGAATCGCCTTTGTAAGTACCTCAGTTAAGAGGCTTAAGTCAGTTAAGAAAAGTCGACGTGCAACCATATTTTAATCTTTCATATATGAATGTATCCAGTGAGCACGTGCTCACTTGGTCTAGAGGAACTAGGGTCTAATGATTAGACCTAGTCCTACTCTAGACCTACATGTAGCCTAGCCCCTGGGCCCAGGTCGTACTAGTAGTGCTAGGCTAGGCTAACTCTAGGCCAGGATCACAGGGGCAATTTATAGACATATGCAGTATGCGTATATTGGCCTAGATATATTACATATTACATCCTATCGTAAATCTATAGGCTTGTATTGTAGTAGTCAGCTATGTCTTATTATTATCTAGATAAACTAGCCCTATAAGATAGAGCTCATCATTTTGTTAAGTAATGAGTGTAATGTAATTGACAGGCCAAATAGTATTAGGCTATAAATTGCCTCTGTGGGCAGGGCCAGAGCCCGGGACATGGGATGGGCCACGAGGTGATGGTGTTCTCAGGTAAGAGTCGGGAATATACCCTACCCCATTGTCAAGTCTCATAAAAAATTCAGGGCCTTGCCCACTAATTTTCTAGCCATTCTCATTTCACAATTTCTTACAATTCTCAGAGGAAGTTGACCCCCATTTTCATTTCTCGTAAAAAATCAAGGGCCATTCTCACATATCAAAATAGGTATATTCCCCCTCAGGTAAGTGTCAGAGATACCTGCGACCATCGATCTCCTCCAGTCTGCTCAGGTCCTGGTTGTAATTTTTAAAGCCACTTGACACCAGAGATACTTTGTAGGAGATCAGTGCATTAGCAATAGGTAGCCCTGTCAGTACAGCAACTTTACCCCAAACATCCACAGAAATGCACATGCTCACTTAAAAGCCCACAGCGTAAATTAAATATGCTTCATATCAGATATTGCTATTGAATTCACTTAGATCGTTTGCCAAACTGCTATTGAGATGGACTCATGTAAAAGCTCATCACCTAAATTGAATGATATCAGGCTTTGAAATGTGGTCTTTTATGGTAAATACTAAAAAGTTGACTTGCCAACAGAGATACAGGGGAGATCAGTAATAATAAAGCTGGGGCAAATTAATTAGGGTTGAACACTGTCTTGTGAACCAGTTCCATTGGGGTAGGCAAAATAGACGCCCAAGTGTGGTAAAATATCAATGAGCCATTGAATACAGATCAAAATTTAATTTTTAACACTTTTACCCTTTGTATGTTGGCAAATGGCGATTGCATGGGCTTCATATCATGAATGATACAATTTTTGAATACATAATAACTGCCATGTATCTCTTGTGAAAAGTTGACCGATAATATTAGATAGTGGAGAGATGAGTAGAATGTATTTTTGTTTCAACAATCCTGGTAAAATTGCATAGACAAAAATTTCTAGCATGTAAAGGTAATACTTTTTTCATGACAAAAACACATCTGCATACATGTGCATATGAATGGAACTGTTTTGTATAAAATATTTTCTTGATCATATCTCGGATGGATAGCCATATTTCTTATACTAGTAATTATTGATGAGAATATAACAACAAAATGCATAATTAAAATGTGATTCATTTTTAGGGCAATTTGGTAATTGTGGAGGTTCAGTCACATGTCTGGTAGTCTGGTTGACTAGAAGCAATGTCATGCATTGTTTAAAGTATTCTTATTATTTCACAAAAACAATTGACAAGTGTTATTAAAGAACAATTTTAGGGTAGTACCAAAATGACTTGACTTGTACCAACTGAAGGCGGGGCTTGAAGGTTACTTATCAGGCCGACTAGTCAGTCAGAAAAAGAGTCGCATATCCTTATCATTCAAAACATAAACTCATGATTATCATTACACTTTTAAGAAATTAGGGAAGTTTTCATTAAGTGTGTATGCTCAGAAATTATGTGTAAATTTTACTGTCCATTTATATCTTTATTTTTGCTATACTATGGATCCTTTTTACGTGTCATCCACATTGATATCAAATTGAAGTTTAGTCCCGAAGCGAATTATCAAATTTATTCAAACCTCTTGGTTTATTCAAATCTGTCCACACAAAACATTCTTTTTCATTTTTTGATGGAATATGCTAAACCATCAAATATAAACATGGTACTATGAATATACTGTACATTACATTGAAGTATGTGCGTAAAAATGGTCCATATGATATCAATGATGAAGCTTCCTTTCTGTTTACAAGAATCAACAAGTGAGCTCAAGAGAGAGCTATGCACACACTGCTGTTAATTACTTTCCAGTAAGCTTCTTCACGTACTAGTAAAGGTTGAAAATGATAACTTCCAATGATTGTTAGATTGACAAACCAAACAGGATTTATTACCAGGACTATAACCTATATGGCCAACATTTTTTCCACTTATATGGACACATCTCAAGTAGCTGACACTTTGAAACCAAAAAAGGCTCTTCTTTGTGTGAACACGAACATAAATTCTCTATGGATGAACTTAAGAATTTTGCGGTAATGGAGACAGACGTGAAAAGGGTCCATAGGCAAAACACTATCCTATCTACAGGCTACTAACAGTATGTTGTATTGCCAGGTTATGGGTGCAGTCGTCCTCGGTGTTGGGGCATATGTGATCACAAACCAGGAAAGCTTCCTCTCCAAACTTGGAAATATTCCAAACCTTGAACAAAATGAGCGACTTAATGATGCAGTTGACAAAACATCATTGCTTCAGATGGCATCTTATGCAGTCATTGGGCTTGGCTGCTTTGTATGGGTGCTGGGCTTTGTCGGCTGTATTGGTGCTGTATGTGAGAACAAAATCCTCCTCGTAATCTACGCAATAGTAAATGGCATCATCCTTGTGATCCTAATCGCATTTACTGCTATCCTATTCGTCTTCAAAAATATCGTAGACACGAATCTGCAGGAGTTTCTGGACAAGACAATCATTGAGCAGTACATTGGATTACGCATTGACGGTAATGGTACATTGACCCCTTCCATTGACCCTTATTCCATCAGCTGGGACGTAGCCATGGCCTCCCTTAAGTGCTGCGGCAGCACAAGCTACGAAGATTTTGCAAACAAAGCTACTCGTTGGTCTAGTACCTTTCAGTTTGGCGTCTACAATGTAACTGCCAAGGTGCCAGTGATGTGCTGTAAAATGGTTGATCCATCCAAGTTCCCAGACAACATAGATGAATTAGAATTTGAAAATATCACCGACTGCCTTATAACCGCCTCTGCAGGATCTACAAACCAAAAGCCTTGTTATGATGAAATCCACTCGACCCTGATGCATTACACGAATATGCTGCTGGCTTTGATCCTGTTTCTGGCACTGGTGGAGCTGCTGGCCATAGTGGCAGCCTGCTCTATCATCTGCAAGAAAAAAGTTGATGACCCAGAAAACAACGCCGTAGAAAAGATTGACACGCCTGGAAATCAGCAAATGACAACACATTCGTAGTGGCCTCTACCTAAAATTACTCATCTTTTGTGAATATTATTATGTATGAACTTTGTGTTTTTCTCTAAATAAAGCTTTTCTAGTATCTAGTAACTTGTCACTTCTTTTACTGCAGCTATCACATAATATGCTGTGGCCACTAATGTTTTATTATATGTTTATTAATTGCCCTCCCCAAGCCCTGTAAGATTGGGCTTATTATTTTGTTAAGTAATGAGTGTAATGTAATGGAGAGGCCTAATAGTATTAGGCTATAAGACTGCCTCTCTGGACTGGACCAGGGCCCAGGGCAGTGAACGGACCTTAGGGTCGTGGTATTCTCAGGTAAATGCTGTAGATACGTTTGGCCTTCGATCTGCTCTATAGGATGTCACTTTTAAAGGCACTGGGTTTTAGAGCCAGAGTAAAGACAGCGCTGTCAAAGTGGACTTGACACCAGAGATACTTTGTGGGAGATCAGTTCATTAGTAATACATGTATGTAGCCCTGTTTGTACAGTAGCTTTACTCCAAACATCCACAGAAAGGGACATGCTCACTTAAAAGCCCACAACATAAAAATGATTCATATCAGATATTGCTATAATTGAGATTACTTAGATTGTTTTTTTTGTTTGCCAAATAATTGAGATGGACTCATGTAAAAGCTCGTCACCTAAATTGACTGATATCAGGCTTTAAAAGGTGGTCCTTTATGGTAAATACTAAAAAGTTGACTTGCCAACAGAGATACAGGGGAGATGAGTAGCAATAAAGCTAATACATCATAACAAAAAATGTACGACTTAACACTATTTTTATGAAGCAGTTCCATGGGGGTAGACAAAAAGACAGGCTGCTGCCCAAGTGTGGTAAAATATATGTATCAATGAGAACTTGAATCCAAATAAAATCAAAATTTTTCACACTTTACATTATGTAGATTGGCGAATGGCGATTGCATGGGGTTCATACCATGAATGATACAATTTATAAATACATAATAACTCAGTCTCCCTTTAATCTCTAGTGAGAAATTGACAGATGAAAAAGTGGAGAGATAGTTTAGAATGTGTTATTGTTTCAACAAATCATGGTAAAATTGCATTGATGAAAAACGCTACTGTGTAAAGGTAATATAATTCAGAAGATATTTTATAGTTGAATGGTACTGTTTTGTATACAATATTTTCTTGATCATATCTCGGGTGGATAGTCATAATCTTTATATTCGTAAATATTGATCAGAATTTAACAAAACTAATTAAAATGTGACATTGAATTTGCAACGCAAAGGATTGTGTTACATCAAAATGCATCGTAAAAATGTTCACTCTGTAGGTAGAATTAACACTCGCCTGGTTGACTAGAAGTACAGTGTAAGTGGCATGCATTGTTGAAAGTATTTCTAATTGTTTCACAGAAACACTTGACATGTGTTATCAAAGAACAATTTTAGGGTAGTCCCACACTGACATGACTTGTAGCAAATGAAGGTGGGGCTCTGAAGGTTACTTTAGTATCAGTCTGACAAGTCAATCAGAAAATGAGTTGCATATCCTGATCATTCAGAACATGAACAGTTGATTATCATTACACTTAAAAAATTGGTGAAATTCTTATTAAGTATGAATGGTCAGAAATTAATTATATGTAACTTAATGATCCATTACATCTTCATTTATTTTGCTATAGCATGGATCCTTTTTACGTGTCATCCACATTGATATCAAATTGAATTCTAATTCTGAAGTGAATTATCAAATTTACTGAAACCTGTGGTTTATTCAAATCTGTCCACACAAAACATTACTTTTTTCATTTTTTGATGAAATATGCTAAACTACCAAATAGATATGGTGCTACAAATTTACTGTCCACTACATTGAAGTACATGTATGTGCGTAAAAATGGTCAATACCAATTAAGTTTTCTTTCTGTGTACGAGAACCAACACGTGAGCTCAAGAGTGAGCTATGCTCACACGTTGCCCTCACTCTCATCCCAGAAAGCTCGCATAAACGTTGAAAATGGTAGCTTCCAATGATTGTTAAATTGACAAACCAACCTGGATTTATTACCATGACAATAATCAATACGGCCAACATTGTTACTACTTAAATATGCAAATTTCAAGTAGCTGAAACTCAAAACCAAAAAGAGGCTCTGCTGTGTGTAAATGAGCATGTATACAAACCTGGTGCGATGCATGAATTTCTACAATCATGCCAAATCTCCATTCTAATTGTTTCTTGATTTATGCCACATGTTTAAGACTTTTTGCGGTAATGGAGACAGACGTGAAAAGGGTCCATAAGCAAAACACTGTCCTATCTACAGGCTACTAATGGTTTGTTGTATTGCCAGGTTATGGGTGCGGTCATCATCGGTGTTGGGGCATATGTGATCACAAACCAGGAAAGCTTCCTGTCCGAACTTGGAAAAATTCCCGACTTCAAAAAATATGAGGGACTTCTTCTTTATGCAGTTGGTGATGCAGTCAACCAACCATCATTGCTTCAGATGGCATCTAATGCAGTCATTGGGCTTGGCTGCTTTGTATGGGTGCTGTGCTTTGCCGGCATTATTGGTGCTGTATGTGAGAACAACATCCTCCTTAACGATCTACGCAATGATAGATTGCTTCATCCTTGCGACCCTAATTGTATTTGCTGTTATCCTATTAATCTTCAAAAATATCGTAGACACTTCGAATCCGGAACAATATGAAGAATTCCATGTGACCTTGATGCGTTACACCCATATTCTGCTGGCTTTGACCTTGGTTCTGGCACTGGTGGAGCTGATAGCTATAGTGGCAGCCTACTCTATGACCCGCTTTGACGCGAAAAAAAATGATGAAAAGATTAGCAAGCCCAGAAGTCAGCAAAAAACGTCACGTTCGGAGTGGCCTCGACTTGAATACTTTATAAATCTCATTAGCTAATGAACTTCGTGTTTTTCTCTGAATAGAGTATCTTGTGACATGAAAAGTATGTAACCTGATTTTTGTATTTTGTGTTTGTACATTATTGTAATAATCACTTCTTTTACTGTAGCTGATCTTTTCTGATAATAAATGTTACATTTTAAATTCAATGACTCAAGGAAACATCTCATGTTTGATGAGAACATTCTAACACAAAAAATGCCAACTTTAGAATTTATTGGAGAAATGGTAATATGTCTCGGTACTATTATTGTAATAACTTATTTTATTTGAAAAGCATATCCAGCCCCCCCCCCCCCCGAGATATCCATACCCTACAGATTCATTGGAGATAAGTAGAAACTATGACAATCTTGACAACACTCATACACACCACTCTCATCACAACTAGTCATGGCGGTGTTCTTTTGCATATCATATTAAAGCAAATACCAAGTACGTCTGAGAAGACGAATTTCAATGTTTATCCATACTTCAAGCAGTAGAGGCTGCAGTGCTGGGAAGTATGGAATTCCCCTAGATGTGCAGCGTGATACTGTTTCTGATATATCTAACGTCATGCATTGCAATTTTTTTTTTTTGCAATTTGTATGCACTGTGATGATATTTCCTGCATTTTGCATGTAAATTTAAGAACGTATTAATAGCATGGCTGCCAACACCCTCTCAAGGATGTCTACTCTGCAGGTCCCAAATTTGTATTTAAGGGGTCCAAGAAAGAACGATAGTATGTAGTATGGTTATTTTCAGCAAAAAATATTAGTACACAGTTTTGTAAGTCATGGAATGATGTCTTTTAAGTATCCAACTTTGCTGAAAATTATGTACTATATTACAGGAAAATGCACCACATTTTCAGTTTTTTTTTTTTTTATTTATTTTTTGTGTGAGGGTGGGGGATCTCAGAACCCCTCATAAGAGAAGGGGGTATCCCACCTCTTGCACTCTTCACTGCCCTGCCCTCCGAGGCACCCGCGGCACAGCAAACTCAGTTTCCCCCGTGTCCATCATTCACATTGACACTATTCAAAGTTCGAAATAAAAATTGTAAAAACGTAATTGTACCAAATATACATCGCAAAGATTATGTCGGCCACCCAGATGAAGGTAATTTAAGAGTTATGCATCTGACCACATAGTTGTCCAGGCCGGGCCGACGGGCGGACTGTTATTTTCAACACTACTATATATATTAGTTGTGTGTGTCGTCGCGGGAATTCCATAAAGAACAGAAAGCTATTATAGCAGCTGCAGCTGCCGCTGTTCAAATCTATACATTTCTTTTCATACAGGACAAAAGAATATACATACATACACACGGATCAGGTTGGACAGCGCATTTGCGATATTTGTGCACTTATGTTATAAAAAATCGCAATGAAATAAACACAGTGCGCTAAAAAATTCCAACAACACTCCATCATGTGTTTTGACAGCCACTAGTCTACCTCATTAGCATATCCACTCTAAAGCTGAAATCGAATATGCTTTTACAAAATAATTCACAAGCAGCAAGAAAGCAAAATGTCAAAAGAGAACTTGCAGAAGCTCAGAAAATTCTAACTAAATAGTGATGGCATGTCATATTGACGAAGATGAGCAAAATCAAGAATTTTCTGAGCTTCTGCAAGTTCTCTTTTGACACTTTGCTTTCTTGCTGCTTGTGAATTATTTCCTTTCTTTAGTGATTTAAATGTCTTCAGGGAATTCCTATGGATGGCATGAACACATCTGAAACCCCTTTACCAAACAACTTTGCCATATTTTGGTCCTCATCAAGAAACAAAGAAAAGCTCCTGAATCTCATTAGGTCTAAACTTTTGAAGGAAGGATCCAATATCTATCGAGGTGTAAAGATTGTGTATTGAGTGCATCTGGTATCTCAGGCAATACCAAGATATATCCATGCCAGGAAATCACAGACGAGCAAGAAGACATATCACAACTTGATATTGAAATTGAAGAAGCTGATTTACAGATAACACCTCATGCTTTATATGCTGCTAATGACGGCATACCAGTATCAACCATCATCATTTTGTCAAATGACACAGATGTTCTAGTTGCGACTCTATACTTCAATTCAAGAATTGTTGCAAATGGGGCTACTAAGGTATGGATGGGAGGTGGAATTGGTGATACGGCGAGATTTATTCCTATAGATATACTTACTGCAAGAATGGGTCCACTGTTATGCAAAACCCTTCCTGCTCTGCATGCACTCACTGGTACAGACTGTATAAGCAAATTTGGCAAAAAAAAGCAGCTGCTGTGAAGTTGATGGACTCTGCAGATTACCTGGTTGGTGAGACCATAGAAATCGATTTTGGCAAAACAGGGCAATTCCGTGTAAAGCTATGGAAACAAGATTTCCAAACATTGGATGAACTAAGGTTCTTTTTTTATCACGAGCAGAATAAAACAATTTGTGACCTGCCTACAACAAGTCGTGCAACTAAAGCTCACATACTTCGTGCATTTTATCAAACATATGTTACCACACACTGTTTGACTGGATCTACCATTGACCCAACTGAATATGGGTTCTATATGGGTTCTATGCAAATGGGGCCCTTCTCAAACCTATTGAAGCCCATGTTGTATTACCATCCAATATGTCATTACCTTGCAAATGTGGTGTTTGTGCCACTAACAGATGTGCTCGTCGTAAGTCATCAATACCATGTTGCACTTACTGTTTTTTTGAATACATGTACGTTCAAAACGATGTGCAAAATCCCAAATGTAATGTTGCAAGTACCTGTGCAAATGTAATTGTCATTGAAATAGATATTTGATGAGGAGGACATTTACTGTTGAACTAGATTAAAATAATGTATTTGATTTTTATACAAATTAAAAGTTTTTTTTTTATTTATAGCAGACATATATCAGATAGTGTTTAGTGCATAGATATGAGAAATAAATTTTGTTTGAACGAGCCTCCATTTTGGTGGCCATCTTGATTTACTGACTTAGTTATTATGTTGACTCATACTTTTCCTACACCAATGGGTTCCTCACCATGACAAACATACCATTAGACACCAGAATCATGTTTCTGTCTTCAATATTAAGGGAGATATATCACTTTTTGTGTTTTAGTGAAAACTGCAACGGCCATCTTGAATTTCCGGAAAATTGACGGGGTGGTGCAACTCCAACTATTTTTTTTTAGTTCTAGGGCATGTATTTTCAGAAAATGCAGTAAAAAACTCTGGCCCTTTTTTTGTTCACTGGAGTATGTGACTGTTGCCAATCGCCTACCTCATGTTCCGGCACGCAAGATATAATCAGATAAGCCTTGGGAGACAAATAATACAGTATTCTCCCACAAAATATCACAATTCCATTTTACCCTCATGTAGAAAATCAGCACGGCAGGTGCCAGCTATTTCATTGATCAAATGAATAATGCACGGCGTATAAGTATTACAATGAATAAAACCATGAACTGACAGTTTCAAATCTATAGCTAGCTCAAAGTATGCAGAGCAGCCGTTATTGTGCGCGCCTTCTGTGTGGCAGATTCATAACGGCGACCTATACTATTTTGCAACAGAGCATTTATCATACATGTTTCAAAGCTACGAATTATAAGAATCCCATTAGCACGAGGCTAAACTATTATGGTTTATTGCACATGGATGAAACTAGTTTTGATTTTAAATATTTCATATGACAAAGCCACCAATATTTATGGAAAGCCATTGTTAATCGCAGATAGTCTGCTGAGCAATATATATACGATTAATTGTCCGAGCACTGCCTTCTGAAATTAAATCAATATTTTCTTATATTGTTATTGTCATTTTAAGTATATACTAAAACGTAAAACATTAAGAAGATTTTTGCTCAAAAATTAAGAATTTTCAAGGGTAGGATTAAGATTTTCCGGCTTCACATCTCTGCCTTCATGAATATTCACACACATAATTTAACTTACTTCTAATGAGTTCTTGAAAGACCATTTTGTAATCTCTGATAAAAACTAGAATGATAATTGAAATTACTATTTTTGCCTCAAAAGGATATATTTAACAATATCAAGGCTGGGGTGCTTTAAAGAAATATATATTATGTTTCTCAATAATGACACACATTCAGTGTTTCAATGTATATACCTAAATATGACCACCATTAAAACAATTAATTCACCTAATGTCTTTGATTTTTTTTTCTAATTTTCAATTATGAAAATAATTGAAAAAAAAAAAATCATGTCCCACAAATGGTTATGAAAAAATCATCTACATGAACTAAAATTGGAAAATTTAAAATATCTTGTATGCCGTATCTTACTGATCTCCAATGTATCTCTGGTTTCAGATCGACTTAACCAAGCTCATGTAACATGTTTTATACAAAGATATTTTATTCGTAAAATTTGTTGAAAATTGAATACAATACACTATGTACATGTAGTATGTTTTCTTGGATTCATTTCATTCATTTCTATTTATAGATGTAGATTAACAGTCGAAGGGAAAAATATTAGGTAGCCAGCCAATGAAGAAATATTTTATCTCATTGAAAAAAAAATCCACTATATATTTTGAAATATTAAAAATAGGCTTTAAAATACATAAAAAAATGACCATTCTATAATTTTCAACAGATTTTTTAGGTTTTCAACATAGTTTCTAAAATCCTATAAAAACTTTTTATTTTTTCATTGCATATCAAAATTTGTCAAAGATGCCTTGTATAAGTAATATTAAATACGAATAGCAGTGTATATATGATAAGTGATAAACTTTGCAAATGAATAATTTTTTAAAGATATTAGTTATAAAGTGATAAGTTATTTTGAAAATTCATGAAAAGTTAAGGTGTTAATTATATAATTTTCAGTAGCGTATGTTTTAACCTGATTTATGATCATTTCAGTAAACTAGAATGTTATCATATTCTAATGATTTGAACAATGACAAATTGCGGGTTTTTTTCACAGTATTTTTATACGAAATATGATGAAATCAAATCAAATCAGCACTGATCTTTTTTTTATCTCAATATTCAGGAACAAGGGGCAAATTTTCCATTTGGCGATATCCAATACTAACCAATGCTGCTCATAAAATGTGATTTGGGTAATTTTGGGTTAATCTAATTCATCAATATGTATTAAATACTTTGTAAAAATATGTTTAAATGATATCAATGATTCATTAGAGTAAAAATAAATTGGGGCCACTGTGCCTACTTTTGCTTAGTGATACAATATAAATATGTTTAAGAAAACAGAAAACACAAATGCAATCAAAAGTGCTCAGAGAGCACAAAATCGCAAGAAAAATGTTGACTGTGGGCTAAGGTGTTTACTAAAATATTATGTAAATCTTAATTAAAATAACAAATTACTATGTATATAATTATCCACATTAATCTGTGCGTCACCACCGTCTAATAATAATAGGCTGCTCTGTCATGCTATATCTTGCAGCAGCAAACAAAAAACAGTATTAAGTAAATTTTGCTGCTGCTGAAATATTGATCCATGATTGTGTATTCAATACTAGTAAGAACTAAGTAAGAATGGCGAAAATGGACAATAAATGCCCTTGTGGAAAGCACACTTCAATTGGTAAAGTGCCCTAACTTGAATCACTTTGGTGTCGCCTCATACCACATAGTTGTGTACTACAAGTTTGAACCGAATCACAAGAGAAAATCAAAAGAACAAACATTTAATATGGCAACACACAGAAAATAGAATGGACACCCTATATTACTATTAATCACTTTGTTAGGCTATGTTGTTGTTTTTTAATATATATGAGTGAAATGGGTCCATAGTTATATTCTCTTGCATATAAGTGTAATACATTGTAATACTACTTTGATGTGGCAGCCAAAAATGTTTATTTTAAAGCTTTACTCGTCTGGCAAAATCAAAATATAGCACTAACAAAATTCTACAAGCTAACGGTATGTTGTATTGCTAGGTCGTGGCTGGCGTCCTCCTATGTGCTGGAGTCTATGTGCTAATTAAGCAGGAAAGCTTCATCTTTCACCTTGGTAATGAGGCATTTGACGATGCGCTCAACAAATCATCAATACTTCAGTTAGTGTGCTACACAGTTATCGGACTTGGCTGCTTCATGCTCGTGCCTGGCTTTACCGGTTGTGCTGGCGCCATATGTGATAGCAAGTGCCTCCTCATCATATATACAATAATAAATAGCATTGTCCTAGTGATCCTATTTGCATTTGGTATTGTTGATGATGTACTACAAGGGTGTTTTGGACACGAATCTTCATAAGTTCCTGGACAAGACTATTGCTGAGCAGTACATTGGAGTAGGCATGAACAATGGTGGAGTGTTGACCATGTCCACAGATCCTTATTCCACTTCCTGGGATTTGGCAATGGCTTCCCTTCAGTGCTGTGGAAGCACAAGCTATAAGGACTTTGAAAATAACGCCACTCGCTGGCCTGGCACCTATCAGATTGAGGCAAAAAATATAACTGCCAAGGTGTCCGTCATGTGCTGTAAAATGTTGGATCCATCCGTGTTTCCCAACCGAATAGATGAGGTAGAATTTATAAATGTGACCAACTGCCTTTTAAATGCCTCAGTAGAGTCTACAAACCGTCAGCCATGTTACGATGAGATTTACGGCACTTTATTGGGCATCGCTAAATTGCTACTCGGAGTGATGGGGGTTTTCAACTGGCAGAGTTGGTGGGAATTATTGCAGCCTGCTCCATGCTCTGTTGCAGCAACATAATAGACAACTTAGGGGACTCAGGAAACTACCTGCAACCATTGCAACCAACTCCAGTAGATGTACAGCCATTGCAAGATACTCGAGAGCAGTCACCAATACCATTCCAACAGACTCCAGTAAACTCTATACGGCCATTGGAAGATGCTCGAGAGGAGTCCCCAATACTTTTAACACCACTGGACGAATGATGGAATGAAGCCCATACTATTGAAATGTCATGAAAATGTGTACTTTGGACTCAGCGGTGTGCTGCATATATTTATCTTATTTTCTATTTTTCTAAATTATTTCATTTGTGTGTTTGTTTACTTATTGTCAATTTTTTGTTATGTTTAGAGTTTTGATGCCTACTGATTGTATTGTGAACACGTATTGACAAATCCAAATTATGTTATGCATATATGCAGGAAAGAATGCCACACCATGAATGAAAAAGTCACATTATAAAAATTCTTATTAAAACAATTTACTTGAAGATTAAGAATGTTTTAAATATTTTGTGAAAATTCACTCCATATTGATCTAAGTTTTACCACACTAGGGTTAAAATGAATACAATTCCTGAACAGAGGACAAAAAACAACACTTGTTGCTTGGTTGGTAGACTGGCTTTTTCTCGTGTCATGCAAATTCTGTTTTTAATTAAATAGTGTGCAGAGGAATTTAGTGGATGGCGTCCAAATCAGATTGGTTTACAAGACACCCAGTTTTGAGTGTTGGTGGTGTATAGGCGACAAAAACTTAATCCTTGATCAGGGTGATACACATTTTGCTTACAGTGCCTTGAGGAGTGCTGAGGATGTTATACCCAGTATAATAAAAAAGTATTGTAACCATCCGTTGAAAAACAATATGAATAAATTCAATAAAAATGTAGACAACAGCAAATAATTGAAATAAACATTTAGTAAGGCAACACCCAGTAATATTTTCCCCAATAATCATGTATTAATAAAGACCTCACCAATCTTAATCATACATTAAAGGCCATTATTGTTTTATTAAACATGGATATTGAGTGAAATGGATCCATACTTATGTTATCCTTCATGTAAATGTGTAATACTATTGTCTCCAGTTTTTAGACTGCTATGCGACAATGAATCTTTGTTTATGATGAAGTTTTTTGTTTATTTTAAAGGCAAAACATTGCACTATCAACAATTCTACAGGCTAACAGTGTGTTGTATTGTTAGGTTGTGGCAGCAGTCCTCATCAGTGTTGGTGTCTATGTACTAATTAACCAGAAAAGTTTCCTCTCTCGCCTTGGCAATATTCCCAAACTTGAAGAAAATGATGGACTTGCCGATGCACTCAACAAATCATCAATACTTCAGTTAGTGTCCTCCACTGTCATCGGACTTGGCTGCTTCATGCTAGTGCCCGGCTTTGTTGGCTGTGCTGGCGCTATGCTTGAGAACAAGTGTCTCCTCATCATCTACGCAGTAATAAATGGTATTATCCTTGTGATCCTATTTGCATTTGGTATCATCTTGTTCATCTTCAAGGATAGTGTAGACACAACTCTCCAAAAATTCCTGGACAAGACAATTGCTGAACAGTACATTGGAGCGAGTATGAACAATGATGGAATGTTGACCATGTCCACAGATCCTTATTCCACATCCTGGGACTTAACAATGGCCTCCCTTCAGTGCTGTGGCAGTACAAGTCATGATAACTTTGTGGACACTGCCAGTCACTGGTCTGGCACATATCAGATTGGAAATAACAATGTGACTGCAAAGGTGCCAATTTTGTGTTGCAAAATGCTTGATCAATCAAAGTTCCCTGAGCAAATAGATGAGATACAATTTGTCAATATCACAGACTGCCTCTTGACCGCCTCAGCGGAATCTACAAACCATAAACCATGTTACGAAGAGATCCGCACCACTCTGAAGCGCATCACTATCTTGCTGCTGGCAGTGATGGCATGTTCTGGTCTGGCAGAGCTGGTCGGACTTGCTGCAGCCTGCTCCATTGTCTGCTGCAGTGACCAAATAGATGCCTTGGGCGACTCAGAAAACTTTATACCACCAGTGCAGCACCATCCAGTGCAGTCAACAGGGTTGTCGACAACAGTACATGGTTATGACCCGAACTCTCTGGACTTTTAAATGGGCACAGTTTTTTTGTCAAATCATAGACAATATAAATTGCATCAGTTGAAAAGATTAATGTATTACAACATATGACAAATTATGGAATCACAGCATATTTTGATGCATTATAGTGTAGTGTCTAAATAGAAATAATAAAATTTCAAAAATACCCATGTTACACGAATAAAGTTGACTATGAGGTTTATCTTTAAGCGGTCATGATTAATAAAATGCTACGTCTATACATAATAGGTCAGCAGGGCTACCAAGTAGTACATATTTGTCAGTATTTATACAGATTTTAGACCCAATATACGTAACATGAAGCTATCTTAAATCTAACTCTATAGGTTACATATTTATTGCTACCAGAAATTCAAAATCCCAGCATAATTATTACCTTATGTTGATTTTATTCATAGATCCCTAGACGACAGTTTAGTCGTAGTAAAATTACGGGATAAACAGTAATAAATCAATGATGCGACATAACAGGGTTGACCAACCACATACAGGTCACAAACCACCAAATGTAAACTGCACTTTGTACAAATTAAAAAGTAAGTTTTGTTCACAAAAATTCGGATATCTCACCTCATGTGGATTGTAAATAGGACTCGTTCGCTGCGCTCTCTCCTGCTTACAACCCATATTCATTGAGATATTCTCTGATATCTTACAGACATTCATAAAATAACCTTTTAATACGCACATCTAGTTTTAAGGTATAGTCAAAGCTTATCCGTATTTGTTAAGACGACCGCTAGCTATATCTCATAGTTTCTTTTATTGGTAGGTAGCGGGAGCAGTGCTCGTCGGTATTGGCATATATATTACCCAAGGCTTCATCTCTGATATGGCCAAGATGACCGACTTTAAAGAAAAAGAGCAGCAACCTGGAGTACTAGACACAACATCAATGCTGCAGGTGGGAGCGTACATTACCATCGGCGTTGGCATCTTTATCCTGCTGTTGGGCGCAATCAGCTTTGCTCAGGCCCTGAATGAAAACAAGTGCGTCCTCATTACTTACACCCTGCTGACGTCCCTTATTCTCTTGGTCCTCATTTCAGTAGGTATTGTCGTACTTGTGTACAGGGAAGTTGCAAGTAAAAAACTGCAATCGGTCCTGGATATGACAATCGCTGAACAATACATCGGAGCAAGCATTGACAAGGAAAAAGTGGTGACCCTCGCGATAGACCCTTATTCCACAGCCTGGGACTTGGCTATGGTCTCCCTTGAGTGCTGTGGCAGCACCAGTCATTGGGACTTTGTAAACAATGCCAGTCGCTGGCCTGCCACCTATTCAAACGTTGGATTCGACAATGGAACTGCCAGGGTGCCTGTGACGTGTTGCAAAATGATTGATCCAGACAAGTTCCCCCGTGAACTGCCTAAGGTTCAATTTGTCGACATCCACGACTGCCTGGATAGAGCCTCATCAAGATCTACAAACCTCAAGGGATGCTTCACGGAGATTCGATCCTTATTGATGCACTACACCGACACCCTTTGCGCGGTGATTGGTATTCTTGCGCTAGCGGAATTGGTAGCCATAGTGGCAGCCTGTTCCCTCGTTACCCACAAGGAAAAAATAGACGCGTATGAGGAACTTGAGGAAGTGGATGAAAAAGGTCAGGAAACAGACACTGCTGTACAGGGTGAGTGAAAAGTCAGCGATATTACTGTCATTTACTTTACCATATTACAACAGAAATACTTCCAATTTTCATATACACTAATCCGCGATTGAATGATTTGTATGCATAGTTTGAAATATGGTTATGGCACAAGTGATCAATTTCATCCCCCCCCCGCCACCCACCCCCCATCCCACCCCATCTCCCCGGTAATTTATGAATAGTCTTTATGGCGAACTTATGTAAAACAAAATATGAAATTCAGATTTGGAAAAAAAATCTCCAACACCTCTGATGGCGCCATGGTGTGGAATGTCTTATTTAAAGTCACCAACAGACAGCCAAAAGCACCATTTTAACCACCAGAAACAAATGTTCACTGTTGTCCTGTATCATGTACAACTGCCTGTAGTCAGGGGGCACCTAGCTAGTCACATTAGGCCTATTATCCATACTTGAGATTTTAGGTTAATTTAAATGTACTGCATGTGCACCGTGGGTAGACTGTTATGGATAAAACTGAGGATTTCCAGTGAATCACGGTAAAAGCTGAGGAAAATGGCAAAAAATGGCAAGGTTTTAAAGTAAAATCAGTAATAATTTGGACAAAACGACAAAGAAAAAAAGGTAATATATATTTCTAAGTATGTGCAGGGAATGCGGGAGTATTCAAGGTTTACAGAACTTCTTTCAAATTCGTTCTACAGTTTACTCACAGTCGCTCGCACAAATTTCAACATGCAAGATTTGCTTCATTTCTAGTGCACAAGATTGATGGATTTCCGTGTTTTAACGAGCTCCAGGGTCATTTGTGTGAATCGTGTAAATCCGATGAAAAAAAATATTGTGGGGGGGGTAGGGGTAGCAGACCAGGCTAGGCCGACCAGGCTAGGCCGAGCGCGCGTTTGAACTGTGACAGCCATATACAAACCTACACCGCTACAACGATATACAGTGTTTTACCATCGTGTGACGCATTCCCTCATTGGTCGAAGAGGATGCTGTCATCGAAACTAAACCAATCGGAGCTCCTTTTTAAAAACAACCACACCGTTGCAACGATTAGGTGGCTGTGTTTTACCGCTTGAAAAGTTAAGAAAATTTTCTGAAAGCAATAAACTTAAAAAGTTAAGAAAATACGGCGTTATAAAGAAGCATGGAGCAGCTAAAGCCATGGATAGTAAAATAAGGTATATTATATAATAATTAACGTTTATTTAACACGTGGTCATACTAAAACTGGCCAGCAATGAAACACTCACATGGGCGATAAAAAAGGCTGCTCAAGCCGAATCGGATGACAATATGACAGTTGAAAAGGCAATATAAATAAATCAGGATTGTAACTTGTTATAAGGGTCACTGATTGCTTAAAAATGTGCTTTATACACACTGTCAGTCTGTTATCATTAAACTCTATATAAGTATACATGTATTGCAGAAGTCTATTGGTTATTTGACAGTATATGTAATATTATTATAAATTATAGCCATTTAAAACACCTCATTATTTAGAAAATATATCAGCAATCTACAGCAAATATTTTTCTTGACTTTATAATATTTTAAAATAATTAAGATTACTGTATTGTTTAATTACCACTATTTTTTTTTAACAATGTACAATTTTAATGGACCATTTTATAGACAAAATTTATCTGATAGGTCTATAATGATTCTGATTATATTTGAAATACATTGTAGACATAGACAATTGAAATTTTACTTAATTAAGAATTACTTAACTATCCCTACATTTAGTCAACATTCATCAGTGTGTTTAATACAGTGCCATACTGTTTTTCTTTAAATAAAGTTTATGTTTAGTAATATGGTGATTCATTTCTGTTTGTAATTTGCAACTTAATATAAGTCTACATTGAACATTGCTGTATGATTGTTCATAATTTTCACAAATGTATGCCAGGAAATGCCCAGAATTACACTTTAAAAGCACTAATATCCTTTGGCTTCAAGGGGGCTTCGCCCCCTTGCACCCCCATGGGGGCGTTGCCCCTCAACCCCAGTGGGGGCCTATGCGTCCCCCACACCCCCCGGCATTTAGGGTCGCCCCTACGGGGCTCCCTCAAATTTTCAGTGTTTTTTAACAATCTGTATTCTCATCCCGCAAGTCGATCCTCAACAGTAAGAGGAAAACGTGGAAAACATGGGAAATTAAAACCAATAAAGTGTAAAGGGGAAAAATCACCAAAATGTAAATATGTTAAGATACTTTTTCTCAGTTGTTACTTTTCACACGTGTACTGTTAAACTAGAATATTTTGTGGCAATTAAATTTCAGGTTAAATTATTTTGTGGTTGTTTCATTTCGCAGTTTTTAAGAACGTGATGATTTTACAACAAATTCAGCGTACTTTGGCAATATATAAACATATATAAGTAAAAACATATAAACGGCAATTTATTAGTTCATCTTTCTTTGCTCACAACACTAGATTTTTTTTAATACATTTACAGTTTCGCCAAACAACTGTTGGCATCCTCAGAATGTTCTTCCCGTGCAATGTCACAAGTCAAATATTCTGATCCTGAACGAGGATGGAATCATAAACTCGCGAGAGTTGGTGCTCCCCCCCCCCCTCGTCCCTGTTCATAACCTGCTTTCAGGTTCGAATGTGTACAGACTCTTTGATGGTCCTGGTTTTCCATTGACTTTCTCTGTCTATTATTCTGGCTCCCTCCAGTCTATCTGATTGTTGTGCTGGTTTGCATGGTCCGTGATGGCACTCTTGTTTATTTCCACTTTTGACTCTTGCTTTGTGGATCTGGTGTATGGTCCCTTCTGGTTTGCTTCCAGGTCCTTCTGATGTTCCTTCAGTCTGGTACCAAACTTTCTGCCCGTTTCCCCGACGTACACTTTATCACATGACTTGCATGGAATCTTGTACACAATTTCACATTTGTCCATCTTAGCTACTTTGTCTTGCGGGTGTACTAGGATGTTCCTGATAGTCTGCATTGGCTTCACCGCCGTAGCTACTAAGTGTTTGTTCAGAATTCTGGAGATCCCTTCTGTAACACCTTTCACATATGGTAGGATAACCTGGCCTTTTGATCTTTCAGCTTCTTTTCTTTTCTTGTTCTTTTCACTCTTCCTTTCAAGTTTGGTTTCTATCTGGTGTTTCACTCGTCGGAACGACCATTCAGGATAGCCACATCTTGTCAAAGCTTCAACTATGTGTTGTTCCTCTTTCTGCCTGTCAACTTCTTCTGTCACTATGTCATTCCCTCTATCTAAAAGGGTGCGTATAACACCTAGCTTGTGTTGCAAAGGGTGGTGGAAGGAGAAGTGTAGGTACTGGTCAGTGTGTGTCTTCTTTCTGTAAAATAGTAATTTCACACTCCTGTCTGGTTTACGCACCTCATTCAGGATCAGAATATTTGACTTGTGACATTGCGCGGGAAGAGCATTCTGAGAATGCCAACAGTTGTTTGGCGAAACTGTAAATGTATTTAAAAAAAATCTAGTGTTGTGAGCAAAGAAAGATGAACTAATATATATCATACCAACACAATGAACACATTCAAGAATAAACGGCAATTTCTTCATGGCAACCGCATTTACTCGCAGCAATCGCGGTTATTCACGGTTAATTGTGAACAAATGATCGCAAATTGCTTGCGAACTATCCGTTGCAATTGTTCCGCGATCATTCGAGAAACCCCACTTGTTAACAACAACGTGTAGTCGGCCGTGATTCGAACCAACGTCTTCTGACTGTTACACAGATTTGTATAACTAATTGTTAGGGTCGCCTAACCACTAGACCAACTGCACAAGGGTCTAGATTGAGATTCTTTTTACAAATTTAGCTGACTGGGAGAAGCAAACGTTACAGTGACCCCGTGGCAACAGTAAATATAATAAATCTGTATTGATGGAGCTTGAAGCATATCAAATTGGATTATTGAGAACAACACAGAACGCACAGGACTTTGGTTCTGAAAGATTCTGTATCTGCCAGAAAACCCAAGGGAAAGTAAATATAAACGGAAAACATTTAACAAACTCCTGACTTTTGTTGCAGCGAAGAAAATATAAGAACTTCAAACGCCACCATCGTCACAATTACATTTGTCTGGAGGTGAAGTCAAGGCAGTTAAATGTAGATATTTAGATAGTTAATACCTTGTAAAATGACTTACCGGTACCTATTAACCACCAGTAACAACACTAACATTCGTAAAAAAATCCACATTTGAACATTTTAATACATAACTAGTGAAACACTTAAAATGCAACTTACCGCCCTATTGCCAAATTCCCATTGAAACACATTGCAATCACAAGCCAATCTATAGCAGATAAACCCTATTCTATAAACAATCTAAAAACACTTTACCAGCACCTTTTGTTGAATCACTCGTGTTCGTCACATTTATCAAAAGATAACAAGGCAGGCGGGTATTTCAACCACTTGTAAAAGCATGAACGGCTTTACAATGGGATTGCTTTGGAGCAAAATGACTGGCAATTGTCATAAAGTTTATATAATCTTGAGAAAGTATTATACAGACCATCGTCGGTTTTCACGGGTTGATCATTCACACTGCCTTTACAAGTCCTTGATACTGCGTACGTATATAGCCGTGAGATATGACGATGCATATAAACAAGATATTCGAAAGAAGAATTATTTCAAATTGAATTGGAAAAATAACCTTAAAAGTCATGACTGGCGATTTTAATCATTGTATTCACAAACTTTGAAAATGAATGCAAAATACACGAGAAGGGTAAAATGTAAAATTGACGTCGAGTAGACCACTTCTTAAGTAGAGACTTTTCAATTAATGTCTAGATCTGAATAGTAGAACTTTGTAACCTAAATAGGAATATAACAATTATAAAAGTATGTAACATCAATGGCTTTTCATCAAAATTATGACGGATCAAAAAGAAAAAGAAAAGAAATGAACATAAATACTTTGCATATCAATGAAAGTCACCAGTCACCACAAATCATTGCCAAATTTACACTTCTCCATAACATTTTGACAGATAAAGTTTATTTAGTTATGACATATTGACAAAAATAACAAAGTATCATTCAAATTCGTTCTTTTGGTCTTTAGTATTGGAGCTCGTTGCATAATAGAACCCCTAGCACCTAGTATGGGTGAATAGGGTAATACGGGTAGATTAGCCATGTATTTAGAACCGGCATACAAAGAAATAGTTCCTAACGATCGCTATCTTTCTTCTTAATCGTAATGACACCCCTAATACACTATTTTCGGCGTGTGAGTCTATTCAAGCTGGGTTATCATATAATAAAAGGCTGTAAATGTGTGTTAATTGTTCTTTTCTTCCTTTGTGCGTCTTATCTTAGACTTTGGGGTGAATGATTCAGTTTGTTCTATTTTTTTAAAAAAAATCCTATGTTGCTGAATACAGATATGGGAATAGTATCACTACATTCATCTCATTCGCGTGTATAGTGTATATCATTTGCATATTCTCCAAACGTCGCCATAATCCATGCATTAAGAAAAGAAAGACTCTCATAAAAGGTTATCTGATCCTGACATGTTAAAATCAGGGTACTGTATGACTGATGCCAATTCCGCGTGATTCTTTTTTTTTTCTTGGGTAGGGGTTGGTAGCCTTGATTATTCGTTAATGATATATTGAGATGTTGAGTACATTATGTCCAATATTCATTTGCATTTGATCCCTGGTAACAATCATAGCAAATG
The DNA here is from genome assembly GCA_019095985.1 of Streblospio benedicti. NCBI lineage: Eukaryota > Metazoa > Annelida > Polychaeta > Spionida > Spionidae > Streblospio > Streblospio benedicti. The sequence continues at coordinate 6,896,180 of CM032663.1, forward strand.
ATATTAAGTACACCTTTCAACGTCATCACCCGTAATCAACATAAAGCTTGGTGTTAAATATATGAAGCATCATTTGGTGTTAAAAGTACAAAAGAAGTGCTCCCCCAAATCAAAATAGGTGATATAATAGCTGTAAATGGGATCACGTGACACCATTACAGAGATACTATATGCAGATAAGAGAGCTAAATGATGTGATAGCAGCCTATGCTATGGTTTGCTGTGGGCGGGGGCCGGCAGTATTAGGACTAGTGATGGCGGAGTGCGGTGCAAGCCACGGGCAGGTCTGTGACAGATGTGTAAATTGAATGTTAAATGGCATTGGTCTTTGATACTGGTATCATGTCTGGCAGGAGAGGTAAGCGGTCAATATTCTCTCGCCTCATCCTCTTTACTTTTGGTCTTTTCTCCACTAGTATTTCAGCGATTCCCCATACATCCCTACGTACTTTCTAACATCCACCAGCTGAACGCTTAGAGCTTCTGGCATGGCTTGTTTTTTAACACATATCGTCTATGTGTGGTTATTCTTGGGGTCAGAGGGGGTACTTCTAATATACGAACGTCTACTTTGATTTCATGACAACACAGCTTAAAACCATAAATCATAACATACCATTCGCACATGCCTATGTATATATAAAACTGGGTAGCAGTCTCCAAGTGATGAGAATAATAACCACAAAATACTTTCTTTTTTTAATATAAAACCAGTGAGATTGCCATCAAGGACAATTAACGTCTTAGCGTGAAAACAAATGACCAAACTATATCGTAGCACAAGAGTTTCTTTTTATGGTAGCCGTGCATGGGGTTGAGACCTTGAAGGTGTTAGAGCAGGTGTTGTAAAGTCAAAAACACGCATTCAGTAGCCCCATCAGACCACTAGACACAATATACGCTGTTGATGTAACTTACACCTTTGTAATTTTTCATGCTCATACTAATATGCATCTCATTCACATCGACGTGTGCTTTAAATGTTGTCAGGGTTGCACAAACTGGTCGAGGCGGAGTTGCAAAGGGACACGCACAAATCAAATTTGCATAGAAATTAGGTCTGCTATTTGGAAAGAATAGAACATATTCAATGAAGCCGCGGCGGCTAGCCGTGCTATTTAAACGTTTGAATGACTTGGTGTTGATGTAGGTATGTAGAGTCCTTGAGGACACAAGTTGCGAAGTGGGGTATAAATCACCTGGGCGATGATCAAAGGCGGTGGCGGGGTACCCGGGGGTTGGGGGGCGGAGGACAAGGGGGTGCAGGTTAGAAACCAAAAAACTTAGTCAGAATCAGAATTGCACATTTAAAGAAGTAACACAAACTAACCCCGGGGCGGTGTACAAACACAATTACATTCTAATAAAAGTAATCTGCATATAAATTAGGTCTTCTATGGGGGTATAAGGGGCTGGGATGCCCTCAATGGCGACTGGGCACCAATGTCCGAGCAAACAATCTCTGTAATATCTGAGGAGGTGCGTAAATCTATACACACTCACCGTCCAGGTGATACAACTATGTTTTCAAGATGACCACTCACATCAAAGTCGCTGACCACTGTGGTTGCGTACACTGACCGCTGGTCACTGACACCCTCTCATGGGGGCATGGAAGGAACGGCAAGTGCGGGTGTCAGGAGAAGACATTCTGATAATTACATCTCTCGCCATAATTCAAAAGCTAACAACCAGCTCATGGCGGCTCTACGGGGGATGCGGCAGTTAATGTGAAGGAGTTTGGGCCATGGGGGTGGTTCTGTTTGAACTGACTGGCCATTATTGCAAAGGTCATCATGTGCACTACTGGGTGCTGCCTGAGGGTGATGGTCGGGATGGTGCAGGGGATGATTTGCTTATATAGTGGTGGTGGGTGATCATTATGGTTGACAAGAAAAGGGGGTGGGTGGCTGTTGGTAGCATGTGGGGTGTAGGAAGGGGGGGGTAGGGATAAAACGGCACATGTACTATATACGATTCCAAACGAATACTGGATGATTAAATTCCACGTGGCGTTGTGAGTTGTGGTTGATAGCAATACGGATTCAATTTTCTACCACTGTCGCAAAATGTTGACAATTTGAAATCACCCATTTAGTTAGTTTTTCTCCCTAATATTAAAGTGCACTGCACCACGCAAACTCTACAGCAATAGGCACACAACAATTCTATTCCTACTTACAATCACATTGTTCAGTCATTTTCAATAGCACTTACTGTAAACCATGACCAATCAAACTTTCACCAAAAGTAATCTGTGGGTTACTTAAAAGTAATCTGTGCCTTCACCTTTAACCGAATAGTAATATTTCTTGACGTTGGAGTGGCCTATGAGTTACATTTTCCTGTTTTATCGTTTAAACGTGGCTCTCACCGAGTTCAAGTAAGCTTTGATGTTAGAAATGTCGTTAGGCCGAAACTATCTCATTTCTTAAGGCTGTGTGCCAAGAAAGATTTAAGGGCTAGATAACCTTGAGGCGAGACTTTAAAACGCATTTAAAGGCCTGCATTGAAAGGGCTAAGGAGAAACTAAGAGAAAATACACAATACAAAAAGCAAAACAATGAATAAAAATATCAAATAAGTACGGCCTAATTACAAACTTTATTCATATTGTAATCAATCATTCCCAACTTTGGGGTAAAATAGTTGAAATGCCCTAAAATTCCACAGTTCTAAAAATAAGTAAACAGTGAAGACAAATTCAATTAACACATCCTAAGTGATTCCTCGACACTCGAGCACAACATTTATTTTGGTGTGTGATGTCAATGATAGCAGATCAACATGGTCAATATTGACCACAAACCGACCACAAACTAACCAACCTCAGTACAGCAAAACCTTAATACCACGATGTTCTTTGACGTCATGTAAATAATGATCCTGTGAATTGCTCATTTCATAGAGGTGGTCACCATGGAGAGAGGAGATCGTTCTCTGCCAAACTGGTAAGTTGGATAGCCTGTCTACTGCTGTTGACCATAGACAGATCCAGGATGGGCTCGCAAGGGTCACCCCCCCGACTCTTTCCACCAATATACTTCAGTTTCATGTGGGTTTTGGCATGTCCTCCATCGATTGTTTGTACTGAACACATGAAATCCCTTAACTGCCCCCACCCCACCCACCCTTTCCCAAAAACCAGGATCTGCCAGCGGTTGACACAACACCATACCCTGATACATGAACATGTACATGAACATGTATTCCAAACCTCGAATCCAGTCTTAGTGTTTTGATTCTACTGTTTGTCCCACCCCTTTAAAAACACAATTGGTAACAGGAGCACCACTAGAAGCCCTGCAAAGGACTTAAAGCTCTAATATCAGGGGGAACGGTTTGTGGAGAGTTTGGATAAGAGGTGATGTTTTTACAGAGGAGTCGTTGGCAGCTTTGGGTTTCAACGTTAAATAACACATAAGTGTAGGGGCTGAGATTGTAAATATGGTTTAAAGCTGGTCATTTTGATCCTAATGTTTGACTTCGGCTGGAATTTCCCTCTAATTGCACAGTAATGTAGACTGTATATGTGTTTGGTCTGTAGTATGAATCTGAAGTGGTCAACACGGTGGTGGAATGTGTTTTTTAAGGCTACGGTTTCAGGAGGAATGTCTGGATTTAAGGAATTTGATTACACTGATTGAATTTTATGACAAATTGAATAGTTGCATTTTGTTCGTGAATGGACTGGACGTTTGAACAAAAAAAATTTTCTATGCTCTATGATAAATTTATCTTTAGTGTACTACGCCTATGCAACAATCTGATAAAGTCAATTCAATGAAGCATATTAATATTTAAATTACACCATTGGGCAGCAACAAAAACTGTTCGCCTCGTTTTCGCCTATGAGTGACAGGTGCGCGACAGGTGACCGGCAGGTGCGCTGGCGGTGAGATGAGAAGGATTCCGCCGGGAAGTTTTTTTTTTATGCTGCTAATGACTATTATTGTTATAATATGCATATAAACTGTAGACATCTGATCACATACCATATTAGTGTATCACATTTTAGAGTTGATTTGGTAATATTCAATTAAATACTAGAAACCAAACTGGTAAAAACTGGGGGTGAAACACAATAACCAATACTGATATTTTAGGAGTTTTGATGGAGGTTTAATGGAATCAATTTCTGCTAACTGACTACTAGCATACTGTAAAACTAAAAATGTTTGCGCACGATTCAATTTGCAAATTTCGTGGGTAGGTGCAAAAACGCAAACTTAAATAGTCGGCAAACATTGATTGCCAATGTAAAGTGGGTCCAGGATGGACCAAAATTGCAAAATTAAATAGTCACAAAACAATTCTTAGATGGACTTTCGCAAAATTTAATAGCCACAAAATATTCCAGTTGTACAGTATTTGCTTCAGCAAACCCCCTGTCAAGTGGCCCCAGGCTGTCAGAATTTCGGGTTCACTGAGGCGAGGTGACGGGGTAATTCGCCATGATGTGCGTGAGACAAAATCAATGGGTTCAGGACTCACAAGCTGCCGTACTTAGAGTTAGGAGGTTACTAATGCTACAAACGTATTCAACATATCATTAAATGCAACATTTGATGCCATAATAGATCTACGACTCCCACCCAGGACTTCCATTCAGCAGCACCATCTGCAACATCCCACCAGAGTTTGGGTAGGTGATATAGTCCTTACATGTACATGTACATCTTGGGAATCAAATACGCACGTTAGTGATCTTACGTCTAATGTTAGGCAGCCTCCCGGGATAGCCTATCAAAGTATAGAGATATCCACATTAATGTTAAACATTCAATATATGTTTGTAATTTATTGCTTGTATACAGCTGTGAAGGGGAGAAATATTTTTTTTTAATGTTATAAATACTTTTAACACAACACGAAACAAAGAAGCAGATTCCGCTAGAGATAGGATAAAGGTCATAACATTTTTCCACTAAAATGTGCACTTTGTTTAAAGGCAAGGAATGACTGCTTCACGAAAAACATCGTTCCCACGCCGTCGCCACAAGCTGTGACCAGACAGACACCTGCCATGGCTACACACGGGGTGGGGGGGGGGAAGGGGGTCTATTAATCATAGCGGTCTGTATGACTGCAGACTATCTTCGCAACTTGGCATCTTATGCTCACTTTTTTCCCGTCTGATACTAATAAACCACCTGGATTATGAGATTTGACACACCATACACGTATTCAACGGAGCAACTCAAAGTGGCATATAAGCTGATCGGTCTCAAGGGTGTTGTGTTTTACATACACTATTTACAGAATAAATAAAAATAAATAAAAAAATACCCGTAGTTTTTAACAAATGAAACGCGACTACAATACATTGGTGTTAGTTGTCCACTTTATACAGTTGTTCATTTCAACAATCGTCAATACGTTATGATGATACACGCAACATTAGACACTAATCGGTCCATTTGCCAAGCCCACTGACGCCGAGCATGGCCGTGCGACAGGTGGCTTGGGGCGTGGAGGCCTCGCGAGCAGGGGCCATGATAATCAACAGTGGAGTGGAATATAATTCTTAAAATCTTGATTGGCTATGGCATTCTCTTCACCATCTTTAGTGCCAATATTTTTCTTGCACAAAGTTCACAAGTTACGCTCATGTCCATTATTTGGTAATCATAAGTTTCCATTTTCGTGCTAATGGGTTCAATTTCATTAGCTAGACTACTTGTTGTGCCATCTACAGCATTAGATATGAAAAATCTGATTCACATTAATCAACTTAATATTCTTGCTTGTTTTTTTTTACTGACATTGGAGGCACTCCACATACGTGAACTCAGACCAGCCTTGAATACCCGTGACAAATACAGAGGGAGGGAGCTGACAATTAAGTTGTCATTTAATTGACTACTTAATATGGCCATTTATAGACCTTTGTAATAAAGGATTAACCTACAATATGATTATCATGTACTTTTCACATTATTTTATTTACTTGTACCGTAATACACATTAATTCTTCATTATTAGCTGAGGATGCGTTGTGTTGTATAGACACGAAATACATTCTTTCTTTGGTACAATTTTTTTTTGATATTCTTGCAAGATAATATGTTTGCATTATTGCGTATAGTTGTGACTTAATGTGCAATGTCCCCACTTTAGTCTGTAATTAAGAACTATGCTTTGAACCAAAAATCCATAATGAAAGCATTACTTATGTGCTTTAATATTTAGAAAGCCTTTAATCCATTTTTTTACAAACCCCGCTGTCGCCTACCAGAAGACCATATTGGATGAAAGAGCCGCCATTTCGCCACATTCCACCCCAATGCTCAGTTTTACCTGCCATTTCCTCCTGATTTCCCTCATTATTTGACATCGCCCATACGGTAAGGATTTGTCCACATTTAGGATGTGTCCACATTGACGATGTTTCCGTTTTGAGGATGTGTGCGCAATCTGGTGAGATTTTGCCTACTACAGAACAGCAGGTTAATAAAAGTCTGGGTTGTACATGTGTACCTCATGTATGTATACCATCCTCAACCCTTCCAAGGAAAAGGGTGCTTGTACACATACTCCAACCATTACACAGAGTGTCTGAGTTTATTTACTAGGCGTGTTTGTGTAAAATGCAAAGAGATATGCCTAAAAAATCTGAATGTCCACTTTTATATCTTTATTGTTATTTCTTTGTTTTGCTTTAGTTTTTATGTATTAAATAGCACAAACAATAATAGAAATTACTCCTACTATATCGCACAATAAAAGTGAAAACCCCACAAAGAGTCTTCTTTTTTGTCTTATTTCCCATCTCACTCGTTTTTTAGCCTTTTTCCCCAGAGCGCCCCCCATCGTCGGCTTTCACGGGTTGATCATTCACACTGCCTTTACAAGTCCTTGATCATATCAACTGCGTATATAGCCGTGATATATGACGATGCCCCCCCCGCCCTCACACACACACACCTTCCACTTTCTTTTACCTGCCTCCCCACCCCCCATTTGACCCTGATTAGTCCCAATGGTGATATTTTACTGCATATAGCTTACCTCTTTAGCTCAACAAAAATAAAATGTCAAACAAACATTGAATTTATATATATTTATTTATTAATTAAAGGTTCAAAAATATTTCTTTTACAAATTGCAAAATTGATACAATAGTTTTTATCATATGCAAATTCTGTACATTGACATAAATAAAGAGCGCCACTGCCACAAATACTCATGTTTGCAAAATCAAAAGTAGACAATCACTAATAAAATATATAGTGACAATAGGCAACATGCACTAATATTGCACTATACATAGCTGATATTTGATAATTTCATGGGAGAAAATAGGATTCTAGTTTGTGAAACAATAAAACACGAAATTTGAATACAAGTCAAAGCAAGCCATTTAATATAAGTTATGAAATACATCATCACAGCTTTACAACATTATATACAACACCCCAGTTGATGATACCAAGATACACATTACATAGTCTTGACATTTAAAATGGACTCGTAAATTGACCTTTTTGCTGCACGTAAATGCTACTATTTTGATTGCACGTAGAGATCGTTGATAGACCTCATTATAAAAAGAGACAAAGTTTACATGGAATTTGCAAAGATTTACAAGAATGAATCATGATCATTTGGTTATTTTTTAATCCAGAACTCGTATACATCAATTATTCAAGAACAAAATTTGTACTTATTTCGAAAATTAATTTTTTAATTAATTTAAACCTATATAAAGACTTACATGGATCATAGATATGTACATGTATATTGACAAAACCTAAGGGGTTAAACATTGAAAATATATGATATGCATAACATGGCTCAAAAGCTTTTATCATCGCCGTTCATCAATAGAACATAGGCTAAAATAGAAAAATGATAAAAAAATATACCGTGGTATATACATTAATATATAGTCACATATATGTAATTTAATCATATATGTATGCACCTGGTCAGGTAGCTTTAAATCACAAATATGTTTACAGACATGAAATATTTACAAAAATCCTATAAGTCTCATAATAATTGTACCATTTTTTAGGTATTTTGTCTAAATATATCAAGAGTAGATATTTCTGCTTAATTTCTTTCTTTAAGTACATACGTATATCATAGAGGTAGCATTGATCATCTTATCTAAAAGATATTTTTGTACATAGTATGACAAATAAGAGATATTGTAATATCAATACCATATCTAATTGGTATCCTAAACATTAATTCTTTTAGAGTGATTTGAAGCAAAAAAAATGAGGTTTTAGCCCATATATTACATATATGTACTGCCCTACCGTAGAATAGTAAATGACTAATATCTTGTATATTGCCACAGTATCAGGGTTTTCCATTTACATAAGTTGTAGTCAAAATATAATTCAAAGCCTTCAGTGAATTCTAAAATTTTCATATCTATTTGATTCTTCAATTTGATATCATAAATGTAAGCCCATTCTGCTTTAAATTCAATTATAGAAGCCCATTTAGAATTTGCATCAGACCATATTCTTAAGTCTCTTGCTTATTCACTATACTAATATGATTTTTCTTTCCTATATTTTTAGGTATTTTAAAGACTATATTACTTACATTTACAAACTCATTTACATATCTTATGACATTGTATTTAATTTATCATGGCTTTTCTGAATATTGGAAATAATGTTGAAATATTTTTGCCTATTTTCCATTTTTTGGTGATACCAGCATTCATAAAGTCTCCATCAAACAAGCACTTGTTTGTGAATTTGAAGTTACAATTTCGCCATAAACATTCTCGGGACGAATATTTTTTTTTTATTTTGATATTTTGTTCGCGACACTTAGCAAACTTGTCAGTCTCAAACCAGACCCTGTGGTGGCTTTACATGAGGAAATAGTAGAAACTAGCGAACTGTGATAATGTAGATTATATAACCAACGTGTGGCATACGGAATACTTAATATTATTCTTTTTAAAATTTGGACCCCGAAGGCTACATTGGTATTTACATTTTGCAATGCTTCTATACAATATATTCCATTAAGATTAGGCTTTAGCGAATCCGTATATTCACGTTAATTTGTGGAAATATGTTAACCTAGGGTAGTTCGAAAAAAGTTCACTGGCAGATCCATTTTTTTTCCAAGGCGGACATGCCAAACTTGTGAGAAGATACTGTGATATTATTGGTAGGTTTCCCATTTCCCGTCATTTTCATATCGGAATTCTACTACCGAGTCACTCATTACTCTTAGACGATCATGTCCATTAATTGACAGTACACCATCGTTGAGCAAAGTGGGACTGGCCTTTTCTTTTTGGGCTGTATGGAGTTTGGCATGCGTCGATACCGTGGCTGTAAATCCACCAATCGCAACCCCTAATACTGCTAATGGTAAGATTGGTGCGCCAAGGATTGCTGCTGATAATGCACCCCCTCCAATCGCCGTAGTCCCCATAAGTAACCCTTTGTTTGACCCCTCTCTGACCTGCGACGAATCTCCACAGCCTGTTTTACAGAACGTGGCTATGTGCTCGCAATTGTTAGCAAATAGGTTATAATGACCCGGTTCGAGGCATTCTTGCAAGCACATGGCTATTTTTATGGTCAGTTCAGGTTTGTAACAACAATCGTCGTATTCAACTTTGTAAATCCCCCCTCCAGAATTTTCATCAAAAACACCCTTGTAAATCCATCCTATAGTATACTTATTTTCTTCTGTCTGATTATCAGCATTTTTAATAAAATTCAACGTCTTTATTTTTTCCCTGAGCACTTTGGTGACGATGAAGTGATGCTTGTACAGACCCCACTTTCGGTCGATGCAGCCGTGGTCACCAGGTTTGAATTCGGATAGAGACTTCACGGGTCTAAAATGAATAAAATAAGGTCTTTTTCTCTACCGCAAAAAAATTAAAACAACTTAAAAATTGTTTATCATAATGACTTATCCCACATATAGTACGTGGCCTATAACAATAATCAAAATCACATATTATCTAGTACATATTATTATATTATAGTAGAATGGCGAAATTTCAAAACCCCTCTAGTTAAAGCGTGTTTTTCCATCCGGAATTTAGAAAAAATTCCAATGATTCTATGGTGTAGAGTAACTATTAGGCTTTACAGAGAAAGTGAAAGCTGAAAATTGGTGCAGTTTTTTTTATTGGATGGTTTCCATTGCAACGTAGCTAATAATGGGGGTTAGAGGACCCATCACATACTTGCATGTAGCAACATAGCTACTCATCTGATGTACATGATCTTGACATTTAATGAAAATTTACATTGCCTTCTTATTCCCGCAAAGGATTGTGTATGCAAAATGAGCTCATTAACATAATTCTAATTTGCATAAATTTTCCATGTTAACATTATTTTTAAATATTTGTTCATTTCAATAAATCCTATAATTGTTTTTTTGTCAGATTCTGTATTTGTTTGGAGACAGAAAAACGTAATTTAGAAATTTCACAATGTTTTATTAAATAGTTCCAACGTTTCAACACAATAGTGTCCTCTTCAGGGAAAATATATACAATTCAAAATTAAAATTTAGAAACCACGTTTTTCTGTCTCCAAACAAATACAGAATCTGAAAAAAAACAATTATGAGACCATCTGTAATGTCCAAATTAAAACAACTTGCATATAAATAAATCCTATGCCTATGATATATTAATTTGAGCAAATCTGAATGCATCCATGTTTAGCCATGTTACTTGGCTTTAACACTGATATAAATAATACTCCAAATAGTTTCTACAATTTAGCGTGCCCATTTCTATGGTAAAGATAAAATGATGAAGACCCTTCAGTATCAACTAAAAATCAAATATCTCTGCAAGTATTGGTCAGATATATTCAAGTTATGTACATCAAATCAAACCTTAAGAAGTGCGCAATTTGTTGCGTATAAATAATATGCAAATGAGCTCATTAACATAGTTTTAATTATCGTTATTCAAATTGTTTATCATTTAGCAGCATATTGTCTTTGTCTTATATTCTAATGGAAGTTCATGTATCCTGTATTTGATGGACTAATGTTCATTATATAGTTTTAATCATGATGACAAAAAGCAATTTACAAAGAGCTTTCAACAGCCTGTGCTGTCTTGTTCCCAGTGATGACGTAATTCTTCGTCGCTGACATCTTGGGAAGTGTTGTTCAAGCATGTCAACACATTAAGACAGTTCCTGGTAGGACCCTTGTATCTGATTAAGTGTCTGGATTGTGAGGATTCATATGTACATGTACATGTAAGAGAGACTGAACGGGCTTTTAGAGCCAGGCTCGTGAAACACAGGAGACCAAGATCAATGCGATCTGAAGTCTCGTGTCACTTACATACAGTAGAGGACACAGTGTTCCACTGGAGGGACAACCATTTTATGTGCTTAACCAAAATACTTTGAACGGGGTGTGAAGGAGGCCATCCATATCAGGAAACTGAAGTCATCACTATAGGGGGGGGGGGGTATAAGGAAGTGAGACAAGGGAAAAAGGGCTGAAAAGGGAATAAGGCGAAAAGGGCCCAAAAAAGAGGGATAAGGGATCTCCAATTAGTGGAATAAGGGAAAAAAGAGCCAAAAAGAGGGATACGGGAAAAAAGGGCCAAAAGGAGGGATATGGGATTTCTAGACCCCTTATACCCCCCCACACACACACACGCGCGCGCGCGCACACACACTATATAAAGACGGTGGCAGGTACAAACTTCCTTACATCTGGAACGTGCTGACCCGAGACAGGGGGTTGGTGGGGGTACTCAACAGAGTGATTTCTCGAGATCCCAGTGACGATGAATGACTTCATCACTGCGAACAAGACTGCAGAGGCCGTTGAGAGCTCTTTGTAAATTGCTTTGTATTATCCTGATTAAAAAACTATAGCATAAACCTTTGTCCATTGTGTTATACATGTAGTTAATATGTGAAAAAGATTATCATATCTAGGATATATGCAGGATAAGTGCCTATATTAATAATGTCTTTTCGTCGACACATTATATAAATATTATACTTACATGTTTGTTACTCCCATAGTGAACTACAAATGTCCGTTTCAAAATCGAACAGTCAGTGTCGTGCAAATCTGAAATGAGATAAACTCTAATGCATTACTGCTGTTATAATGGCAACGCGATGATTACATATACAAAGAATATCAATATATATAATCTACTTGGACGTCGACATCAATGACAATTAATTAATTGTACTGTTGTTCTTAACTACACCCGATCTACATTTATTTTAGGACATGCTATCAAACGGTTCCAATTCTTCCCTTGGACAAGTTACAGTGAGGCAAATCACATTTATCGATATCTACATTGTAATTGTGAAAAGAAAATTGGAGATATTTTGTCAATGACAATTCACGGCGTTGAGATGACCACCAGTTAATGTACGAACCTTTAATCAGTGGTAATCACAAGGGTTTGTACGGATCCGAATTAAAAGCTTTCTTGTTGCAATTGTTTACTTTTGAAAAAGGGGGTTTGCATTTTTTTTCACTGTAAACCAGCTGAAAACAATGCAATTGTTAAATTTACTGTACCTTGCTAAATGAGAGTCTTCGGCTGGATGAATCCGCTATAGTTTTGAGCCCACTTGAAAAGTGACTGTGATTGCGTAAGAAGAAATATTGATAATACAAGATTCCTTGCACCTCTATACCATTTAGAACTACAAAGTTGACTCAAGTTTATGCCGATTAAATGAATACTCTATGCCCATTGCATTTTCAACACCGTTTCAGACCAACGAACAAAAAGTATGCTATGAAATGATAAATAGTCTCCTATTTTATAAAAGCCTATATGATGAGTCATTTGTGTGATGTTATGACACCCTGAATGGTCTGCTCTTTATCTATCGTGTTTTATGTTTAAATAGATAATTGATAAGAACTGTTGATCAACAAGCACATCTGCGGGTAGTTCACAATTATATGTCGCTCAGGTCAAAATTTCAAGTAGCTTCAATCATCATTTACTATGTTTTATTTTACGGATATATAATTTGGGCATTTCAGATTAAAGTTTTTAGTATATTTCTATTAGTAAGTTTTTTTAAGAAGTCGTTTTGTAGATAGAGCACTTTGGCAGATGGAAGCAATACTATGGCCCCGGCAATTATCACAACACACAAAATGCAAGAGTGATTTATGTTTAAATAAGAATGTGCACTTAGAAGAATTTGGATATTATTGCATAAGCATTACTATAGATGACCAAAATGCTTTATTAATAACCTTCCCTTCCAAATGTATATAAATATAGTTATGCTAGTTTTCTGTTTTCATATATATAAGTGCCAGTTTGAAATACATTTCTGACATAGTTTCCTATCGTGTTAACAACAACTTCCAGCATATATACCTGTTAAATATTGTCATTCATAATGAAAACTCAGTAAGGCCGGGGGTGGGTGGTGTGGCTACGGACACTGAAAATTAGAAAGTTTTCAAAGCAACTTTATATTCAAAAGAAGTATCAGTTAAAATTAAAACTAAATATTCATATAAGCAGAAAGCAGGAGCATTATCATGGTCAGGAGAGTGGGTGCCATGGTCACAGGTCTGACCATAGGCGGTCGCATCAGTACACTAAATTGTTATTAGCCCTATGACTATATAATTGAGAAAAATAAATTTGAAAGAAAGGTAACAAACAGATTTTTTACCACGCAATCTTCTATCATCATATTGTTCTCTGAATCAAACTACTTAAAAATTCATCAGTCAAAAACACTGGCACTAATCAAAGACTTAGATAATCATCATTTTGTTTGAAAAATTTGGCAATATTTACATTTGAGCTACAGTTTCCTCTAAGATCCGGAAGTGGAATAGGTGTCTCACGTGAAATTTGTAATAATGCGAACAGAAATCTCCACTAAAAATTTGGCACTATGCAAACCCACAATTATAGGTCCCAAGTAACATTTTATCCAAAAGGATAAAGAAGCACCATAAATTAATGATTATAGTTACTTTATTGAGTAATTATATGATCACTTAAGCAAAAAACCAAATCAGATAGTTTTGTGTCAAAGAGTGCGCCTTAGCTGAAAGGCGGTTTTAAAACATGAACTGATCTCTTTCACAGCCACTCACCGACTTTCGGTGAAAGACTCTCAAAGAATGAAGGGCTGTGTAGGAGACACACATAACTTCCTGAACCGTGTGGAAATCTTTGTTCACTGTGATAATTTATACATAAAATGATTAATCATCAGGTACTTGGGTGGTGTCACAGCCAATATTGTGCTGTTTTAAGAAAAGGTCAAACTATAGAATGAGATGAAACAAAATTTGTCAGGGTAGGAGAATTTTTTAATGTCTGTTTGATACCTTGTCATTCTTTAAATAAATTCTCTTTTCAACTCTCTAAGTTTAGCTTAGTAAAGTCTCTTGATGCGAGCGCCTGTGGTCTGACTACCACAGGAGGCTACATTATATAATTCTATCTGAGTTTTTTAAGCAATATTGAAATACATTGAAATACATAGTACAATTCAATTTGAGTCTCGAAATCAATAAATTGCTTAACTCATATTTACATATATTTGTTGGAAACATTCAGTGTCCATAGCGCTCCTCACAGATGTTAGCTAAAGTGTGCAAATATTTAACACATCCCAGATCTTTTGCTTATTTTGCTTACTGAGTCCCCAATACAACCTTCAAAGGATATGTTCAATGTTCATAATATCCAATAGAATAGATAACCACCAATAAAAGATTTTAATGTACAGTTGCATATATTTGAACAATAGTGACGCTTGTAATGGTATAACATTTTGCTTGACACTTAATATGGATTTGTCTGTAAAGCAAAGGCACTATGTGGTCAAAATCATCTTCAAATTTTATTCATGCTATGAAAATATATTTATAAACATAGTTGCTTAGTTATTGGGGAAAATGGTGAAAACATTTGCGATGAAATAAATTTCTAAATTCTGATTAAATTCTCCATTCTGAGTAACCAATAATACCAGTTCAAATGCAATCTTCAAAATGTGGAAACGGCAAAAACAAGAAATATTATGTAGTATTGTCCACCCTGAGTATGGATAAATTCGGACGAGTGGTTGAAATTCCGTCGAGAATGTCAATCGCCCACAATCGTACCTCATCGCACAGCCTGTGAAATGGGGGTGTTTGATAACAAAAAACAAAAAACAAAAGATACACTGATATAGTAGATACATGTAAGTTGCGGCCAGATATTAAGCTAATTTATGGAGTGTGGGACAAAGGCGGTTACTTATCATATAACATGACATAGATAATTTGTTATTAGCATCCTTAAATTAAGCAATAGACAAACAGTACAGTTCGTGTAAATATTACATAGATGAGATTTCGACAACATATCCATAGATAGATGTAGATTTAGAGGGAAAAAAACAAAGTTTTGTTTAGATTTTCTGTTCTTGTAACATGCTTCTTACTGTAGTCACGTGTTGTTTGTATTTCAGTGAATACAACCAGTGTCAGTTGGGAGTTTGGATTCTCCATTCAATATACTACAATACTACATGCAGGGACGGATCCAGCGGTGGGGCTCGGGGGGCTCTAGCCCCCCCCTGCCATATTAGCCTTAAAGCCCCCCCCCCCCTACAATTTAGCCCCCCCCCCCCTTTTCCCACCAAAATACTTCATTTTCATAGGGTTTTTCATGAAATCCCGTAAGTGATCCCCCCCTTTCCTTATGTTTTCCTTACGTCCCTTTTCCAAAAACCTGGATCTGCCCCCACGCACGGACAAATCCGCCCCCCCCCCCGCTCTCAAAATTTGAAAATTAGCCCCCCCGCTATCAAAATTTGAAAATTAGCCCCCCCCTCTCAAATTTCTGAATCCGTCCCTGACATGCATACAAAATACATAATGGAACAGTGTGTTGCTGTCAACATCCATAGTCTCGGTGCTTGAACTGTGAGTCTGATATGGTCACGATCAAGAACAAGAACGCGGTCAAGAGTACCGGACACAAGAACCCTGTGTGCTGCGGCAGCCGGCTTGTATAGGCCGAGTTCAGGTGGTGTACATGTATGTTGGGTCCGACATGGATGTAGAGACTGCCTGCGTGCACAAAGAAGGACATGATCAGGTGATGGTCAGCGGAATGTCCAGCACTGAATGTTAAGGACTATGGGTCATCTCACTGGACATATGTGTGTGTTGACATCACGTGACGTGTCATGACTACCTAGAAGTAGTGTAACTTACCATTTATTTACACAAAAGCATTGTTTTTTTAGAGTATACAACGATAGTGAAGATGATAAGTGAAGAAAGTAGTGTGGGGTCATTATTGCGTAACCTGGTCGTGGATCACTGAGTCGGGGAATGGCGGATGAGGTCAATTCTTGAATTTCTTGCTATGGATATCCTTTTACCTAAGACAAAACCCATTTTCATTGGTACATGCTACAGACCGCCAAAGGACAGTGCTCATTTCTCCAAGTTGGAAGAAAACATTTTAAAATCACCATACTATCTGCAACAAGAAAGCTATTTTTGGAGATTTAATGTTAATGTGAATGTGGAAAAGAACTATATTAAAAATCTTTAGATAATTTTCTGTCCCTTTTCAATTTTGATCAAATCATAAATGAACCTACTAGAACAACACCTACCTCTTCTACCACCATTGACTTAATATTCTGAAGAATCTAATATAGGGTTGAGGGATGATGAAAGTGATGGTATTATGTTTGATGAAATTATTGTGGCCACTAAATTTGATAATTGTTCTGTAGCATTGCATTCAAACTGGTGGACAAACTTCCCATCAGAATATTTGATCAAAAGCTGATCGAATTTTATCAAAGAAAAATGCATCACTAAATTATTTTTCATTTAATGTTGCTATAGTGAGTATTAAGTGTTCAAGTTATTGTCATCCTTAAATGTGGCCAAATCATCAGGCTGTGATGGCATTTCTGCCAGATTTGTAATGCATACACCACTAGCTCAAATAATAAATGTTTCTCTTAGGGCGTCCATAGAACCAAAAGATTTCAAAATGGCTAGAGGAGCGAGGTCTGTTATCGTAAAATCGTGCAAAATGGCGTACAAGCGCCAAATTTGGCATCCATGTACCTTAGGGCATATAAAAAAGATTTGGATATGGAACCGCCCTCAGCGACCCCTATAATCACTCGGTTCCACCCGCGTTGTGTTTTGACCTAAAAAATCATACACAACTGACATTTAACTGGTAATTTAATGGATTTTACATTCAAAATCATCACATCAAGAATTATGGTAGATTATATAATGATTTTGATAGTTAGCCATGTAAATATTTAGACTTTTTGAAGAATTCCCCTATTATCACTCAATATTTTGCTTAATATCGTTTATTTCATAACATACATGATTACACGATGAACATACTAAAAATACCAACACCCAATTTGATTAAAACGGTGCCTAATAAGGAATGTTAGCACTGATTACATTTTTATTTTCCCCAGCGTTTTGAGATATCCAAGATGGCTGACGGTGTGGGTATTGAAATCTCATATTGGCTATATCTTTCTTGATATTTGGGATAGAGTCATGATTTTTGTATCTAGGAATAGGCTGTAGAGGTCAAGTAATCCAACTATATTCATTGGAATAAGACTGATCATCTCCATATATGCACAATCCAAGATGGCCACTACAGGAGTGTTCAAAATCTGAGATCGACCTCTGGAAGCCATCTTTATCAAACCAATTGGAGCTACATCACCTCGGATACAGAGAATGTTACTTAAGCTACAGCGGTACCAATTGACAGTCAGTTACACACCTGGAAAGATCATGTATGTGGCAGATGCTTTGTCTCGGGCTTACCTTCCTTATTCACTAGACAGCAATACACAAGATTTCTGCGATGATATGGAAGTAATGGTTCACTCAATGGTAACAGAAATTGACATCAATGCAACTCTCGCTGACCTGCCTCTCACAGCTGTAGGTACAAGCAAAATTAGAGAGATTGCAAATGTAGACCCTGTTTTCAAGAAGCTAAAAAATGTCATCATGACAGGATGGCCAGATCATAAATCAAATACAGATCCAGACCTAGGTACATACTGGGCAATACGTGACGATCTTCACCTAGCGGACGGAGTGATATGTTATGGTAACAGAATATTGATTCCACAAGCACTGCAATCTAAAATTCTCCACCTGCTTCACGAGTCACACCAAGGCGTCAGCAAAACCAAGGCTCGAGCTAGAGAAATACTGTATTGGCCAGGAATGAACCAAGAAATGGAACAAATGATAATGAAGTGTGGCACATGCCAAAAACATCGTAATGAACAAGTCAATGAGCCAATGCAACCTCACACAACACCAGAATTAGCATGGCAGAAAGTTGGTTCAGATATAATGACATTCAAAGGCAGAGACTACCTGATAGTGGTTGATTACTACAGCAAGTTTCCAGAAATCGCATCACTCACAAGCAAGACAGCAAGCACCATAATACAGAAATTGAAAGCCATATTTTCTCGTAATGGTATACCTGAGATTATTATGAGTGACAACATGCCATATGGAAGTGCGCAATTCCGACAGTTTGCAAATGAGTGGGGAATCGAACTGCAGACATCGAGTCCTCTATATGCCCAATCAAATGGCCAAGATGAGAGATATGTGCAGATTTTAAAAAAATTTCCTGAAGAAAGCCTATGATGAAGGAAAGGATCTCAACATAGCTTTGTTAGAGTACAGAAACACCCCCATCACTGGTCTACCATACAGTCCGGCACAAATGCTAATGAGCAGGAATCTAAGATCTAAATTGCCAACAACTACAAAGCACTGACTCCTCAGGTTGTCAGTCCTCGTGAAGATCTGTTAAGTCGACAAGAGAAGCAGAAAGAAATATATGATAAACGACATGGCGTCAGAGATCTACCCCCTCTATCTCCAGGTGATGTGGTTCGCATACGAAATGGTAAGACATGGGAGCCAGCGGTGATCAAAGAACACGCTGAACATCCTAGGTCTTTTGTGGTGAATCATGATGGGCGTGAATATCGACGCAATCGATCACAGATCATGAAAACAGATGAAAAAATGCCATCGCCGTGTACTATGATGGAAGATGACACATCTGAAGTAGAACAAACTCTAAGACAGACACGAATGTCAGAAACAGCACCAACAGTAACAGCGGCAAAACCGACAGAAACAGCAGTGGCGCAAAACACCTCAGAAACAACCACATGTGTGCCCCAGAGAAGGAGCACTCGTGCAACCCACTCTCCAAAATATTTAGAGGACTATGTTCAAAAATAGCTTAGGGAACAGCAACGCTGAAGATTGCTGTGACAGGTTATGTGCTGGCAACCTCTACCTGTAAGATTATGGGGATAGACAATGAAAGTGTTATTTGTAACATAAATGGACACAGTTATATTTTTAAGACAAAAAACCTAAATGTAACTTAGAAGTGCAAATTTTTACAAAATGATATCAACCGGATAGAAATGATTTAAGTAAAAATTTGTATGACAAAACATTTGTGCATCACAGTTTGCAATGTGTAATATACGTTTAATTTCATGAAGAAAGGAGATGTAGTAATATTATTATATGTGACCTTTATTGTACTTACTGACCTGTTTAACTTTTGTACTTGACCTAATAAAATTCACTTCCTGTTTGACTCACATGGTTTCATCTTACATTCTAGCACACAAGCACATTTTATAGTACATGTGCAATACAAATTAATTTTGTATGTATTGGATATCAGGTCCAGTATATTCAAAGCTTTCATAAACACACATTGACCTCATTAGGCATCATAGCTCTTATTATTCCTACCTGTTAACATATGATGATAATGCTATGGACCTCATTGATTACAAAACATAATCATCACCATTATGGAATACTGACCTACACGTAAATGATTCCAGATAAATATCACAATTCAAATGTAATGGCACACTGTGATCTTATCCAAACACTGCACTATAAACCACATAAATGCAGGTTTCCAATTGAATAGAGAGGGCCTTGCAGCTCCTCTAAAAGGTTGAGACTGGTTGTAACAAGGTAAAGTTCGTTCTGAATGGCCTCAATGAAAAAGTAGCTATTATATAGCACAACGGACAACAGTGGACTTCAGACCAGTAATAATCATTGGAGCGCAAGGATGACTTCAAACACTTTGGCACATGGATGGATGAATCTCAAAAGTACATCTGTGTCAAAAAGATACTTGCTTAGAAAACCCTCAACAGCATTAACAAAGTCTGGAAATCCAACTTAAGCTCTGGCTTCAAGAAGCAATGTCTCCTTGCTACAGTGCAGACAGTCCTACTTTATTACTGCGAAATTTACCCCCAAACAAAAATAGTGGAAAACTCTTGCAATGCTACACACATCTCTCTACACATACGATGCAAATGATCCTGAACATAAACTGGAGCGCCCATACTACAAATGAGCAACTCTGTGGTGAATTCCCAACAGCCTATAAATCTATATCAAGACATAATAGTTGAAATGTTATAAACAATCTCATATTTTGAGAACTCTTGTGGTGGCCATCTTGGATTTTGCTTACATCCAAATATTGAATCTTGTTTTCACGAATATATGTGTAGACAAGATTTGTGACATATGGTATGCAGCATGTGGTCGCATTTTTTGTTTGTTTTTGTTGTTTTCTTCTGTTTCTGCTGCCTTACAATCGAAAAAACAAAGTCCTATTTTTTTGTGAATAATCAAATTTAAATTTATTTAGACATGTTTCGACATCTCTAGTGTCCTTCTCAACTTTACAAAACCAAATCCAAACAACAATGCCAATCATATTTTATACCATCTCTATACTAAAATATTGTGAAGAAAGTGACAATATACGCTATTGTCGGCCTTGTCCGATCACCGCCTACTTCTTGACTGAGTCGGCCCTGGGGTGACGGTCGCGGGTTACGCGAACCCCAGGGAGGTCTTGCGGTTCTCTAGCTGACTCCTCGTTGTGTACTAAGCTCTCCACGTACGCCCCGGCCTAGGTTCCTAGGTTACCTACTGCCAAGACGGTGTTCACCCCTGGGTTTCACGAGAGGCCTCCACACGGGGAGGACTTCGCACCAGTGATGACACGCATTTTTGGGCGTCCCTACACACAGCCCACGCGGGTTAGACCTCGAGAGGAAGGAAGGCCATCGGCCAACCTGGGGATAAATGTGAATGAGGCCTATTCCAGGAATAGGTCGACAACCCTACTTGCTGCCCATCCAGCGTCTAAGAGAGAACTGCCGATATTCGGCTCAGAATCAGTACAAATGAGTACTGTTCCCTAATCCTACAGTGGCCATAATAAGTACAACAACAAGAGCCTATCAAGGTGTGTGTAGCCAAGGAGAACTAACCTAGTCCAGTGCAACTTATAGAAGGGGCTTTTTATACTCTGCGACCATGCTACAATGAATCGCGCACTGGAGGCCTACTTTACGAGTTTTGCTACAATATCATATTATACTAAATTATACTAGTAAACGCCCAATGGACCACTCCTTGCTCTGAGAGATACATCTTCATCATACATACACTCATTTCCTACTCCAATCAATCATCCCTGCTTCCATTCCATACCCTATCCTTCACCTATCATCTGTTACCTCATTGAGGTGGAATGGAATGGAAGCAGGGATGATTGATTGGAGTAGGAAATGAGTGTATGTATGATGAAGATGTATCTCTCAGAGCAAGGAGTGGTGGGCATTTACTAGTATAATTTAGTATAATATGATATTTTAGTATAGAGATGGTATAAAATATGATTGGCATTGTTGTTTGGATTTGGTTTTGTAAAGTTGAGAAGGACACTAGAGATGTCGAAACATGTCTAAATAAATTTAAATTTGATTATTCAAAAAAATAGGACTTTGTTTTTTCGATTGTAAGGCAGCAGAAACAAAATGAAAACAACAAAAACAAACAAAAAATGCGAATATATGTGGATTCTATGACTTCATAAACTTACACCTGTAAACCAAAATCATGATCTTATCATTATTAGTAAATATTTTATGGACAATCATAGATTTTGAACACTCATGTGGCGGCCATCTTGGATTTTGCATATATGGAGATGGTCAATGTTGTTCCATTGGGCATATTTGGATTCTATGACCAAGAAAACCTACCACTAGACACCAAAATCATAACTCTATCACAATTATCAAGAAAGATATAGCCAATATTAGATTTCAAACCCACCAGCCAGCGGCCATCTTGGATTTCTCAAAATGGCTGGGGATAAGAGATCATTATAATGTGTTGCATATTCAACAATCTTGTGATATTTGATAGAACAATTTCAATACCATTTGACATGTTTGTTCATATTGACTTTTGTACATTTACATATATGGTTGACGTTTAAGTTACGTGACATTAAACATGTTTCTTTATATAGTATGAATAAGATTTGTTTATATAGATTTTATAGACCTATATTAAAACAAAGATGAATTTATATTGATATATTGTGTTGCATGTTGGTTAAAAGACTTGAATGACATAAAGAAAACTTGATATTGTGAATTATTGTATAGAAAATGATATTGAGTGATAATAGAGGAATTCTTCAAAAAGTCTAAATATTTACATGACTAACTATCAAAATCATTATATAATCTACCATAATTCTTGATGTGATGATTTTGAATGTAAAATCCATTAAATTACCAGTAAAATGTCAGTTGTATATGATTTTTTAGGTCAAAACGCAAAGCGGGTGGAACCGAGTGATAATAGGGGTCGCTGATGGTGGTTCCATATCCAAATCTTTTTTATATAACAGAGCAAGCTAGAGTGGTACCTTTATTCAAAAAGGGTTCTCGCAGTTATGAAGGCAACTATAGGCCTATATCTATTTTACCTGTCATATCAAAGGTGTTTGAAAAAATTGTATACCAACAGCTTACTGATTGTTTAGTAAAAAAAATGGCTTGATTTACATCTATCAATCTGGATATAGGTCATCCTTTTCGACAGCTACTGCTCTTATTTATATGAACGATCTAGTACGTTTTATTTCAGATAAAGGTTTGCATACTGGCCTTGTATTATTAGATCTACAAAAGGCATTTGACACTGTTGATCATCCTATACTTATGAAGAAACTTCTAGCAATTTGAGCTGATCATGGTGTAGTAAATTGGTTTTATTCTTATGTATCAAATAGGCAACAAATTGTTCAGGTTAATAATACAATGTCATCGCCAATGAATGTTAACCGTGGTGCTCCCCAAGGATCTATTCTTGGATCTTTATTATTTTCTTTGTATGTTAATGACATGTCTATGGCTACTGAGTCTGATCTATTTTTGTATGCTGATGACTCTGCTATCTGGTAAAGACGTTGTGGAAATTGAAACCAAACTTAGCTTAGAATTAAAAAACATTGAACTATGGTTGGAAGAAAACAAATTATCACTACATCTAGGTAAGACAGAGTCTATTTTATTTGGTTCTAAGAGAAAGTTGAGACATACATGTAAGTTAAATGTTAAAAAATGTGATGATGTGACCCTAGATCCACAATATAGTGTGTAGTACCTTGGTGCTACTCTAGATCAGGATGTTAGTGGTTCTACTATGGGAAAGACAGTTGTAAAGAAGATCAACAAAGGGCTCAAGCTTTTGTAAAAAACAGTTTTTAGGTAAAAAAAAGAAATGAAACTAGTCAGTATAGCTCTTTTACAGTCAAACTTTGATTATGCATGTAACATCTGGTTCAGGAGTGTATCAAAAGCAGTGAAAATTAATTTACAACATTGTCAAAACAAAATCATCAGATTTATTTTAAATTATGAACCGAGACATCACCTGAGCTTCAGCGATTTTAATAAGAAGAAGTTTTTAAATGTTCTCTACAGAGTTGATTATCTATCTCTTACTATGATGTACAATGTATTTAATAGAACTGCACCTGAGTATATGTGTAATTATATTACTAGGTTTGTAACAGCATACTACAAGAAACAGTGTCAATGCATTAAGAGTTGGATTGTTATGGAATGCTAACATTCAGATTGAATGCTGTAAAATTATGGAATAGTCTACCAAATTTCCTTAAATCTGTTAAAACAAAAAATGATTACAAAATAAAATGTAACAAATTCTGTTAAAGATGTATGATGGGAAAAAATGATTACTGCTATAAATATCAATATGCTTCATCCTTTTTCTATATAATAATTTAATTTACTCTTTATGACAATTCATACTTCTATTTTGTCAATTCAATCCTTAAATATTTCTGTTTTGGTCCACCACGGAAATAAGTTAATGAATATATTCAAACTTTCTGGTGTCAACCAATTTATAATTACACATGTATTTGTACTAGTCAATTGTTTGTTTAGTTTTTAAATATATTATTTATTCTGTTTGTGGGTGTAAAGTGTAATTATAAATAAATCATATCATGTCATATCATTCTGTCCCAGTATTAATGCGCTAATTTTGGGACTATGTCCTGAGAACTTCTAAGGCCCCCATTTCACATGGCCGATCCTAGCCCCAGATCCTCCAAAACACGCCCGATCTGTCATTTCGGGGTGGATCGGCGGATTTGTGTCAATATTTATTACGTAACTGTCTGAAGACGAAGCTTGTCATAGTCACTGAGCCGTACAAGCCGTCAGAGACGTTGTAGGTGACGGGAAAGGCCCGAGACAGACGAAGCATTCTGAAGAGGTGTGATGATCGGCTGCCAGAAATAGCGGCTTCGTGGCCATTAAATCGTGAAATACCATCAGCTTTGGTCTTTCAACACGTGTTTCTCTTCAACACAGCAGCATGTCGGACATAGAGCCGTACCCACAATCTAGTCTCAGTATATGGTCGTCTCTGCTGGTGAGCATCAACTTGAACATCTTCAACGCCGCCCTCTGAAGCTTCATCATCTTCATCTTCCACAGTCTCTTGTATTATTCTCTCTTCTCTATTCCTTCTGCTGTTGTTGTTGAGCTACAACACGATTAAGTGCAACGGCTGTCATTGTTACAATTATTCGTTGCCTAATCATTGTAAATACGTCTTTGAATTTAACCCTTCAAAGACACAATAAACAATGCCCCCCCTGTGAGCTTTCTGATGGACTGGAGGACAAGGCAAGCTAATGGGACCATTCAGAACTAGTACACCATAAAACGGGAACATCTTTGTGGAAATTGTCAGCAAACCCACCGTTAGCAGAGAGACCTAACGATGAGGAAGTTAGTCTTCCAGACGAACCAGAAAACCAAAACGTTGATCCAGATCAACATCTCAATAATCCTATAACGGGAGCCCACGGGCCGAAAAAAGTGAAAATCACTTCTCCAGAGAAGTGATAACACCTTTTGGACCCGAACCCGGTAGAAATGTGTCCTTTTCCCCGGTGGACACCATTTGTATTGGAGCATCGTGCTGTTGAAAAAGATGCTTCCGTTTTATGCTTCCATTGCTTCAGATTGTAATGGTAGCGGCAGCACCTACGGTTTCATCAGTCACAATACATCTTCTCAAAGCAGCAGACGAGGCCACAGTTAAGCAAAGAGACCTTAGGATGTTGCAAATGCTAGAGAAAGCCCCCAGACAGCCCCGAAAAGCTTGGCGATGGAGCACACAAACCGAAAAAAGAAAAGTCAGCCCAGAACCGCCCAAAAGTAGCCCATTCCCTCCCGAACCAACCAAATCACTCCACATTTGAGGCCAGATCACGCACGATCCACCCAGAACTGACAAGTCGGGTGTCTTTTGGAGGATCTGGGGCTAGGATCGGCCATGTGAAATGGGGGTCTAAACGTGACTAGCTAGGCCGAATCAGCGTACAGGTGATCGCGTCTGGTACACGGTAGTATTGCAAGTTATGTTTCTGGTGTTCATGATGGTCTTGTTGCCTATCTATTGGCGATTTTATAAAAAAAATAATAGCAGACAGTGGCGGCCATGTTTGAGTCACGTGGCACCATAAATACGCCAACGGCGTCACATGGGTTCAAATAGAAAAAAAAAATATCTGGAATACATGTCTACACAATACTTGTTCACGTAATAAGAGAAGAAGAAGAGAAGAATACTTTGCCATCACGTCACGTTGACCGGGATGGTGGTTATCTTCACTAGGCGGCTGGACGTCTTGACATGTTGGGTGGTCGACTTCACTACAAAGGTGACATAACTAGGAAAGTGGTCTTCGTGACTATTATACTACAATAGGCCTACTAGGAGGGATTTCAAACACTCGACACTAAATGCTATCAGTGATAGATAACCTTATAGTTATACCCGATGCTATCTAATGCCACGTTATACCAATGGTCTTGTTATAGAGGTGGTCTTTATTAAAGTTTATGCAGTGTACAATGTCTCATTGGTCTTGATATTATCAGTGCCTGAGAGTGAGACCCATAAACCATGACCTGCTACATCATTGCCAGTTACAGCCTGTATGTTTTATTGATAGTAATTACATGATAATTATGCAACATGTTTCTGAATCAATGTTTTCTTTACCGTCTAATAATTACATCTATTGCTTGTTAATTACACATTAATAAAGTTTATTGTCCATAATATTAGCAATGCAAGGTCACAGCGGCATGTCATTGTGGTCTTTTAATAAACCAGCATCATATATATGACGTGGTGGTGGACAGTCTGTCCACTAGTCTTGACCTATTTATTATGCACTCACTAACCCTGGGGTCATGTAATCGCACTATAATGAGGACATTATGGCTGTCACGATGATGACAATAAAACCATTCCTTTATACTCATGGTGCGGTATATAAGTAGGTGGCATCATAGGCCCAATATGCTAGAGAGTAGATCTGATAGGTTGTTGGTGGTGTCAGATAACAAGGAACAGTGAGAGTAGAATTGAAGGAAAAAATGTGTTCTGTTAAAATGTAACAAAAAATGTAAATGTCGAAGTTTATAGTCTTCTATCCAGGGGTTGCACTGTTCAGCAGACTCATTTACACCAGGTCATTGGCGTCTTTGGCGCTCAACGTTTATACCTTTCTCATCTCCCTGAGGAGCATACATAACAGCACTGGCTGCATACAGGATTTGCTGCCATAGCGCACACTTTGCTAATTACTCGCCTGGCCTGTACCTATTTTACGTTTAGGTATAGGCAGATCCAGGGGCGTAGGGGGGCGCCCCCCTTTTCCCACCAAAATACTTCATTTTCGTAGGGTTTTTGATGAAATCCTTAAGTGCCCCCCCCTTTTTTTCCTTAAGTGAACCCCCCCTTTTTTTTCCAAAAACCTGGATCTGCTTATGTTTACGTATAGGTACCACGGAGCAGTGTGCAACCTGTTAAGGGGAAGTTTGCTCAACACTGACCACCACACCCAGACACAGAATGCGTGACCCATTTCGTGTTCGTCTGACTGGCATTGTCTTTAAGTGATGTACTCCACTGGCAGATTGTCAAGATTCAATTAGTACCTCGTTACTGTGGCGCTAATCACCCATAACGCCGGTCACAGGTGATGACCCCTGGTGATGGATGTGACAATTAAGACGTCTCATAACACATGTACACTGACGCATAATGCACCCACTCGCAAAATATACGTATTAACATGTACTGTATTTCATAGTTATGATTTAGATAATTTGATAAATCTACTAAAGAACAAGTTAAGACCTATTTTCGCTGGATAATTTATTGAAAACCAATATCAAGCTTTCACCAATACTATGTGCTGCTTCAGAAGATTCCTTGCGATGTCATAACACCACAAGAAATCTCCTGTACAGTCTTTAATCTGGGTCTTGTGTACCATATTAAGTGCCAAGATTGTGATGCTTCATACATTAATTGTATAGACAGAAAGGTTCTTAAAAACACGTTTCCTGGAACACCGTAAGTCGAACTCCACTTTCTCTGAAGTTTCTCAACGTATACAACCTGAAAGACGGGGTCATTCTGTTGACATAGAGAATGTGAAAATCGTGGAATTAGAAACTAAGTGGTTTGAACGAGGTGTGAGTAGAACCACCTCCATACAGAGACCACCTCTATAATAAGACCACTTTTCACGGTCCTAAACCGTCATAAAGCTATCAAAACGAACCTCTGTATAGAGACCATCTCTCAATTGAGACCACCAAACACTAGTCCCAAAGGTTGTACTGCGCATTCATCGGGGTGCATCCCCCTAAGAGGGGGAGACACCGGCTGAAAAACTGTACAGAAGATTCCTTAATTTGTGAAGTTATGACATCACATCCTGAAGAAGCCCATGGTATCAGGAATACATAAACTTCATGTATTCCTTATAGTATGGATGAAAGCTTGATATTGCTTTCCAGTAAATTATCCAGATAAAATGGGTATTGACTAGCTTGTTCTTTGGTATTCAAAACGTGTATATATAGATGAATCTACATGTGACATTGATAAATCTAGTGCATTTACTTTGCATTTATTTAGGCTTAAAACGTTAACTGTTTCGTATTCCCATTCATTCGTCGCTTTTAGTCAAGCTTTTAGCAGTTACTAAGCCATGTTATAAACAATTAATATGCAATTTTTTAATATCAAGTAGGCTGAAAAAAGAAAGTCGGTAACTCGGGAGGTACAGACATCTTGTTAGGGAACTCCCGTACAATTATTACCGAGTTACCAGCCATAGTTTTCCGGTGCATATTGAAGGTGTTTCACGGTATGCATGGCTATAATTGAGGCCATACGTGTAATTGGTTGATAACACTTTAGCATTTTAATCATGATGTATCAATTACAATTGACGTCAACACCTTTTCAACTTTGACATTGAAAATATAATGTCACACATGTCATGACATAAGATCAAAAGATCAAAGGAAACCTGTAAATAAGGCACAAAAACAGGTGGACTGGTTGTCTAAAAATCTTGCACAATCGCACGTAGGTCCAAAATTGAAAATAAAAACGTACACAACGTATATATAAGATTTATTTGATTACTTTGTCCCCCTAGCAGGGTGCACTCTAACCTCTTAAATGGACTTTTATTCGGCTACTGATGAGTCAAAACAATTGTTTTGACTCATCATGTAGTAGCTGAATATTAGATAATTTCGCATTATTTCTCTATACGAAAGAAAAAAAAACAATGACAACTGGCAGTGTCAATGTATTTTTACCAGAATTATCACTGCAAAGAGGTGCTATATACAATCATGGTGTTCTAAAAAAAATACTGCCTTAATACTCGACTGCATTGATGCCACATTTAATCTGAACAGAAACTCTCTTCGGCGCATCCAGTGTTGAAGACATTGTTTTAAGTTTCTCTGTACCATACAATCAAATACATTGGTATGATAAGGACTGAGACCACTCCCGGCTTGTTTCTTTTGTCGGCATGGCCCTTGAAGATAAATCTGGTGAATCGATTTAAACCTCGACGTGATCTGGTGATTATTTTTTATCAAGTAGTGGCTGTTTACTGGAGCTGCTTTTGTTCGTTTTTAAACAGAAAACACACAGAGAACTTATTGTAATGAAACATTAATTGGTCTGTATAAGGCTGTGTTTTCCTCTTCTCCAAAGTTATATCGCTATGTTAAGATTTCCTGGGCAGATCCAGGCCGCCTGTGCCCCCCCCTTTCCCATCGACTGCGCGTACAAAACCCATGAAATCCCCAAAGTGTAGTGTCATATGCAGTTTTTGCTTTAGTTGGCTATCTCCAATATTGACTGAATGGGTGCTGTCTTGTTGCCGTTGTTGTCATTTTTGCTGTCGGTGGTGTCGTCGCCATTTTAGTTTTGTACAACACATGCACATATCAATTGGTTTCATAAGTCCTATTCCTGTGTAACGACCAGAAACTTTGAATTTCTAACCAATGAAACATGTAGTTAGATTTTAAAAACTTTATCAGCTAATAGCTTAAACTTGAAGAGATCTCCACTTGCTATACAAGGTTCAGTAAACTTGTCAAGGCCCAATGTTGAAGATTGCAGGAAGCATTGCAATTAAAGTGAAATGCAAACACGTTTTTGAAGATATTGTCTCTTACACAGCAGCTGTAACACACTTACTGTGAAGAGGCTATCAATTATTACCCCATTTACGCCACTTTCATACTTCAGAAGACAATCTCGGCGACAGCTGCAGGTGCGAGAGCAGGTGCCCACGAGTGTAAACAAACATGGCGGAAAGCACGTGGAGGGAAGAGGGTGAGTCGACTTCACTTCCCGTTTACATAAGGGAACGATCACAGATTATGATACCGCGCGGGGGGCGGGGGGGGGGGTCCAAAGAGTTGGGGGGCGTCCAACTTTTTTCTGATTCCTTTTGGGGGTCGCTGAACTTTTTTTTTATCACGCTACGGTATATTTTTTTAAATATTTTCATTTAGCAATTGTCCAAAAATACAATGACTATGTAGAGGACTTTTGCTGTAAGGGGGGGTACTCAAATTTTTAAAATGTTGATGGGGATGTCGGTTAACCTTTTCTTTGCGCCAAAATAAAATGTACGACTTCCCCCCCCCCCCCCGGTATCGTGATTTATGATCGTTCCCTACGGAGAACTGTCTTACATAGTTTCGCTTCTATCATTTATCCTTTCCCAATGTGACGTAGAATCTCAGTGAATATACTCATTTGCAGTATACATATTACACGTTGAGGATATGCGGCACCATTCTTTGAATAACATTTTATCAGTACGAACTTTGAGCTTCGATTAGAAAAGAAATTATAGTCATCATCTTGCACATCATTTTATCTACTACAGAAAAAAATGTGACAGGTCGAGGACTCTATTTATTTGTATTTAAATTTGTAAATGACTCCTAATATATTTGATATATATATTTATAATAGAATATAGCCTGAAAGTCGTTATCAATTTTGTTGCCATGTTGGTTGTTACGTCGTTTTCAGTGGTTGGAGACTTGATTTGGAAATTAAAAATTGACAAGATCTCTGTCAAAAGTTGATTTTAATTTAGTATATGATCATGCATAGTGATAACAGGTTATTGATGTAATTATAACTTATAAGAACGTGTTTTTTTAATAAATCAAACGAAATTATTCTTCAAAGTCAATTTTCTAAATTTTCAAATTAAGTCTCCAACCACAAAAAAAGGCTTCACTATCCAATTATCTGCATTGAAGTATAAAATAGAATATGTTACAAAATAGATATAGTGCAATGCAAATTCAATTTATGCAATATTTTGACTATATACTTTAAGGTCAACAATTATCTAATTATTAATTGAATTTAAAATATACATACAAAATAGATAATTTGCGATTCTTAATTCAATTTATGCAATCTCCCCCACCCCAAAAAAAAGAAAAAATGCAATTTGACAAGAGAGAGAGAGAATTAAAAAAAAAACGGTTTAAAATATTCAAAGAATGAACACACAAACCAAAAATCCGTTTAAGAACTTTTCGATGCCGCCAAAAAAAAAAAAATGGCTTGAATTTTGCCAATATTTTTAAATGCTCAAGGGTGACAATGTGGCATCAGTTAGTTCCTCCTTGTACACTGTTTGATTAACTCAAAAACACAAAAGTACCTTTGATATACCTTATATCAGGGTTCCTGTGCTCGGCTGCCCAACTAAAGTGTTCGAGCCTCAATGCGATACAACTAGAAATGTGCCAGATAGTCATTTTTTCAACACATGATGATGTGCTATATAAAAAGGATACGTAACCCAACCTGTGCAAAACCGCAGCATTTCTTTACCGGCATTTCTCACAATAAACATGGCCTGGCATGACATCCGAACAGTCAGTAGAAATCACTTTTACCTGATTGCGTTGTGGATTTCCCGGGAAATCTGCAGCACTAAATCTTTACAAATTTAAAAATATTGTTAAGTCAACTATGTAAACTATCTAAGGTTCGTAAGCGTTTAGATTGAAGCATGAAACTAATATTGTTTACTTTGTTTAACTGTCGGTCATTGGAGTATGAAATATTTTTTGTATCAAAACCAACCTATGACATTGACTCTCTCAACCCGACATAGTTGAATGCCCATTCAAAATAAGCATTACCACAAAATATTTCAATTTTATGATTGGCACTAAAGAAAATAGTATACCTATGTGCGTAGTATTTGTTGCACTGCCCTATTATCCTACCTGCACTTTGATGACCTTGTGTTATGGCCTCAGGGCAGTCGGGCCAGAGGGGCAGCGTACTGACCACTGAACTAGTTTAAGCATTGACAATTATCGTGTGTGAAAAGAGCTGTTATATGTTAGGACAATCATGAGAAGCTATGAGATGTCTCCAAAGGGCCGTTGGTATACGTTGGTGATGAGTACTGTAGTTTTCTTTTCACCTTTCTTCTAAATGTAAAACAACAACTATTTTTACATGTCGGTACATATAATGGCGCTCGCGCAATATAAGGCTGTGGGGGTGGGGGCCAAAAAATAAATATATGACAAGTGTGTGTGGGGAAAAGTCCATGAAAAAAGTGTGATTTCGAGGAAGTGGTGAGATGTGGAAAACAGCCGAAAACTGCACCCTGAATATCAAGGGCTTAATATATTGCTCAAAACTTGTTTTGTTCATGTGTTCCATGAGCCTATAATATGTATACATGTAAGCAGTTGCTTAAGGCCCAAACCCCTCATATGATACACCACGCCGTAACCCGGGTTACCGTGATACCCCGGCCCGTGAAAATAATAAAAAATTCATTTTTGAGCTAATTAATTATTTTTTTCAACATCAATACCCCAGCATACCGTGATGACTGGTAGGTTGCTGTGGTATCAAATTTTGTTAATATTCATAAGTAAAATGTTTAAGCTTTGTTACAATAAAAACATCTTATCTATTCTTAATTTATTAAAACTCGATTTCCAACCTAGTACATTGTGACAAAACGAAAATGCACATCGCCATCATTCTTTTGGTGGTCTGCCTTTTAGCAACGACCGATATCACGGGAGAAACGGGGCATTACGACATGCCAGGGATATTTTATGACAATTCAAATGTCGGGTCACAGATAAGGTGTTTGACAGCAGTCTTAGGAAAGCTGGGCTCCGTATATCGTGTGTTTCTTTGAAAACGAATAAAATGATGGTGTCAACTACGCAGATATTTTGCCGATCCCGGGAATAAACAACACAATTTTTTAAACGTTTCCACTCAGAAATGTTGTAAATAATCATCTAGTATGCATGAAAACGGTTTCAGTAGTAAATTTTACATAGGTGTATGAATAATTACGCAGTTTTATAAGCTCCACAACCTAAAACATTGAACTATTCCCGTTTTGATAAACATACATTCGCAGACAGACCACGGGATTTCAAGAGGCAACGTTAAGTGGGACAATGACAGCTAGTATCCTCATTAAACTGTAGGAATTGACCATGAGATTGGAGTGTCAATCGCAAAATTGAGCATGCTGACGTCTGATTTACCCGAACGAAGCGATTGACACGACAATCGAGTGGTCAATCACCATTCTATCATGACTAAAATCCATTTTATTTTAAAATAAATTATATTATAACATTCAACATTCAAGTCAATTTCGTTTGTTTTGAGCGCGCGGAGACGTCAATTCCTACAGTTTTGAGCGCGCGGAGGCGTTAGTCTAAACTGTTGCTCTCCGCAACAATGAAACACGCCTTACTACGTCAGCGGCTGTATTGATATTGTGAGGAGGTTAGACTAGCGCCGTGGTTTTTAGGGGGAGCGTGTTTTCCATCGCAAAATTGAGCACGGAGATTGACCAATCAGCGTGGGTTATTGGCGGTGATTTTTGCACGGAATGATAGAATGTTAAATGTACCTTGACATTTCTATGTAAACTTTGAGAAATAGAAGCATCACTGTTTTTATTTGTCTAATTACTTCTCCTTAGCCGATATGAAAGTGTTACGTTATCCATTATTGAGTACAGTAGGTGCAACCACCCAGTTTATCAACGTACGTGTGACGTAGTTATCTGAACGTGATGTGTACGTCATTCGTTCAAAAACACGGGGTCATCCGGTGCGTTTTGCTGAATTTTTGTCTGAATTCTGAGTTGAGTTCATAGCCTACGGTGCTCGTGCGTATAGTCTTAACCAACCCAATCGGGGCTTGGGTATTATATAGAGTGGGAAACTGAGGAATGTGGCCAATCATTAATTAAGATTGATGTTTTACTGAAAATGCAACGTTTGAAAACAACCATTGTCATCTCCATGGCCCCAGCAGCATAGAAGGGGTGCATGTGTGTGATACTCGTAGATCTATGTATACTGACCATACGTCCCCCCCCCCCCCCGCCTTTTCCCACCAAAATACTTCATTTTCATAGGGTTTTTCATGAAATCGCTAAGTGCCCCCTTTTCCTTAAGTGTGCCCCCCCCTTTTCCTTAAATGCCCCTCCTCCTTTTCCAAAAACCTGGATCTGCCATTGTACGCTGATTGCACATGTACACATTACCTCTGATGTGTACGGTGAGTCTCCGGTTCGGTGCATGAGACACATAAGACGACGCATGTCCTCGTTAAAAGAAATCTGGCGTTTTGCATTCATAATCGGGTCAGTACAATGGATGAGTCTAGTTGTATTCATTGGGGTGAACATCCAATCTTGAACGAAACAAGTAACTGGCATTTACTTGCTGACGTACGCCGTTTAACTGTTGTGTGGTATTTTGTAATATATATAGACGCCACAGCATGCATTTAGTTAGAACAAATGAAGTTGTGTGTACATTGTAATGGAAATCGTAATAAAATACCCCCATTCATTTGGACTCGCCCATCAGCAGACATCAACAGTACCACATGTGCAGATGTGTACTCGGCAGACGCTGTGGAAAATGTATCAATAGTGGATTATTTGTGTATTTCTGTGGTATTATTTGATTGGATTTACGTAATCGTCCGCAATGTCCATTATTGCTAAGGGATTTCAGGATTATAGAAAGCTGTCTAAGGTAAAATAACGCTAGAATATATTCATTTGACAAATGCATCATGTTCGTCCTTTATCAAGTACGTGGGCCCGTATTCACAAATATCACCCAAGAGCTGAAAATGTGAAATGCCACTCGAAAATGTGAATCATTCACTGTTTGTTGTGAATATCGTCTTCAAAACCCATGGGTAGAAAATAACAATATCGAATTTAGGAATGTGGTTTTAGTATGAATACCATGAATACTGTCTAGTCTACCCCACTGTTTTAATTATGTATGCCTGATCACGTCTTGATCATGTGAGTTATTGAGTTATATAGAGGTCACCCAGTGTAAATGAAACGTGAAAGCTGTGACTTAGGAGCCCTTAGGAGGTAACCATAAAACAATCTTCAAACATTGACATTTAAAAAAATCCTTCAAGAAGGGTAGACTGGAGAAGGTTTTTCTCAAAGAAGCTTAGATTTTGGGGTAGCAAGCCACCAGCTGCTAGTGGGTTTTCCTCTTGATTAAATTAGTTTTTTTGTACCAATGTGTAAAATTCAGTCAGGTAGTGCACTGCAGCTGATGTTGACTTGAAGGGTCCATCATGCTCGGATCCAAATTTTCATAGAAGGAGGGTTGGTGAAACATAATCAAACATATTTGTCTTCGAGAGTTTTTTTGGATTGCACTTTGAGCATCTTGAGAGCGAAGGATTAGGTATGGGGCAACAGTAGAAAGAATTCTCATGAGTGTGATGACATCATCATCTCTGATGTGATGCCATTTTAGAGTAGGGAAAATAGGGTGTCACCGTGTGACAAGGGGTTAGTGCAAACACTCTCAGTGTCACCCACCCTCCACCTCCCCACCTCTGGATCTGACAATGACGTGTAATGGATAGATCAGAACATCTGAACGCAAGATGAGAGACTTAAATGTAGCCCATTGAAGATGAAAAGTGTACTGTAAAACTTGAATATTTCGTGGCAATTAAATTTTACGATTTTCATATATAAATTGTTTTGTGACTATCTAATTTTGCGATTTTGGACCATCCTGGACCTACTTTACATAGGCTTTTGATGTTTGCTGACTATTTAAGTTTGAACTTTTGCACTTACTCACGAAATTCTTGAATTAAATTGTTTGCAAACATTTCTAGTTTTACAGTATGCAAATGTCTGTGGCCTGAATTCAAGAGATCCTGAATTCAGGAGATCCAGAAATTGACATTGCTCTAGAAATTGACATGAAAGTTGGAATGTGATCTTCCAAACCATCAAACATGACTTGCGATTTTTCTGAACCTTTGCCTGATTATAGTAAGTACATGATGCCCGGTGGCCTCATGATGTGTAGAACCTGGTGTGATGAAGAGAGTACATTTGCGTTTGGCTCTATCATAATGATCAATTTGTGATAACATCCATTTCATAGTTTGCCTTTTTTGTAACAATTGTGATTCGATTCATTTTAATTAGTTTACTGTGGCTTTAATCTTATATAACAAAAAGAAATCAACACCTGCGTTGTAAACAAAAATGTTGGACGTAGTTGCTTTACAACAGTAATAATGAGTTCATCGTATTTGTTTATGTTGATACGGCACACGTGTGTTTATTGTCAGAGAAAAAAAAGAAGTGAGGGTTTTAATGAGAATAGTCTGGATTTGCCCATTTTTGTCTCATAACAGTGATATGTCCCCGTTCAAGGAGATACAAAAATGTTCAACATCACAGTTTCTTACTTTAAGGCCACTGCACTTGGCACTTTGTCATATGATACTGCACCTAAATGATGTGTATGCACAGACCTTGTTCACTAATCAGAGAAAGAGGTTATCACCTGGTCCCCAGTACAAAATTGATATACATTGATGGTACTTATATCATATTGAAGTCACAAGGGTGCATGTGTTTCAACTTTATTCAATGATGCTGCATTGCACATGCCATGCTACCATTATTTCTGCCTACGTATGATCTTGTAATGTGTTTAATCAAACACATTTCAAAAAATGAAAAAGGATTTGGCATGGAAAAAATGTGAATTGAGCAGTCTATGGTTATTTGTTAAATGTCTTATTACGTTTTGTTGATTTGCACTGTGTAAGTCATATATAAAGAAAAAAATATTAAAAAAAAAACACTTATAAATCAAGAATCAGCAATAACCCCTGAAACATGATCTCCCCAAGTGGTTGTGATGATCAAAGAAGTCTTGTGTACATGTGGACCACAGACTGAACATGTACCTGATCTCCAGTGCATATTAGATCACACCACCACCCTAGGTCATAGATTGACACAGGGTGTGGAAACTGTAACTTGATAACCAGTGATAAAAGCTGATGTCAACTGCCTGGATGTGAAAGGTTAATCTGCATGTATGTCTGCACATAGAATGGGTATCTTGAAAATAAAAAAATAAAGACAAAAAATTAATTTAACTGTCAGATCAACATGAACATTTTGGATGTGACGGTCGGCGATTTGGCTAAAATATAATAAGTTGTATTTTTATGGCGTGCCCACCAGATTTGATGTGTCCTGACTTAGATTTTATGTACTCAGGACGCCAGGGCACTAGCTATTTATGTCATTGCCTGATTATATGTGGTGTACATCTTTAGATACTAAAATGCAAATTTTATATATATTTTTTAATTATAAATGTATGTATCTAGCACCAATATGATAGACATTAGACAAGCAGAGAAGGCTCTCCCCAAGACCCCAGCCCCCTTCCAACCATTCCATATAAGGGCACTTTGATGGTCATGTATGTGCAAAATATGATGCATTTTATTAACTTTTTGGTTGACTATTTGCCAGAACAAGGAGTCTTAAATAGAAAAAAAACAAACACATTCTATTAATATGACCTAGTCCTGAAATAAGTAACCGTGTGCACGTGGCAAAAACTGTGGCCTAAAATCAAAGTAGAACTGCGATAAGTCTGTGTCGATGCTCTTGCCAAGTTTTTTTTATGTGAGTTTAGATTTTGCGGCATCCTTTTACACAGCCAAGATTATGTTTGTTCATGCTCTTTCGTATAAATTTGTATGTAATCGTATTCATGAGAATTTTTTATTCAAATATGTTGCTATCATTCACATTAATATCTTGAGCGGGAATTTATAAATACATGTCGTATTCGGTAAACTTGCTATTCACTTGCTATTCACCATCATAGGTCTGATATCAATGTTTTTGCGGGTCAGGTGAAATCCGTGCTACGATTTTCCGGCTAATATTTAGTTTTCTGTCATCAACGAACATGTTCTTTTCCTATATTAATAAGAATAGTGTTTGCATATTAAATATAGCATATACCCCCCCCCCCTCCCCCGCTTCACCTCGATGCTGAGGCCTATGTAATGGATGCAGTCATCGATGAATCTGAATGTATATACAGGCAATTTATAGCCAATAATTATGAACACATCGTGTTCCTTTCTGTCTAAGAGACATACATGTATATCCCATATTTGTTTCTAAATTGCCTCAGGATTTAGATTCCCACCTGACCTTCCAATTCTCTACTGCAGGCTTTCGTCGCGATCCTGAGTGCACAGAACCTGTCTACAGCGTCAACGGAGGCAAAACCTCAGCGCCTCACCAAGAACCTTTCGTTTCGCGAGGCCTACGACTCTCACATCGACCAGGCGAGTCGGCCCCTTGTCCTGCTGTATGGATGGCTGGTCGCTAAGGTGAGCTTGATGATGGGAAATAGGCACTGGCCTTACCTACACATTACATGGACATCAAATAGACACCGATTTGGTGATATTAGCACATGTGAATGGTAAATAGTGTAGCACCTTTGTTCTCGTAAAGCATGGAATATGTGTTGAACATGAAGGACGAGAACCATCTTTTTGACTAATAACTTTTTCCATACGAGTCCTGTAGACTAGTACGCTCTATGACTTATCTGGAGCACTGCAAATAGATTAGTAAGTCCAGTAATTGTTTGTGCTTGCAGGCAAAACACATCCACAAGTACGGCGACTTCTACCTCAACAAAGGCTTTGACGTTCTCCACATCAAGGTATGAGCATGATCATTCCTAGCCAATTTTCTGTCTCTTCTTCCCATGTAGGTCTTAGTTGATAAATGCTAATCTACCTATATAGATACAATGCAACTTTGGAGACACACTCTTGACAAAATGCATGTATGTATGGATACTCTGCAGCCATCAACTTGGATGATTATAGCAGAGGGAGGCCACGTGGTGTTGGTACATGGACCTCCAGAGGCAGGCTAGGTAGCCAACAGAGCCTCAGGGGTGGAGGGATCACACTAGCTATTGTTTTCAAACTAGGTGAGTTCTTTTACGTGCAGAGGCCTAACTGTCCTCTACACAGGGCACGCTTTTTAACGAGGCTTCCAAACCTCACACTTTGTGTCACCACCGTCTAGTAGTATACTCAACTGAGGCGACACGCTCGGTGGAGATAAGCAACTCACAGGGTTCTGCCAAGGCCGCGATCCTGCGAGATTCTCGCCAGAATAATAATAATCTCGCATGAAATTTCCAGTAGTTGCGATAATTCTCGCACTCTAATTTTGTTAATCTTATTTGGTATATTAATTTTGGTTAGTTTTATGATTTTTAGACCAGCATGGCAACTGTTTTTAGAAGTAGTTCTCTTCATCACCAAAAGGTGGCACTGCAAATCGTCGACCTCAACAAATCTCGTTGTGCTAGTCTCAGCGATTGAAAATAACAAACAGCTCATTGTGCAGTTCACGTGCGAGAGAAAGTCTTAGATGGCAGACGAAAAACAAACCACATAAACAACGCTCGCTTTTTGAAGATTCTACAGTAGATCAAGAACTTGTCTAATTTCTGCTATATTAATCTGCAGTATGTATTGGAGCAATTAATGCAAATGATGCAAGTGTCAGCAGGTTTGGACATTTTTTTAGATATTTTTTGTCTTTTTTTTAAATAGAATACTTCCTTTGACTTGTCACTCGTTGAAATAAAATATTGGTATTTTCACTTATTGCAATTTTTGTTCGTCATTTTTTCAATTGTCTATTCTTTCTGATCTCCCATTACTTTGGAAAATATCCCCAAATTTTCAGGGCTACTGAGATAATTCTCCCCATGTTATTTTAACCTTGGCAGAGCCCTGAACTCAGTAGCAGACGTACGACGTAACGGTTTTGGCGACACTAAATCTGCCATGGGCGGGTAAACTTGCAATGCAGGCAAATCACGTTTTCAGGTTGGAATCTCTGACCACTGAACCACTATAAATGATAAATGCCCGTCTATCCTGCAGGTGCAGCCGGACCAGCTGCTGTGGCCGGTGCGAGCGCAGGCCGTGGTTCACCGGGCGCTCGAGTTTGCATCAGAGGCACGGCGCCAGGACCAGCCGGTGCTCGTCCACGGGTTCTCTGTCGGTCAGTCAGCAGTTATGGTCACAATGTTGAATTCTTTACTAAATGATATTGTTTTGATCATGTGTTAGCAAACAACTTAGCAGCGTACTAAAAATCCTATGTATTTGGTACACAGCGCTTGGTCTCATTTTGTTTTAGAATGTTCTTTTATGCTGTGTGGATTCACAATTGTTTAATTTTGAATTTTTATTTAAACGTTTTCAAACCATATTGGTTCTTTGTCAAAAACTAAAATGGATTTTTTTTTCTATTTTAATTTTTGACAAGGAACCTACATGGTTTGAAAACGTTTGAATAAAAATTCAAAATTAAACAATTGTGATTCCACACAGTATAAAAGAACATTCTGAAACAAAATGAACTTAACAGCGAATTTCTCTTTCAGGCGGGTATTTGTTTGGAGAGACGTTGGTGAAAATTCTGCAGAACGAGCAGTTTGCCAACGTTGGGGAGCGACTTCAGGCCCAGGTAGGCCAAAATCACTGCAAAATCAGCTTTTGTGTGCTATAATATTAATGGAACAATTGCGATTCTTTGCAATATTAATACGGATGTAAATATTGCGGTTCAGAGTCTAAGTCCATGCTAGGTATGATGAGACAACCATATGATCTACACCATATCATTTGCATCCTTGTCACACTAGATATGTTGTTTCGATTTATTATTACTATAAATATAAATATAAAATATTTTGTATGGGTGACGTAAATTTCTACTGATTTAAATCATTAAAAATCAACTTTTATTTTCATTTATTATAGAAATCATTTTGATTTTCATGTAAAATCATAATTTTTGTCAAAATCATAATTTTTGTCAACCGCGAAAAAATCTTCACGTCCAAAATAAAAATCATGAAAATTTGACTTTGTGCTTGATTTTTACATAAATATGACTTTTGTCCACTTGGTCAGATCTTCGACAGCCCTGTGGACTTTGACGGTGTCCCTCAGGGGGTAGCTCGTGCTGTCACACCAG
Organism: Streblospio benedicti; assembly: GCA_019095985.1. Lineage (NCBI taxonomy): Eukaryota > Metazoa > Annelida > Polychaeta > Spionida > Spionidae > Streblospio > Streblospio benedicti. The sequence goes on from CM032663.1 coordinate 6,937,482, forward strand.
TACCAGCCCTCCAGACAGCAATACAGGCCACACTGGAGGCTTACCTCAAGGTGACATATCCTCTTGTTATTTATTATTTTAGTATTACTAAGTAGACTATATTATTGAAATTTAAATGTAATGAAAATTTTAAAAATTATTTTGGGATATTTAACAAAAATTAAAATTGTGGACTAGCAAATGATACAAATTGTAAAAGTTATGCATCCTTTATGTTTATGCGCAATAATTTCTTTGATGCTACTTTAAAGTATAAATCATTTTGATGACTTCAACGTAACAAACTAATGGAAACGTAGTTAATATTTTTTTTCAAGAAACTTTTACATTTGTTGACAATTTGTTGTGGGTCCATGTGTTAGAGTGGCCCCATTCAAAAGCAAATCCTAGGAAGAATCTTAGTCTCATATTTTTTCGCAAACCCTAAGCTCTCCTCGTCATAGACTTCTTTTTTCTGCCATTAGATGAAGTCTTCAACCACAATAGCCAACGTCTCCCAAAAAAGTCAAACTAAAATTTGCTTTTACGATTTAACAAATATCAGCCAGCATGTATACTTTTCTCCATTGTCATGGTTCTCTAGGTGTTTGACAAGCCGGTCCAGAGCCACTACCTGCGTTCCTCAGCTTACGCCGCACAAAACAAGCTTGGCCGTGCCCTCTCTCTTCATGTACTCCAGTGCTGACCCCATTGGAGTTCCAGCCCCCATCGAGAAGGTTCGAGCATAGCTTATACTTGTCTGAACATATCCATTGGAGTCTAAAAGTGAAAATGAAAAATGAGGGCTGAACGCTAGAATTTTGCAGTTGATTACCTGGATTCTTAAAATGTCATCATCATAGCTCAGATAAGTCAGTGGGCTAGATTCTATATTCTTTTCAAATTCGGGCCACTGACAATAAGTGCATGTAAGCAGTGGAACAAACTGCACTTCTAGTGGTCCAGGGCCACGGCTATCCTTAATGTTCAGTCTTGCTTATATTGACTCCTTATGGTTGTCATCCCTTGTAGCCCATTAGGGTTGACATTGATAAATCAAATGAATTATTTTTGATGAAACTGATAATTTTAATGTATGACATAAATGTTATTTTTTAATTTTGCAGTAAATGATTATCATCTCTAATACATACCCAAAACTTTGTAAAATAAAATTCTTTAAATATTATTAAAAAGTCGATTCTTATTTGATTTTTTTTATACTGTATCCAAACGCCTGCAAGTGGCCTTTTCAGTTGCCACTTTGCCAATTTAGGGGTGCGTTTTTATATGAATATATATAAATTAGGATTTCAAATGTCTAGATTTTGGTAATATGATCATAGTCCAAATTTTAGAGTGTATCTCTATTTGGGGGTGTTCCCTTCAATGATGTACACAGTAAAAATGTGATCTTTTTGCCTCTGTTGCAGCTGATTGATGAGTGGTCGGCGCGGGGGATCCACGTGGATGGGCGTGACTTCGGCGACTCAGCTCATGTGAGCCACTACCACCAGTACCCCGTCGAGTACATCACACTCCTCAACTCATTCCTGCACAAGGTCGGCAGCACTTTCTTTAGTACACTAAAACGTGGCTTTTAAGTCGAAATTTGGTCAATGTAGAGGGTGGGACAGTCGATTTTCATTTGTCTGCTCTCTTATCAAGCTACCAAAAATGTGTATGTTTAATGTAATCTGAGGGAAAACGTCTTTTTTATTCTCAGTTATCATTTAAGTCATGTTCTTTTGCTATTATTATTATTGTTCGTGCCCTGGACCATTACATGGATGGTGGTACATTATAAATATACATTATTATTGTTATTATGGGCTACCCTTTTTCACAAATACTGCACAGTTCTCTATTGTCGTGAAATACACCAGATATATCAACTAAACTAGCTTCAATCTTGCCGTGTTTTTCAGGTGGGTCTCATACAGCAGCAAGAGAGAGACCGAAACCAGGTCTCTCTGCAGGACTAGAGCAACCCAGGCACACGGCCAGTGGCAGGCTTACTCCTACACCTAGATAGGCTGTCATCAATGATCTGATATTGTACTATGATATGCACCAACATTTTATTTTTGCAGTTATCTTGATAGAAATATTGATTATGGTTATTGGTGTGATGGCCACAGGGTTGAACAAACGCAATTTTTATATAAATATGAAATAGTTGAATTTTATGATATTTATTCCCGAGTATCTTGGATATTTGTGACAGACAAAGGATATTCATTCATTTCAGAGTATGAATTAATGATAATTAAAGAAAAAATGAATTATGAATTAAATCAAGTGATTTGAATCAATGCCATCCCTGGATGGCTGCCTATCTAGATGTTCAGGTGTAAGCCTTGCACTGGACAAGTGCCTATGACACACTCCTCCATGGGGATATTCACTTTTTCTATTATCTACCTAGACTAGGCAATGGAATCCGATAATGAACTTTGCTTTCGAAAATGTCCTGCAAAAATATTTTGAATGTTTAGGGTGTGATATTTATGATAAATAAAATGTTTTTAGAATACATTCACAAAATTCCAACAGTCTTCACTACTGATATTATGGCAGTCTTTTGAGGGTTTTAGGATGAATGAAACTTATGAAAGTCTAACTTTTATGTGTGAAATTTTTATGTCTGACATTTTGATGGCAGGATTCTTGTGTGACGACTGAATTGAAGAGATAGACCTTTAGTCATAAGGTTCTCTTGAGTGAGTGTTTACTGGAAACAAAAATTTAGTATATTGTTATGTTCAAAGCTGTAATAGAAATGTCATCACTAAAAAGTTTGTGAAATGATGAAGGAACTTGAATGGAAAATGCTCAGTAACGGAATGTTTGATTTTTGTTTTAACTTAAACTGTAAAACTAGAAATATTTGCCAACAAGTGTAGTTTGCATATTGTTTGATTTACTTAATGATCGCAAATTACAACAAACTGCAAATATTTCCTGTTTATGTTTAAATGTTTACATGAGTATGTATATCCTTAGATAATACCATGAATTTATATAGCCACCGATTCAAAGATGTAAAATTTGATAGCTGCAAAATGTTCAGGTTCTGCAGTATATCACAGTATTCTATGTATTCTTGCCAAGTTTGTCGATGTGACGATAGTAATTTAGTAAAATTCATGAAATTGGACTTTTTAAGCATGTTTTACTACAAAGGTGTCAGATCGATGTATATACCCATGTGCTCACTAATATACAATATTTCACATCTATTGTCATATCTATTTGAATTTATTGAGAAGCTGAATATAAAGTTTAGATGTTTCCATCCACAATAACATTAAAATAGCATCTATTTCAAGCAGCTAATGTTTTATTAATTTTATCTTTTGTTGGCTAAGATTGTCATTTGTCAAATCCTGGCAGCCAAAAATAAGCCAAGGCCAAAAAAGAAGTGTTCTGTGATGTAGCAGAGCTGTATTTACTATGGCCTCACCTTATTTTGGACTGCCTTTATGTAGAATTTGTTTCATTTTATGTTTAGGATCTAACAAAACTGCCCTGAAATATTTACATGATCCACATATTTTCTTTTACAACCCTTGACTTTGAGAGAAATTCAGTGTTCAACTATCTGAGGTAATGGAGATAAATGGAAAAATTTATGTTACGGTGAAACTGTCCATTTTTGAGTTACCAGATGGCTTAGTTTAGTTACATGTAATTATTAAATTATATTTTAAAAAGTTAACATAATTTTAGTGTTAACTTTAGATTATTTACGGGATTATTATGATTTGTATATTATTTTAAATATAGATTTGTACTGGTAAAGGAATTGCATTTCCAGAAAGAAATAGTAAATTTATTGTAATGAAAATAAAAATTACTTATTCAAAACAAATTTACATGCTCATAATTCTCAAGACTTTGTACTATTTTGCACAACTTTGGAAATAAATGAATTGCAAGTAAACTTCGTAAATTATTTTTATGTTCTTTATAATCATTATAATCATTATTACCAAACAGAATAATGAATCCTTACAGACCTGTTGCTTATAAAAAAATAAGAATTTTATAACCTTCTGCCGTACAATCATACACAAATCACAGAATATGCAGGACAGTCTGCAAATCATAATGCAAACAGACTAACAAATACACAATGTAAACGCTTAGTTTGAAGATGTAAACGTATTCTCCAACCCAAGGTGGATTTTGAGTATACAAAACAACACAAGACACGGGTAATTTGTTCAGATGTAAGTCATAATTTGTTTATATGTTCTGAGGGGAAATGTTAAATAGCTTGATTCTAATGCAGTGTCAATGGTACATAGATTATAGCAGCGTGCTGTCCCCATCTAAAACTTACTGTGCCACAAAACTCTCAGGCCAGTTCTTTCAGTTGGATTTAAAATTTTCATATCAGGTCTATTGTAACAATCCATGCCGGATGAACAATGTTGTCCTGTGCACACAACTAGCTTTACAGAAAGTGTTTTGTGAATTTCTTCTGGGGTTGTAAAATAATGGACGAGCCCATCTATTCATTGAGAGGTAGAGATAATGTTGGACAGTTATTACACATGTATGGGCCATGCATCAGAGTAGCGTGGCATCAAAGGAGCCTACACCCTACACGTTTTACTCTTTATTTTGTATTAACACTAATCGACGCCTTCTGCAGTTCATGTCCAAATGTTGACATTTCCTAACCACTTATCAGTTTGTCATCCATGGACAAATACAATGGAAAACCTAAGTACTAGCATCAAGGTAGTAGACAACAGGGCTACTAAGTTTGAAAATCAGGTAGCTCTGGTAAAAATTAGGTAGTCCAACATTTGAGACACAAATAGTGCTGTCTATGACACGGCACTGAGTTCCATTACAGGGGAGATGGTCATTTAAACAAAATATTTCATACTGAATGGTGGCATAGGTGATATTTGTAGAAAGAATTGAGCTTGATTTGAATGAAAAACAAGAGGACGACAATGGTCCTACATCGCGCTCCTGTCCGTATCAAAATCATTAGCAGTAGTAGTGTTAGTGGCAGTCGCCCTGCAGCTGCAGCAGAGCATTGTGAGTGACTTTAGCAAAATCAGATAATGATGAAATTGGCAGAGAACCTTCGGAAGCATTCACTTATCTAGCTAGTAGACAGAGAGTCACATCACAGAGTTACATAACATCAGGAATTTACAAGAAGGACGGAAAAACAGGTCACTGTCATAATCATCGCTACAATCTACAACTGAGCAGTCACTGCCCCTTCATTGGCATTATCTCATAGCCAGATCCAGAGGAGTGGGCGCAGGGGGCGCCCCCACCCCCTTTTCCCATCAAAATACTTCATTTTCACAGGGTTTTTCACAGGGTTCCCCCCTTTTTTCCAAAATCCTGGATCTGCATATATCTTCCTCACTATTACCAGCTCTATGACAGGCACTTTCTCACTCTGCATAATCACTGACTACGATTCTTAACAGGAACACAGACCGGCAGGGCTATATTCCTTGCATGATTTTATACAAAACGTTGCTGTCCTATTTACAACTAAGTAATTAAGCTACTTTAATACATATAGTGTTAGCTTTGCTGTTAAGAATGATCTGTCTTAGGTTGTTTCGATAGTCTTTCTGGTAACAGAAAAATAACAAATTTAGCAGCCCAGCCAGTTTCTAGGTAGCCCTGGGCTACTGGGCTACTCATTATGTCAAATACAGAAACGGATTTTCTGGACCGTCATCCTGTTTTATATCAACAATCTCATCGGCTAACCGTTTCTGCTTGAGCTCAGGAAGAAGCGCTTTGGGAAGTCCAAGTTCTTCAAACACCTCATCAGACTTGACCGGCAGGTGGCTCCTGATGGTCTCAATGGTCAGAGACTGGAGGGAGAGAGGCTTTGTTGGTTCTGAGAGGAGCCTGAGCATGAAAGGGTCAGCCCCATGCTGCAGTAGAACTGGCACCAGCTCCCATCTTTTCGCCCTCACTGCCTTATGGAGCGCTGTGTCGCCAACTTCATCCCGCATGTTTATGATATGAGGAGATATCAGCTGGGTGACGATGTCTGCTGGGGCATTGAGATACGCTGCGATATGTAATGGAGGTTGTTTTGCACGATCACACAGGTTGATATCAGCTCCATGCTGCAGTAGAACTGGCACTAGGTTCCATCTTCTCCTTATCACTGCATTGTGGAGCGCTGTTACAGCACTTACATCCTTCATGTTGATGTTGTGAGGAGAAATCAAATGGGTGATGATGTCTGCTGGGGCATCGAAATATGCAGCCCAGTGTAATGGGGTTTGTTTATCGTCATTAGACATGTTGGCATCAGCCCCGTGCTGCAGTACAACTGGCACCAAATCCCAACTTTCATTTCTCAGCAATTCATGGAGGGCTGTATTGCCATCTTCACTACCCATGTTGATGTTGTGAGGAGAAATTACGCTGGTGATGATGTCTCCCGAAGCGCCTTGATCTGCAGCCAAATGTAACGGGGTTAGATGCAAATGATTAATCAAGTTGACATCAGCCCCGTTCCATAGTAGAACTGGCACCAACTGCCACCTTTCTGAAACAATGGCAAGGTGGAGCGCTGTGTTGCCTTCTTCATTCTGCACGTTGATGGTACTTGGTACGATCAAAGATGTGATAATGTCAATTGGGGCATTGCGGGACACTGCCTTCAGGAGGAGCAGTTTATCATCACTGAGAATTTCCTGCAGTGTATCTCTGGCTTTTGCTTCTTCAAGTACATCTACTACTTCTTCCCAGTTTTCTTTTTCAATAGCTATCGGTAGTTTCATTGCTCGTGCGTTCAATTTGTTTAAAACGTGGTTGAAAAGATAATATAGAGAGATACATAATGTTGGTATTAAAATGGTGATGTTTAAAATGTATTCCATTGTGCGTTGTGGAGCTTGTCCTCATTAAAACTGTAAATGGTTGATATCCTAATTTGGTAAATTAAATCTACTTTAATTAAATCCATAACATGTGTTTATTGTTCTTAGGAGCGACTATAAATAAGTAATCAAAATATTTAAATATTTTTCCATCTTTTTAACTTACTATTTATATTCTGAACAACCACTAAGTAAGCCACTCAAACCAGATCATGCATGTAACATTTATTCGATACATGATATTCCTCGAGAAAATTAACCACAACATATTTATAAATCCTGCAATGGTCCATGGATAGTTAAAGTAACAGCTAGCAAGCTAACATGTAGTATGTTAGTTGAACACATCCATAATTGAAGTATCAATGGAAAATTATATATAACCATTTAATGTGAAAAATTGTCTCTATTTGATTATACTTTTGATTTAATTGGTTATAAGATTGCAAAATTTTCCACAGAACAATTAAGTGTATAATATGTGGCTAATTGCAGATTATTAACACGCCAAAACGTATGAGTAATTGTAAAGCTAAAGTCATAGAATACGTTAGATAATCTTTTCATAATGCAAACTACTAAACACGCAAGAGTCTGTTTGCCGTGCTTAAGTTATACGGAACTTTGTGTTTGATACATGGTAGGGAGTGAGGAATACTTTCCGTTTTAAACACAGCTATACATAGGAATTGTCCTTGAGTTTTCCTTACTCTGGCTTGAAGATGATTAATTGCATCTGTGATCCGTCCGTCCTTCTGTCAGTCTATCGGTCAGATTAGTGATTAATCCCTTTACACTACAGGTCACATCGTTTGACACAGGACGCCCACATGTTTCTTGTAAGCTGAAACTGATGACCACAGTAAGGTTATTTCGAACCATTCGATATTTGGGGGTGGGGGGGTGGGGGCCAAAAAAATTCATATTTAGGCCCATATTTAAGGACCCTGATTTCACCAAATTCTGGACCATTGTTTTCCCCCAAAAAAAATTGTTCTATCTTCAAAAAAATTTTGGTTCATTTGTAAATGTTTTGTCGTTGAGCAAGTCAACAAAATTTGGGACCATTTTGGACCATTCTGGACCATTGTTTTCCCCACTGTTACTACGGTTCTTGTCGGTTGAGCAAGTCAACAAATTTGGTTGGACCCCCCCCCACCCCCCTTTTTTTGTACTAAAATAATATAGCATAGATGTGAGGCTTCTTTTTGCAGAGGTTCAAATATTCAAAGGCTCATATATCTGCTGTACCATGCAATGCATCCACAATCCAATGTTAATAGAGGTTATTGTACAAACACACTTTGCTCCTCAAGTTACAAATGTGGTCTCTTAAAGATAATGCTCAGTCAAAAATATATGCCAGTGTTCTGTAAAACCCAATATCAATAAACGACGCCTTTTACATTGCAAGTGTAGGTATAATAAGATTGTTATTTTTCACGCTTAATATTTAAGACACACGACGAAAATCATTCGGTTAACATTTGTCGCCTTCACGTGTTCTGATGGGTCTAGAGCCGGCCTTTTAAAGTGGTATTTTAATTGCTCTAGATATTTTCATATGCTGTTTCAATGAAAGGAACTTTCAGAATGCACAAAACACATCATGAAGTCTCTGTGCAAGCACACTTGTTCTGCCACTGATCATAACTAGACTTTGGCCCACGTGAGGTAAGTTATGCGGTCAAATCTCGTGCGAACACATCACGTCTGTACTTAAAAAATAAATACAAATAAACAACAACAAAAAAAAAAACAAAAACAAACAAACAGATGTTAGATGTCCGCATTTTCGGAAAACGCCCTAAAGGTGAACCTTAGGTCATCAAATCACCAAACAATGGACGAGCAGCATTCGGCGCGGGCATACTCACACCAGCGCCAAGGTGTGCACATATCAGTGATCAGCAGATAAACAGCCTCTTTTTGGTTTCAAGGTGTCAACTGCGTAAGCCTATAATCCATATAATGCATGAGGTCCAATAAATCGTAGGCGACAACCAGGTGCCATGAACATACAGCTCATTAGTGTCACCTCTCCGCTATCTGCAATGCCGGACAAATCTTCTTGGTGGACGCGCCATTTACATATAGATGGGCGACGCGACGTCTGACGCACGGACGTGTCATTGGTCACGTCCGCCGTCACGCGGGCGGAAAATTTATGGGCGATGTTTGAGGTTCGTCGGGCACCTGCACTTCCGGTGTCCGCTCGTTATTCGATTGGTGTCCGGGGATAAGATTTGATTTGTGCGGGTGCAGGGTGTTTACTGGTAGCCAGGTGGTCATTCAAGGGGTGAGGGACGGGGTTACAAGCACACGTTTCAATTGTGTACACATGGTAATAATCAATATCATTCTGGGGGCACGCAGCTGGGGACTTTCCCGCGCGCACAGTGACGACTCGTGACGTCATTGTGAACAAGACAGGAGTTCCTGTTGAAAGCTCAATGTGAATAATTGGACTATTATCCAGTTTAAAACTATATAATTATGTATGCATGAATATCAGTCTGATTGGTGTTTCATCTGAGACGAGTATCAATATTGATACTTTCACGGTTCGGCCAAGCAAGCTCTTACCACTGTGTTGACATAGCTGAAGAGACATCTTCCATTTGACTATATCAATGTGGCCCTGGCTGGACTCGAACTCACGACCCCAATACAATTACTCATATTTAGGAGATTACTTTTGCCGTTTGATGCCTATGCTCACGTGTTCCAAGAAACAGGTAAACTCTGAAAAATCTGCATGGCGACTTACGAAAACACGTACACCCTCACGTATACATGTAGCTAGGCGTATTAGGGCTATATGGGCCTATATGGGCCTCACTTGTGATCCCAGTCTCTAGCTGAGTGTCCTGAGTGTGACCAGTGGTCCACAATAGAATTAAACCGTACAATGGCCGTCATTTCTATAGGTCATTCTACCGTCGCTTCTATAACCTTGCTCGTTAAATTGTTAGTCAACATGGCTCTACAGATAAGGCTTAATATGTCCACGAGAATTGAGCCACTTAATCCTACATGGTCCAGCAGCTGATCTCTGACGAATCCGTGACCTTCTCTACATAGTGTATACTGGTAAATATATAGAAGCAAAGGTAAGCGGTTATTCATGTATGTACTAGACGTACCTGATGGTTATGTATACATTACTTATATTTAATATATCAAAGTTCTACTACTAATGAATATTATTCCCTGGGTATGGTTCTTCCCAAATCATCAACCAGTACATGTATAACTCGGGTTAGTATGTCAACTTTTGACAGGTTGCCTGGAGGGCAACCAGTTTATTTTTGGTTGCCTTGACCTGCGAGGGTGCCTTTTACTTTTGCCCTATGCATGAGGTGTGTACAGATATAGTGAGTTTCTTGGTTAAATATATTTCAATTATACATTTTACTTTTATGATTATTGTTAAATAAATGGTTATTTCCCACTTAGAAGTGCAATAACATGAAGAAAACAAAATTACAACATTAACAGTTTCACCCACTGCTGTAGATATGATCAGAATAACCTTTTGTGCATGACCGGCCGTCAAACTTGTCAAATCCCATGAATCAAAATGTGGGGCCTACCAGTTCTCTCAATTTTACAATCAGGATTGTTTGCGGCAGTCGGCAGGTTCAATTCTATTGGCACAAGTTCATTGTAATTTATAATACTTTTCTAGTCATGACAAGTTAGAATGTAATCATGTAATAATGTAATAACTTAGTTTATTTATGATCTGCACTACGCCACAGTGGACGCGCCACATATGCCTGGTGTGCTGGTTATTCGAGAATAAATATTTTGTATCGCAATTGGTAAATAACCACTTATGTGGATTAAGTACATTGTATGGTGCAATATAGCAATAAAGGAAGATAGACTTGTATTCAAATTTCTTCAAGTCACAACACTTTTATTACTTACAACAATGACAGTTTCGCCAACTACATGTAGCTGTTGGCATCATCAGAATGATCTTCTGTGCATGACATAGTCAGTCAGGTTGGATATTTTGGTATATAATATTATTCTGTCGAATTAAACGTTGCAAAAATTTAAAATAGAACAAAGCTTTAACTTCTTGATTGCTGAAAACCTTTTCATTCAAGCAAATTATGTCAAAATAAGAGACAATAAATATTTCTCAATAGCAATGCTGCAATTTGAAAACAATGAATGTCATACTAAAATTAATGACGTATGTTTCGAACACTGTCTATACAGAGTTTGCTCAAAGCTGGATCATAGTTACAACACTGCATCAGTCATACCAGTGTTTTAGCAAGCAAACTGGATTTAGCTTAAAGATCCAGAACAAGTCAGACAGAAGATGGACTTGGATACTTTTATGATTTTATGTTTTCGTGCATAAAAGCCCATGGCTATCAAAGTCAAATACGCACATACACCTTGTTGACTATCTGTTTGCATTGTGTTACAAATGTATTTAAGACAAAATCAATAATATGTGCTTACAGTATCATGATTTTTATGATCTTAACTAATTAATTAACATAATATACAAATGATTTTTTTTGTAAAATTGCTAACTTACTATGATACGCACATGAAAGCTAATGAAGCTTTAATGAAATGAACAGATTTTAGTACATTAATTCCACCCCTCTATATACATTCTATCTGCCACCACATTGTGGAGGGCTGCCTTCATCATGGAAAGGAAACAATAAGCGCAGGGAATTCACATATCACACATATACCTGATGTTGCACTTGTCCTCCTTTTTGCCACTAAATGTTAATACTCATAATAGGATCGCTAGTAACAATCATATCATTACAAGCTTATACTCGTGTGGTCAGAGAGGCATGCTGAGAATCACATTGAATCACTGCAGTTACATAATCGTATAAGTCAATCCCAGTTAAATCATTGACGAAATCCTGTTATGTGTAAATGGGAATACAATGCACTCCATGGGCATAGAAAAAGACATATCTGGTGAGTGTATAAATATGTTTTACAGCATTTTATTTTCAAGCACCCTTGTCCTGACGACACTTACCCACGTCCTGACAGCACCACCACCCACCCATGAACATAGGAAAGGGATATATTGAGTAAAGTGTATGAAATGAGTACAGCACTCTTTTTCTCCAGCAACCACCTTTGTGCAAATTGTGGGCATAGGTGATACTTTGTAAAATTGGATCTGTTATTTAATACATGCAAATAAATAATAAATAATACTGGCACACATCATTGTAGTGACAACTTAGCACCTTCCAAGTATCAAGTATTATGGAGAAAGAGTGTTTTGGAACATTTAAGAATGAAGGTAAATTGAGATAGAGAAGTTCTTATACCCCAAAAAATAGAATCTTTTGCAATGAGCAAAAAGTCAAGCAACAGATCAAGCTATGGATTTTTGAGCTTGGATGTGGTATACTTGGCGAAGATATCATCTCAAGTAAGTCATTGCCACTGAAAATGCACTTGGCATCTAATGTGCAAAAGCTATGGGATGAAAATTTAGTCTATGGCAATGGGAACATAATGCTCTCCATGGCACAGATATTCTCACACACTTCAGTAGAACATCCCTACTAAGACTGCACAAGGACTGGCGTCAAGTGCTTTAATATAGGGGTGGTCTCTTTAGGGATGTTGCAATGGTCTTTTTTTATGAAGACATCTTATAATAGAGATGGTGTATTTATAGAGGTGGTCTTGATTGAAGGTTCTAATGTACACAGAGCTCAATTGGCAAAGTGGTGGTAATCCTTAGTATTTGAACCCATGTGACGCCTTTGGCGTCTTTATGACATGACATCACACTACTCCACATGACGCTGTCATGGCTGCCGCTGTCTGCTATTTTTGTTATAAAACTGCTAATTAACAACCATCAGGGCCATCTTGACGATGAAAAACATATTTGTGCAAAGCTACACAGTACCATGAACGATCTCCTGTAGTTGGATGGCGTCCAGCTAGTCAGGTTAAAGAGGAGATAGCCGAACAAAGTCCAAAAATTAGCGTATTAATATATAGGATATTTGAGGAGTATTTCTAAGATGTGGTTTTGAGTAGAGGCGGAAAGAGAGCCATGCCATTACGTAACAGCCCGGGGTATCATCATATCCATTTAAACGCGATGTCATGGTGTCTTACTACTTACCGATACGTCTTATAATTAGATGATTCTGTTCGTGAAATTGGCACGATAGTCCAAGGCGACAGAACGCTCAATCTTCCTGTTGTCAGGAAGCATCTTTTTTGAGTCCCAACAAACAACCTCGTCATGAAACGGAAATGTTTTGAGCGTAACATTTGATTTTGGATTCAATGCATTGACGTTTCGACGTTTTTTAAATTTCAAATTCAGCGAACAAAATGTTATCACTGGCCACAACGTGCTGGTGTCAGACATTAGCGATTTTTGAAGAAAAAGGGTGAAAATGCTGAGACGTTCGCGTCATTATAGTCACAGTAAATTGGTAACTAGTATAATCACAGAGTTGTGTAATTGGATACTGAATCATGATCAATTAGTGCACGAGGAGTATGGGGGTGGTATGTTTTCATCCAGTGAGCTGTGAAAAACAAAAAACAACAAGTATATAATATGTATATAATATTTAATCTAAGTAGTAAGAAGTTGAAACCTGAATATTTAATGAGTTGAGACATTTAATGAGGAAAATGGTCGACGAGAACATACATGATTTTCGAAAAAATCATTAAAAAAGGACCTGGGGTTAATATTCGTGACAGTCTGACTGGAGCTTCAGTAATCAGAAGTGACGTAGCAGATCTTGTATTTGTCATTTCAAATCTGCGCCAACAGCACGAGCACATGTGTCCCAGACGCTGCAAGACAGCACGCCAGTAGGTTACGTCTGGACCCGTCTCCAGAGACGGGCTTAAACTTGTGTTACCGTAGAACAGCTTTTATTCACTTTGTGGAGCCCCGTAAGGATTGGACTTAAGGAGACTTGCTGGAGATAAAAGAATTTGGAGGAAAAAAACATTCTTAAAATGTTCTTGTTTTTTATTTTAGTATAAAAGTACATTCATTTCCCTTTTTAAAAATGTATAACACTTTAAAGGTTGCGGGAATGGAATTTGGTTTATGGACCATACAAAAGAACATACAAATACAATGAAAAATTCAGTCAATGTTAATTTTGACTGTACCGAAATTGTATACATGATCTTTTGTATGGTCCATAAACCAAAATCTATTCCCGAAACCCCTATAGTGTTATACATTTTTATAAAGGGAAATGCTTGTACTTTTATACTAAAATAAAAAAACAAGCACATTTTAAGATTTTTTTTATCTCCAGCAAGTCTCGTTAAGTCTTAGGCGGATCCACACTCCCTTTCCGACCAAAACACATCATTTTGATATTTTTTGGTTGTTGTTGCAGCTTTCGGTTTGGGGTTTAAAACACAATTATTTGTGTCTATTGTCAGTAATGCAAGTATTTTGCCAATATTTGGCTAAACTCTGATCAGTTTTTGCATGTTTTGCTTGTCTTTTTCATTCTATCTATTTTCAATTTGTTGTAATATGTATTTTAACACGTTGAATTGTGAGTAAATAATATCAAATCAAATCAAAATTGGCTTTGGCGCAATCGATAAAGCGTACAAAACCCATGAAATTCTTAAAAGTGCCATCTCCACACCCTTTCCAAAAACCTGGATCTGCCAGTGTAAACGGTGTCAGTAGAGAGGAGGTCTCAAGAATGTTCATGATTTTATGGAAGTTCAAGGGTGATGAAATCTCTTTGTGGAACCTTTTAGAAGCTCAAACATGGTTCTGTTGTAGAGCTGCATTTATTGGAGGTCTAACGTACAAGTGCTGTGCCCGTATATACGTAAGGTTTTTTTTTAATGAATATGTCTATTATTATAGTTCTCCTTAATAGTTTTTTTTAGTTTCCATGGGCTTAAACTTAAAATTGATTACAAAAACACAAACACCGGAATTGAGTTGTTGACTTTTGTGCAGGCGAACTCATGAGTCGTAACTTATGCTGCCTAATTTGCAGAGATGTTGAAAACAGGAAGACGTTAAAACATGCTTGAGGTACGAGCCTGGCCGGGCAAAGAATAACAGGAAACTCACGCTTGTGACTGAGCACGGCACAAAGGGGGTTATGCTATCACGAATAACCGTAATCGTCGTACGTATTTATAGCATGACACTAGCCATTCTCTCAGTGCTCTGAAAAGATGCGGTGTAACGGAGGGTTCCACGATGGAAGCAGTGCACTCAACACGGACGTAGTCTTACGTATATGGGTGGGTGGGGATTAGTTCCGCTTCACCACCTGAGTCAATACGTGGCTCATTGCTATGCAAATGGCCTCACACCTCATCACAGGCCGAATAGCCAGCAAACAGCAACGATTCAAGTATGTTTGAGCCGATTATGCGTGTATATTGTGGCGATAGCATTAGTCTGAAATATGTTTTCCCCCATCACCGTTCATCTTGTCTCTTTTTGTCAACATCCGCGTCCCCACAGACACGTGATCCACGAATGGTGTAATGATTTTGGACCAATAGCGATGCGTAAACTAATTTGCATGCTGTAATTGACAGTCGACTTTTACATAGAAAAAAACAACAGTTGAAATGTACTAGTACAAAAGACTTCAAAATCTACGTGTGAATGAAGCAGACACTGGTCAGCAGCAGCAGCAGCAGCAGCGGCAGCGGCGGCGGCAGCAGCAGAAGCAGCAGCAGCAGCAGCAGCAGCGGCAGCAGCAGCAAAAGCGGCAGCAGCAGCACAAGCAGCAGCAGCACAAGCAGCAGCAGCACAAGCAGCAGCAGCACAAGCAGCAGCACAAGCAGCAGCAGCGGCAGCAGCAGCGGCGGCAGCAGTAGTAGCAGCAGCACCTGAAAGACGCCTGCGATGGCCACCCCGTGTATTATGATGAATCTCACCGCCAGAAACAACAAACAAATGTTCCCAGCAACCGTATAATAAACGAACCTGCACCAAACCACATACACACGTCAACCTATTGCGCACACTCTGAGTCTTTGTGACACTGCAAGGGTAATTGCATTATGCCGGGGACATCCTTTACAAGACGTGGAGGCCGCTCGTGCGGTCCGTGAGTGCTGTTTCTGTGAGCATTCCCTTTCACCGGTTCATCAACGTCACAGCAAGTGCCATTGTCTTGGTCAATGAGTAGCATTGACAGGGTTCGGCCACAGCCCCGCGAGGGTGATTAAAAGCAAAACACGTACACGCTAGCCTGCTTGGTCTTATTTATTATAAGTTTCTGTCAGCTTTTGTGCCAACACTGCTACCAGATTGTTACAGGCGCAAAGCCGATGTGAAGTGAGATTGGCACCCAACCTCTTCTGAGGTAATAAAAAGTTAATGTTAAAGAACTTTAAAGTGATGTGCCCCTCGTTTTACTGGGTGAAGATTGGACGATGTCTCCACATTCGGGATCTGCGGACTTATGGACTTAAAATACACATTAACATGCTCATTTACTAGTAAAATAGTTCAACCAAATACACGAATAAATGTTCATATCGTATATAGACTGTCGTTGGTACAGTTGATTGAATATCCATGAATTGTAAAGGCGATCATGAAAAGCAGAAGAAGTTTAGTGTCCATGGCAGCTATACCTCCAATAAACACCAACTCTCTATGGAGACCACCTGTATGATACACACCATCATTTCGCGCGTCCCCAAAGTTTCAAAAAGAGACCTGTCACCACCTCCATAAAGAGACCACCTCTCTATCGAAACAACTTTTGGGCATTCTAACATACATGTGGTCCTAATAGAGAGGTATTACTGCGGTTGTATCCAAAGTTGTGTCTGAGCAAACGTCAATAAACAATAAAGTGACAACTTAAAGTCAAGGCAGCTGTTATCATACTACAATGTAGTACAGTTTATTGTCCATGGAAGCTACACGGCCAGATGCTGAGTCCAAGGCACCAGACAGGGCTGGGAACTGCCGGTGACGCCCCAGTCAGACAACCACCAATGCTCATTCCAGAATTTTAATGTGTGGTGGTAAAAATCAGATACATGGGGTGGGTATAAAGTGTGACATAATTTGAATGTAAAAACGTCGTGTAAACTGTATGTGGGAAGGCAATCACAAATAACAATGGGTTTGGAATACCAAGACCTCGTCGGCTCCAATGTTCGGGATTGTATGACCTTGGCATAAACAAAGCTGTTAGCATGCACGCTTCGACTTGTTGTTGTTGCTCGTTCTTATGACATTGGGACTTTTCTGGCAATGCCAGCGCCAGTCGTCGCCGGGTACACAGCCCGATGGCCGAGTCCCCGTCAACGCCACCTGTAAACCAAGGTCGGACTGCGAGGCTAGAAAGATAGGCTGATCCAGGGGGTAGATAGACCAAGTATCCCCTTTGGGCCCCCCCCCCCCCCCCCCAAAAAATAATAATAAATAAAACAAAAAACAAAAACAAAATAAAACAACACTGGCAAAAAACAAACAATCAAAAACAAACAAACAAGTAAAAATATAACCTTTATTACATTAAAAACAAATACATGTACATCACATTCACAGCAATTGATCATTATCAATACATCTACTTAAGTAACTAAACAATCTATATATTAAGCAATAGCTATCAATACTGTTTAAACCCATACCATACACGACATGTGCTGAATACTACGGACTACGGTATTTATTCGCAGAGTTGAGGCCTGTCTGGTGCTAGCTAAAACTGCGAGAATGTCATTGACAATTCAGAGCCTGCGATGTAAAGAACCATGGCATTTCATGTCTGCTGAGGATGGCTCGTGACGCAAACTTCAGTTGGCCATGTTGTATGTAGTTTTCCATTTGTCGTGTTCCATTGAATGATCGACTGTGGCAAGAATTAAACACGGCGATAGTGCGTTTGTAGGTCAAAGTATTGTTCACCGGCTGTGAACTTCCGGTCTTACATACTGTAAAACTAGATTTGTTTGCGCACAATCAATTCGCGAATTTCGTGGATAGGTGCAAAAACGCAAACTTAAATTGTTAGCAAACATTAATAGCCTATGTACATGTAAAGTAGGTCCATGATGGACCAAAATTGCAAAATTGAATAGTCACAAAATGATTCATTGATAAAAAAATTGCAAAAATTGATAGCCATGAAATATTCTAGTTTTACAGTAGTTTTGGAGCTTTACAAACTATAGAACTAGCTAAATAACGAAAATGGTTATACTTCAATATCTTTAAATAATTATAGTAAAATGATGGTCCCTTACATATTTTTGTCCCTGGCTGTACAAACTGACTCACCCAGTGCAGACATTAAAGTCTCCAGAAATGCGATTTTGCTAAATAAAACCGGGACCGGTATTGAAGCTTCATGCCATTACAAAGTTCACACTAGGAGGGAAACTAAGTTCAACTGACAAAGAATTAGGACCTGACTTTTAAATCATTCCATAAATACGTGACAGAATGATATCAGGCATAACGAGAGATGCTTTCGTCTCATTCATGTGAGCATTAACTGTGGACATTATGGCTTTTACGTTTGTTATAAAACGAGTACGTTGTGTTTGGTGTGTTCGTCTGTGATGTTAATCACGTGATAGAAATTAATCAAGATTATATTTAGATCATAGAACTATTCTAGTTTTTCAGTAGTTTTGTGAGCTTCACTAAACTGACGGAATATAGAACTATTCGCTAAATAACGAACTCACATTTTTGCCAATTGCAACCTGTTTTTGATAACTTCAACAGTGACAAGATATCTTTAAAAATATATTTGAGTAAATGATGGTCCCTTACAATTTTTTTTTCCCGCCGGCTTCATGTCAATATATTGATATGGACCCAGTGCAAACATTCAAAGTCATTATAATAATGTAGAAATGCTTGAATTTCACGAACCGGACCGGTATGGTGTATTAGTTTCAACTGACATTAATCATAGGTATGGACTCACAAAGAACTGAAAATTTTAAAAAATTCTAAATACGTGACAGAATGGATATCAAATTGTTAACAAACATTCCATAATTGTCTTTTTAGTATTCACTAGACAGGGACAACTGTCTCATTCATGATTCATTACAGCATTAACTGATTAATTGGTTAAATGGCTTCGTTTGTTCATTACAAACTAACGGATATTCAGCTTGAAAATGGTTATACTTTAATGTTCCCACAGTGCAATTTTGTTATAGTAAAATCTGAAGGTCCCTTACATTTTTTAAAAACGAGCTCACGTTGCGAACATTAAGACCTGAACTACATATGTGTTTCAAATTCTGTGATGTTAATCATGGTGATCCGTTTACATGAAATCACCCCTGTCATAATCTGCTACCAATGTCAGTTCGCCGTCTGCGCCAAGGCAGCCAGCAGATATTTTTGCTTGATTTGGTGACCACAGACTCTAAAAATCTCCATCTCTGATCCAGCCCCCAAGAAGGGTAACATTCAGTGCTAAAATGACGTGCTGTGATTCCTGAATGTTTGCAGCATACACTGTAGAATATATCATAACTACTCCCGATTTATGGTACTTGGTATACCGTAAAACGTTGCAACATTTACACGGGCTGTTTCGCCCGACTACATATAATGACACGTTTTGGTGTTATGCAACCATCGATATTCTTAAAATCTTGTTAGACAGTTTTTGTTGACTTCATATAATTCCAAACGAGTACAGTAAATTAAAATTTATAATCATAAATGTTTGTGCATGATAATGTTTGCAAATTGATATCAAAACGATCGAAAGCCGTAAATTGAAGGTGCTTTACAATATTGCAAATTGTACATGAAACAGTGTTACACACATATAAAAAATAAAGTACACATTGCAAAATGTAAGCCTATTGAAATATATTTTTAAAAATACTAGTAGGTGATTTGATGATTGACCTTTAACCCCGAGTGCCAGTTCAACAATAGATTGCAAAACTGCAAAAATCAACATATAATACTTAAATTTATAGTATGGTACCTTTTGATGCATGGTTTCCAAATGGTATCTGGATGAATTTGAATATAGTTGTTTCTTGAATAGCTCCCATTACATGGCACTTATTCTTTTTTAACTCCTGCTGGCCCTTATTCTGGGCTGGTGGTATTTCAAGACCGGGGATTATCAAACTGATTTCCGTTGAAGGATTTTTGCGCTTCGGAAATCCTTTGCAGGATCATTTTCTTCCTCTTTGCCAGAAAAGCTTTCCTCGTTGCTTCCATTTTGGCTGGAACAACTTTGATGTTTGCTTGCGTCTTCTTCATCCTGACCCTCCTGCATGCGGGGTAAATGATCCCAATCAATGTGAAGCTCTTCATTTGGCGGATTCTGATACGGATCGACTTCTTGTAGTTGTATGTTCTCATCATTCTGATCTGTTCCTTGATCCTCCTCATCATCGGTGTCTAGGAGATTTACCCTGTGTTTGTTTTTAATTGCTCTCCCGATAAAAAGCCCTAACACCACTATCGCACACAGTGCCACAGCAGATAGTCCAATCAGGGTGTAGCTCGTAGTACCTAATTTGCGGCGTCCAGGGGTTTCATCTTCAGTTTTGTCATCTGAGTCTCTGGTTTCAAAGTGGTAAGGATCGGACTCTGCCAACTTTTCACCCGAGTTTTTATAGTATGCCAGGGTACAACGGTATTGTTCTACTCCTTTTGATGGAGACACAAGGAACGATATTGCCCCATACGACAATTTCTTGTGGTAGAAATTCCGGCAGTTACCAATGTGTCTCTCTGGACAGTAAGCCAGTTCAAGATAATCATAGTCTCCTTTGTCCACAGCCGTGACAGCCCAGCTGATAAGAAACTGCTTACCGATTGGCTCAATGCTAAGCGAGTCTGGAGTAGCTATGGGCCTACTTTTGCATTCATATTTACCGATCTTGTTAACACAATGCTTTCTTCTCTCGTCACATGGGTTCGAGTTACATGTCTTGAGGTCTTTTTCACAATTCTGGCCAGCTAAACCATCAGGACAAGTAAATCCCCACACTTTCACCAACGCAAGAACAAGACCGCTATTGGATTGTTCTCTGGAGCCTCTGATGAAAACAAATTTACACTTCACACCTGCCTTGCAATTGCACGTTTTATACATAGCAAAAGGCCGATGGTGTGGCTCAAGGGAGGCACATGTGGTATTGCTTGGTGGCTGACCAAATTCGGCCTGGACGCCGGCCTCTACCTTGTCTGGGTATGTCACATCTCGATGCCACGTATATCCAAATAACACAGCAAGTTGTAAAATATCATATCCTTGACTACCATCTAGTTCGGCCATCCACCACGGATTGTCCTCTTCCTTGGTCATACAAGCTAAATCAGAAATCCTTTTAAAGTCGACATAGTATGTCTCGGGTTCTTCAATATCAACACGACTATCCCTACTACTTTGCCACGCCCGTGTGACCAAGTTCCTGAAAACACACCCATTCTTACCAGTGGTGTGTAGGGAGTGAGGATGGTTCTTGAATTTATAGTAATGAGTCACCATATCTCTGATAGACGAGTTCCTTGAATTCTTATACTCTTCGAGCTCCTGGGGTTGGACTGGTCGGGGCAATACCAAATTGATCAAATTGATCAAATTGATCATCTTGTTGAATTCCTCCTCAAACTCTTCTGCACCCTCAAAAATAGGTAAAAAATCTTCAGTTGTAATATTTGCCGTATCTTCTTTTATATTGTTGAGCTCTGGCGGTTCTCCACACGAGACACATGCAACGTATCCCACGTTGACCGCCGCCAACAGACAACATATTATTGGGACCACGTGTACGCACATGGCAGCGCAGTTCAGCATGTGTCACTCTCTGTGGCAAAGGACATGGTCCTCGGGATTTTAGTAGACACTATCCTGTGTATTATATAGTATCGACATCGCTACAGAAAATGCCTTAAATATTACTAGATGAATAGTTACAAGGGAGATACGGCAACAATATTCGGTACTGTCACAGAGCATTAAACTATCTCTGGTACTGTCGTATTTCGTTGAACTCACCATGCTTATCAGGAATCGAGATTAGTAACCTGTCACGCTGCCAAAGTTTGATGAACGTAACAACGTTTTACGTCAACAGTGACAGGAGTCAGTATTTATTACAAGCTCCAAGCAGTACATGTATTCACGTAACATCCTCAGTACTTTTACGTCCACTATAGGAAACATAGGACGTTAGGTCTCTTGGTAATATCAAAGAGCATTACCTCTGGTAATATGCTCTTTGCTCATTCTCAGAGACTAACAAATTCACGGTTTGGAGGCGGTATTTTTCATTCGCATGGTAGGTCAATTAGATTTCAAAAGTAATATGTCGGTGACAGCTGACATTCCTGGGTTTTGAATATTCAGCATGATCCACATGGTTTACACAGTTGGTAGGTCAGATAAGATGACCACCGGAGGTAAATCAAAGTGATTGTTTGGTTACTATTACAATTTCTTACTTAAAACTAGTAGATTAAAAGTGCTTTAAGAAAAGTGCTGCTTGTACAGTGCTGACTTGTTTTGAATGAATAAAAAGCCAGCGGAAATTGCAAAAGGTAAATACAGATGCTTTCAACTATAGAACAGGCTCATAATCAACCTTAATTAAGCCATACTTTACTTCAAAAGTGCAAAGATTGAACACATCTAGGTAATTTGTATCAGTTATTTACAATGTTTATCCAGTTTAAAGTAATTAAAGCAAACATTATTGAACATATTGCAGGTGCTAAACATGGACCTAAAATGACTTTCTTGATGGCACTTTAATAAGTATATATGATAAAATTGGAAAAAGGTGATGGTCACCACTCAGGCTAACAGTGTATCAAATTTGGATGTCGTTTGCAAGCTGCATTGAAAGTATTAGCCTATAAAATAGAGTCACTTCAGTGATGCCTAACAGTTGTCTTAAGTTAGAGCAACATCGTTTCATCAATGAATATTGCAACTTGTCCACGGACAAACATAGATACAAACATACAAACGAAACAAACACAATGTGTTTGCTTCATCTGAAACAACACAAACAAAGGGCCTTTGATTCAGCTTTATGCATGTACATGCGACATGCATAAGTAGTCTACAATGAATATAAAAGGGTATTGAGTCATGGAGATTTATAGATGTAAGAGCAAGGTACTAGAATGGTACACGGTGAGCCCGTGAACACACGCATCCCGCGAATCTCATTTTTTAAAACGAAAATAAACAATATCTAGTAAACAATCTCCTTCTCTAAACGTATTTTTCAACACCAATTGTCACCATTGATAATGTTTGTTTTGAATATTTCTTATCAATAAAATGAAATTGTATATTGTGCCATTCACTGGCTCAGTGTGCACTAAAAAACAAAAAAAAAAAAAAAAAAACAAAAACAAAAAAAAAAAAAAACACGGGATGTGTGTGCGTCGCTCTAATGCGTGGACTCCTATATTAGTTAGAAATATACCGTGGATTGGACTTGGAAAACGTGCACGTAGACAGCTATCGCCGCTGACACCGCTCACCCAACCAACCCATGTCACCGTGAATCACCATCAAAGTGATGGCGGCGGCGGCGACGGCGGCGTTGTCTTGAAAATGTGTGACGTCATCAAGTACGGCAACATTGCATTGTTCTTCCACGTCCACCCCACCACCTTACTCGATTTAATGCCTGCTTTACACCTAAGCGAATTCCACCCACCTAGCTCCACGTGCAATGGCGAACTTGCAAATTCGTCAGGAAATTTTGAACATGTTCAAAATTTGTTGACGAATACAGGGTTCAAGTTAGAGTTCGTTACAAAAAGTTTTGTTGCGTGTAGGAATCGCAGAACACTCGCACATATAAGTAACACCTCGTTTGGATTAGCAACTCTTTGCAACTAGCGTTTTTACTACTAACGTTCAAGTTGACAACGTGGCCAAAATCGTCTTTGTGCGATGTACAGATTCACCTATGATCGCCTATGTATAAAGTGGGTTTAAACCCGCTTTGCACTTGAGCGATCATGAGCGAACCCGTGCAACGCTTCTGCACGTATTATGTCACGTCGTCAACTTGGGCGTATTGTGGCGGCATTGAACGTAGTAAAAATGCATGGTAGACAAGTTGCCGAGGCAAACAAATTAAAGTGTTACTTATATGTGCGAATGTTCTGCGATCCGTAGACGCAGCATAACTATTTGAAGCAAACTTTAACCAAACCGAAAGTTCGTTCAAATTTTTTGAACATGTTCAAAATTTCCTGACGAATTTGCCAGTTCGCCAGTGCACGTAGAGATACGTAGGTGGAATTCGCTATAGTGTAAAGCGGGCTTAAAGCAATTTGCAACGTTGCAGTCAGCCTCAAAATCATTTTAAATCTTACCTTTTTCTCACAGTAGTCTATATCACTACCTGCTTTGAAAAATCTCGAGTTGTAGATTTAGCTAGTGGTCTATATATTAAGGACGTTTCTATGGACAGGTTTGTTTCATCGTAGTCACATATAGACCTCTATAGAGAGTTTGCTATGGATACAGTTAGAGAGATCTGTATTGAGTGGTTGCACTGCAGCTTGTTAGTAGGCAGCGACGTTGCACTGTAGGTACTTCTTCAAAATGATAAAAAATGATCAAAGGAGCGTCACGTGATTATCTCCAAAACGGGCACAGTAACTCGTCTGTTCACCCTGCTCGTTTGCTGAGTTACACACGCCACCAGTGGGGCTGGGGGGGGGGGCATGCTCATTTATTCAGTGGGAGGGGGGGTGGGCGCAGGGGACGCCCCACACCTTTCCGCACAAATACTTTATTTTTATAGAGTTTTTTTGCATGTCAGCTATGCATACGAAACCCACGAGATCTCTACTAAGTGCCCCCTCCCCTTTCCTTAAACCTGGATCTGCCTGTGTTAGTTATAGAGAAAGTAATAGGTTGTTATTCGAGTGGGGTGAGAGATAAGATCCTATATTTCTGAGTGTGGACAGAACGATTGGATATATAGCTTACGAGGTGTTTTAAAAGTGCACACAACGATGTTTGTCATCTCTCAAACTTTCCCCTGTGTTTAGTTATCATGCATCTGCGCACGTCTTAAACGTTGTTGCGTAGGAGATACAAGTTTCCGCTTCGACTCTCTGCCAATCATAATCTAATAGTTTCATTAAACGTGTGATGAAAAGTTAATCAATGTTGTCCGTGAAATGAAAATTACATAGTAATGTCTACGTTGATTTGTGAGCATTCCATATATTATTTGAATGATCTGATTTGAACGTTAAATGAAACTATATTACACCCTGTTTATCAAATCCGCAAAAAAAAACACTTCTTGCCAAAGAAATCAACTCCATTAATCTTCCACTGGGCCAACTGATATCACCACCGGTCCTCTTATTATATTTATTATTATCTATTATATTTATATTTATCTATTAAGATATTAAAATAACTGCAGCATCCGGCCTATACTCGATCGTGTTCTTGCTCATTTTAAACATTATGACCAGCTATCAATTCCCCCTCAACCTGTTCTACATTGACGTGCGATCATGTCACCTATATTTGGTGACCAGATTGGCCGCTAGCGTGTGTAGGGCTGCGGATACGTTGCGGGTCTTCCCCCTGTGCACGCCAATCTCACTAACAGCATTCTCACGGCTTGCTGGTGCCATACGATCCATGGCTGCAAATATATTTTAACTGGCAATCTACGTTCGGCAATTACATTGGCATTTTTTTCTCCTTTCACAAGGTAAATGATGTATCAAAATGTAGCTATAGCAATAAACACTTTCCATGATTGTAGGACTTCGACTTCTTTCAGAGTGCTGTCAATTACTACAGTAGAACCTCGTTATTAAGAGCAGACTGGGCATTGGCCTAAAATGGCCTCCTCTACAGAAATGTAGTTTTTTTTTTTTATTAGGTCCCTAGTAGTGTGCTTATGGAAGGTTGAAATTGCAAAAAATTGGCTCATGTTGGGGCAGTGTATTAAGTGGTCTTTCTGGGAGGTTGTACTGTACTATTAATTTCCGCAGCCGTGCACACGCAGACATTTGCTATGTTTGTTGCTAAGGTGATTGTTGTGCATGTTGTTGTCATGGAGATGGTCTTGTGTTTATACTGTTGCTATGATGATAAATGCATGATTTTGTTGTTATGGTGACAAGCATGACAAGTCAACGAATGCAGACGAACAATGGACGAATTTTATTAGAGAAATACCATTTTACATTCAAGTGAGTGAATACAGTAGAGGATTGCCAATAGCAAGTTTTGTTTGCTCGATTTAATTAATCATAGACGTATTACTTTTCATTATTACAAATTTGTGACACATGACTATGTAGACTGAAGTAAAATTAATTTCATATTTGGGATATATGTTTAACTGTACGGAATATTTTTTTTGAGCTAAGAAGGCTCCTTTTCCAACATAAGACGCAAAATATACAAACTAATAACCAAACATGCATAATAACTACATAACATTTTCAATGGCTCAGATTGTTGAGCTTGGAAGTGGAATAACCGTAAAAAAACCTACCATTTCAGGCAAGTGCACAAGCTAAAAGAGTATCTATGGTATTAACATTGTATAGAATATATTTATTATATTGCTATGTTTTACAGAGTAATTGTTTCCATATGAATATAATACATAAATGCAAAACCACAACCTGTGAGCCGAGATTAGAAAAACACTTAACAATTTTCATAACATCATTGACAGTATATGGACATATTTTCATATCATATAATATATATTTTGATGTGTTTATTTTTTCTTTCTCATAAGATTGATGGTATACTTACAATCCCAACAATATAGAATTTTTAACGATATTATATTTCAGTAATTTAGCATCATTTTCAGGTGGGGAAATATTTTAAAAACTGTTTCCACATTTGTAAGCAGTAACAGGTGGTTCACGCATTCCGTAGACCGTTCTGTAAACAGTTATGAAAACAATCCAGACGCAAGTTGTTCATACCAAATTTACAATATATTTTTGACAAATTAGAGAAGTACTATTAATATAAATATCCGATAGTCAACAAACGTTCAAAGGTAGTCTATTCTATAAATGCAGAGGCATCACAAATTCATCACAAAATTAGTATTATATACAGTACATGAATCTGACACACCAGGGTTGTCAGGTTATATTTGTTTCTCAAATTGCAGACCTATTCTTTTGCAAATAATAGATTAATAATACGCATAATTCAATACTGCACTGTACTAACACATACAGGCTTCTTTTCTGTACACATATAACTTGTGGCACACTCTTTTTATAGCGAGATTACACATATCAATACATATACAATGTATATCTTACAAGGCTGGAATCAGAAATATCTGGTTTAACTTTATGTTTAGCAGTTTCACACCAGAGTATTCGAGAATCTACCTAAATTTACTGATTGACTAGCAACACTTGCCTGTCAAGGAAATGTCTAGAAAGTCATGGTAGCCTATTTTCCCTGTTTTAACTGTATTAGCTATAACTGAACTGTCTGACATACCATAAACCTAACACACACAACATACAATTGAAGCATTCCATTACCTAAAACAAGCAATAAACTGAAACATTTTGCCGTAAGGGACAATCCTAATAAGAGAATTTTCACACATCACAATTAAAACTGGTTCAAACTGTATCAATCAATAACTGAAAATCATAAAACACCATACTCGACCACATAATTAACCTAAACCGCATGTGGGGAAATATAACAAAAAATGCTTTTTGTATAATTGTGTCTTAACATGTCAGTTACCTTTGGCTTTCACCATATTTGCTCATCTCATATATATCATATATAATTGAAATACAATATAGAAAGTAAACATTGGTAGATAATTGATTTACAGCATACTGTTGTTTAATTTAATTGATCAGAGATTGGACGATACCCCTCCAAACATTCTCTTGTACATTTTACTCCTATATAAAGAATAACAAAATGATAATCCCAGTTATCATTGACTTAATCTTCACTAATTGAAGCTCTGGCTTTCATACATGAATACACATGAATAAAACAATAAGAGTATCCATATAACATCAGGTCAATAGTAACATTACTGATGAACATGTCAGGATTTGTGGCTTGGGTTCTTTGATCGAGACACTTAACACCTAACGTGATATTACCACATGGAAATTGCAATTAAGAGATGCTTTTTTTCTGAATTATTGTATTTCATTTAAGTTTCATGACCTTACAAAGTAGATTTATCCATGCAATTTTACAACATGACTGTAAAAGTGCCTGTAATTATTGCGGCACATATCCTTCAATATTATATGGATATTTTTTTTTATAAAACTTGGTGCCATTAAACAGTGACAGTTGCTGACTGAGTTGCATTGAGCCTCCTGTTTCAACAACCACTGATAATACTTTTATACTGATATATATTGCTGCACTAACTGCCATTAGAATATACCTATACCTCATCCAGTGATAGGTTTACTATAGAATCAAGTTATTCCATGAGATAATACCAATCAATCACATATCTTGATGAACTGACATTGTAAATTCATTGAGATGTTGCTTTAATACATTAATGTTCAATTTATTAATTGATGATCATTTATTAGCATAAATATAGGGTAACAAGCGAAATAATACTTTGAAAAGGACACATCAAACTATAGTTCTCCTACATATGATGATACAAACAATTTTGTAATCTTCATACTCCCATTTTTAGATCGTTAAGACAGTTGATTTTTGTTTTAAGTGGAAGGAGTTTTATCTTCAATTGTTTACATTCATATTTCAGTGGATATCAATTAAACATTATATCATGATGAAACATTTCAACCAACATTAAAGGAAAATTTACATTAATTTCCTTGAATATTATTATCAAATTACTTATAAATAACATCAACATTGTCGCCTGCTCAGTTCTCCTTTTCCAATATTTGACTTTCTCGTAAACAAAATATTTTACTTAATAATCTATTTGCAGATCGCAAACAGAATAGGTAAAATTATCAAATTTGGTTTGATGCAAATGCTAATTATAATTACTTTGTTATTCAATTCAGATTTGGAATTCATATTTGAAAGAAATTCTAATTAGCCTTTCAATCAATCGCATGTTTTCTAATTTATGGACGATATATCATGTTTTTTGTTAACATTAAATTGTTAAACAAATTATCTAATCAATTTAAGTTTAGATTTTTCATTGAAATGATCAATTCGATCAAAGGATTTCTTTTCAGCCAATTTTAAATTTGGACTTTCATTAAAGTTATCAATTCTATCAAAAGATTTTTTTTCAGCCAATTTCAAATTTGAATTCTCAAGCAAATTGTCAATTCTATCAAATGATTTCTTTTCTGCCAATTTCAAATTTGGACTTTCATTAAAGTTATCAATTCTATCAAAAGACTTTTTTTCAGCCAATTTTAAATTTGAATTTTCAAGAAAATTGTCAATTCTATCAAATGATTTCTTTTCAGCCAATTTTAAATTTGGACTTTCATTAAAGTTATCAATTCTATCAAATGATTTCTTTTCAGCCATTTTCATGTATGGATCTTTGTCAAATTGATCATATTTGTCAAAATACTTTTTAACAAGCTTCCATCTGGTCAGTTTCATCAATACCGTCGATTCTATCCATCTTTCTCTTGGTATTGAGATGAAACCCTGCATTATATGAATTGCCATCGATTCGGTCAAATGCGCCTCGTTTTTCCGTAGACATATTATCATCTTCAGATGATGTATCACGCTTCTTTCTGTAAATGAACAATACATATTAAGTAAACAGTATTTAAACACATGAAATACCTGTAGATTTCACCAATGTAATTATAAAAATTTGTTTTTGATATTTTCAAATGAGGTACATTTACAAATATAACTATATTTTGGCAATTCTATTTTAATCAATGTTCTTGTATTGTCCATTCTCCAACTTATGTAATGGATGCAGAATAATAAACAATGGTTACTGTCAGTTGAATCAGAACCTCTGTTCTAGACATTTGAGGTAGTATTGAGCCGACATATTTTCTATCACAAACAACATTCATTCTTGACTTCAGAATATGAATAGATGCTTCAAAAGATAAAAAAAATCTAATGTGTTGTTTAGCCCACATTTGCTTGTAGATACCATTATATACTCTATTCTATAGATATATGCTATAGAAGAGGGAGAGAAGAATATAAAAGATAAAATATATCTGCTCTTTGTAAGAAATCATTGTCACCTATCATCTGACTCTTGATTAACAGCTGCACGTTTCTGGTCAGCAAACCGGGCTTGATTGATGCTATAGAGCAGATGGAGCAGCCACTTCCGGTCTGGTTGCTTGGGCCAGCCTTCTAACAGGTCATCATACCTGTAATAAAGCACCAACAAGATAATGGACCACATGTCTAGCAGGTCATTGTACTTAGAACATATCACCCTGTGGGTAGCGGGCATGTTGACTGTATCAGGATCAATCATTTACAGTATGTTCGAAGAAAAGCTGAGTTGACTAGGTGAATGTAATGGCGAAAGGGAAGTATTAGTATTGCCTTAGCAAAGAGATGAAGCACGAAAGAAAAAGTCTAGATTATGACCATCTAGGAAAGAAAGCCCAACAACAAATGCAAGAAAAAAATGAGGAAGGAAAGAAAGGCCACTATGAGTTAGAACAGGAAGAATACCACTACGAAAAAGAGAAGATTAACCATCAAGCTGGTATTGGAAGAAGATGAAGAAGGTGAAGGTGTTGACATGTATATATAAACCAGACTGTCCTAAGAGACGGCCATCTGAGCACATACTTGGCTGTGCTGAGGAAGGCATGCAGGAGGTCCTCTTCCCATCGCTGTCGAGCAACACCCCAGTCGTATAGGAATGGTGGGTCGATCCTACAATGTATGCAACAACCGAGTTTTCAAAGAACATACTCAGTAAAGTTTGATTCCAGTTTTATACTGTTACAAAGATTGCTAAACGACAAACTCTATTTGTGTAAGACTGACATAAATCCTATAGAAACAGTGTGCAACAAGCGTTCACATTCTAGACTATGGAAAAGCATGATGCCAGCCTTCACTGATAGGAAGCTTTTGTAGATTGTAATGTGCCAGGTCTCACTTATTTTGAACAAATAACAAACACAACAGAAATGAAAAAGTTTCAAACCCGTGACCACATTCGAATCATCGTCGGTTTGATGGCTTTTCCAATCCCCCCCTCCTCCCCGCTGAGTACAAAACCGCGCAATATGTACCAGAAATGCAACAACAATCCTTTTAGACAAGGCAAGAATTTTAATGATACAAAATCAATAAAATTCGCCGCTATGAATCCAGATACAATTAACCCTAATCAGTGCATTAGGTGTCCTTTGGATGAGCTGAGTGTGAATTTAAATATGTCTAAAATTGGTTGCCATATGAACAATACTAGTTTTAATCATATCATTTATGCAGATGATGCTGTTATTTTGTCACCATCAGTAAAGGGTCTTCAAAAGCTTTTAAATATATGTCAAAAATTTGCTATTGATAATGAAATTGTATATAATCGACTCAAAACTAAATGTATGCATATAAGGAAAAGAGGAGCTGACTCCGTAAACTCTGCTGTATATTTAAATGATATTGATATAAAATGGGTGGAATCTTACAAATATTTAGGTATTTATTTATCATCTGATTTGAAAGAGGATACTGACATTAAAAGACAAATCAAGAGTATTTATAGTAGAGGTAATATTCTAATAAGAAAATTCAGAGGATGTACGTATGACATCAAGTGTCTTTTATTTCAATCTTTTTGTACTAACTTCTATTGTAGTTCTCTGTGGTCTTCTTTTAATATGAGTACTATACATAATGCCAAGGTAGCTTTTAAGATATTGATGTTTTTAGATATTTATTGGGCATACGAGAGAGATGTAGTATTTCGCAATTGTTTTTAAATAATAATGTTGACTCGTTTTATGTCTTGTTGAGAAAATCCATTTTTAACCTGTATATGAGATTGAAGGAATGTGATAATGTTCTAGTCAGTTGTGTTTTAAATTCTTTCTATTTTTACTTCCAATCTCCGTTGTTTTTACATTGGAAGAGACAATTATATAATACATTTTGATTTATTTTTAATATAATTTGGTATAATTTGGTATGAAATGTATATATGTATATAATTTTACCTTGTTAATATGGATTTAACATCCGAAATAAAATTATCCTTATCCTTATCCTTATCCTTTCGGACATCAAGGATATATACTTTTTGTGATACATTTGTATCTGCTGAGTATTTCTTCTTTTCTTTTTTAGTTATTGTCATCCTATATCTTGCCGTTATCAGGACCGAAGATTATTTGATATGGTAAAATATTAGGACTAACATAACAATATTTAATTGAGGTCCTGACAGAGAACAGAAAATGCAGGGTGCACTGAAAAAATATTTGATTGATATCCTTGTAGAAAATTGTCACCTCATATCTAGCCATTTTCAAGAGTGTTTTTTTATTTGGTGAAGCATAAGGACAAATATGCAAGTAATTTTGTTGGGGTCCGCATGGACCCTAGACTAAATGAGAGCAGAAAACACAAGGTTGTTTGATAATTTGACATTAAAATATATGTATATAATGAAAATATAATATTTCATTTGTTATCATTATCTGACAAAGTCATAATTATCATACAAGTGTATTTGTATCACAGAAATATCATGAATTGAAAAGAAAATTACATGACATGATTGGGGTCGAAATGGACCCCCTTTTGTACTGATTAAGGTGTTTTGGTCAATGCACTGATGAGTGTTAAAATAAACAACATGCTGGACATCATTGTCATGATTTGGATACAAGTAGTTGGAATCCCATTAGAATCATTGGACCACAATAAGAATGCAATATGAATTCTTTTCAATGTCACTAAATAGTCTTCACTAGCAACATACCTCAATAGTTTTGACCGTGGACAAAACATGAAAGACCAAAACAAAAGGCACACATTCACAATGACAAAAAAGAACTATTTAAAGGGTCGCCCCCTGCCTATGGGGCAGTGCATTAATCATGATTCATTTGTGCATATGAGAAATATAAATTTATACTTTTTAAGATAAAAGTAATAAGGATATAAATTATAAATAAAGCAAAATAAAACTTTTACCTGTCAAATGGTCCTCTCTTTTCGAGCGCTCCATTAATATAGTCGGAGTCAGTGTCATACATATCTTCATAATCTTCTCCTGTTCTTTTTCCCAGTCTAAAATTTTCCGCTCCCCAATCAGCATCAATTCTATCCATTGGACCCCTCTTTTCCAGCAATCTAGAACTGGTCCACTGGTTTGGACTATCAATTCTATCCATTGGTCCACGTTTCCCCAATTTTAAGTTATTTGATGCCCAGTCACTATCAATTCTATCCATTGGTCCCCTCTTTTCTAGCAATCTAGAACTCGTCCACTGGTTTGGACTATCAATTCTATCCATTGGTCCACGTTTTCCCAATTTTAAGTTATTTGTTGCCCAAGCACTATCAATTCTATCCATTGGTCGCTTTTCTAGAAATCTATAAAATGAAAATTGGCTTGGACTGTCAATTCTATCCAGTGGTCCACGCTTTTCTAGCAACCTAGAACTTGTCCATTGGTTTGGACTATCGATTCTATCCAATGGTCCTCTTTTTCCGAGTCTAATGTTTTCTGTCGACCAGTCAGTGTCGATCCGATCTATGGGGCCTCGCTTCTTGAAATGACTGAAGACAAAAACAGATTGTTACGATAATAAGTTTAATTCTTCATAAAGACCATATTTGTTTTTACATATACATAGAAATTCAAGTGCAAAATATCCAATATAATATGGCAATTCTCTATATTTATTATCAACAAAAATGAATACAAGTGATCACTAGTGAAACGTATAGTCTAGGTAATTGCAGATCAATTTCACCGTTGCTTTGCACAATATTAATTATTTCAAGTACTCATTTTGAAAATCTTTTGGAAATATGAATTCTGGATAGATTTATGAATATCACGTTATCTTAATCATACAAGAAAGGTTGGCCAAAGTACAAAATAATAGCCTAAAATTGACATAAAGTTACATGAATGGGAACGGTATCCAAGTACTAAGGGCATCTATTTGTACATGTACATATGATATGGACATTGGGCTTGCAGCCTGTGAATATGACATTTACAATAACACACGTTTGGTAGATGATTTTGTACAGTATGTGGTAAGTAGGAGCGTTTTCTGCAACCAACATCATGAAAAAGAAAAAGAGATTTTACAACCATATCGACAAAGGGGTAATTTTCTCAGTGGCGCAGTATGATCCATCTATTTACACAGGGGCTCAAAACACAAGGGTACGAGCATGCTGATATAGTATGTTTATGACAAATATTATATTAGATCTAGTATAATTGATCTTGCTAGGTGCATCTGTACACGTGTTCAAACTAGATTTCTACAATGTTACTGTATAAGCTTATACAGTAACTCTCTTCGAAAACAACATGGGGACGAGCCTCAAGTGGTCTCAATAAGGAGATTGTCTAAATTTATATGCATTTTTATTGGGTGCTCTATTGTCCTAAGATGTCTTTTTCATACTACGTAACCTGTTGAAAATGCGTATGATACATAATACCCAGGCCAGAGTCCATTTGGGCCTTTTTGAGGTTCATGAAATAGAATACATTAGAAAGTTTATAACATCTGAGTTTAATTTAAATGATTAGTAGATTAAGAATGATAATACTGCATGTTATAAGTATCAATAACAAGAATGCTGATCACTAGTCCCATACTATGATTTTGCTGCTAAAATGACAAATGCAATTCAGTTTTATATTATTATTGTTTTCCCCCAAAAGCACCACAGCAAACACACAGCAAGCAAGATTACGGGGAATGTGAAAATATTTCCTGAAAGAAAATGAATTGATATAAGTAATCATTAATGCATGTATAAACTAGTTAAACGTAAGGATATTATGCTATATATTGTGATTTGAGCCTAGGTTAAGTGAAGCACCACACCAGACGTAGAGATAACAGTTAGGTGTTTTTTTTTTCCTTCAAAATTCCCTTTGAAGTTCTACTTTGACACGACCTGAATCCATATCTTGACCTGACATAATTTGATCATAATCTAGTATCTACTGTGCATAAAAAAGTATCAAAAGTCCTCTATCCAATGAACATTTGAATTGGAGAAATTGATTCCTGAAACATATTCACACAAAGACGCTCGGCAGAACCCAAAGATATTTGATATCGTTACGACCTCGTAGATCTTGGACTAGTATCGTAACGTAATAAAGAAA
>CM032663.1:6972788-7031929 GCA_019095985.1 Streblospio benedicti
TGGCATCTATTTGTACATGTACATATGATATGGACATTGGGCGTGCAGCCTGTGAATATGACATTTACATTAACAATACTGTGTTTGGTAGATGATTTTGTACAGTACGTGGTAAGTAGGAGTTTTTCTGCAACCAACATCTTGAAAAGAAAAGAGATTTACAAACCATATCGACAAAGGGTACTTTTCTCAGTGGCACAGTATGATCCATCTATTTACACACAGGGGCTCAAAACACAAATTTACGAGCATGCTGGATATATTATGTTTATGACAAATATTATATTAGATCTACTATAATTGATCTTGCTAGGGTGCATCTGTACACGTGTTCAAACTAGATTTTCTAATGTTACTGTATAAGCTTATACAGTAACTCTCTTCGAAAAACAACATGGGGGCAAGCCTCAAGTGGTCTCAATAGGGAGATTGTCTAAATTTATATGCATTTTTATTGGGTGCTCTATTGTCCTAAGATGTCTTTTTCATACTACGTAACCTGTTAAAAATGCGTATGATACATAATACCCAGGCCAGAGTCCATTTGGGCCTTTTTGAGGTTCATGAAATAGAATACATTAGAAAGTTTATAACATCTGAGTTTAATTTAAATGATTAGTAGATTAAGAATGATAATACTGCATGTTATAAGTATCAATAACAAGAATGCTGATCACTAGTCCCATACTATGATTTTGCTGCTAAAATGACAAATGCAATTCAGTTTTTATATTATTATTGTTTTCCCCAAAAGCACCACAGCAAACACACAGCAAGCAACATTACGGGGAATGTGAAAATATTTCCTGAAAGAAAATGAATTGATATAAATAATCATTAATGCATGTATAAACTAGTTAAACGTAAGGATATTATGCTATATATTGTGATTTGAGCCTAGGTTAAGTGAAGCACCACACCAGACGTAGAGATAACAGTTAGGTGTTTTTTTCCTTCAAAATTCCCTTGAAGTTACTTGACACGACTTGAAATATCTTGACCTGACATAATTTGGTCATAATCTAGTATCTACTGTGCATAAAAAAGTATCAAAAGTCCTCTATCCAATGAACATTTGAATTGGAGAAATTGATTCCTGAAACATATTCACACAAAGACGCTCGGCAGAACCCAAGGATGTTTGATATCAGTTACGACCTCGTAGATCTTGGACTAGTATCGTAACGTAATAAAGAAATAAAAATACAGAACTAGATTTCCTTTGTCAATGGTGTGACGGCATAATGTACTTTTTAAAAGTACCATTTACAGCCAGGTTCAGCTCTAATCACCCATTACTTATTTGTATGGGTGAATGGGCTACTATTCATGCTTCCTTCCACCCCCTATAACATTTTTTTGATTCTGTGCACACTCACGTCCGGTAGGACCACTACTCCCCATCCCTTTATATCCGCCACAACTGGATAAATGTGTCTTTGAATTTATAGAATAACTCAGCACATCTGCGCTACAGTAGTGATGTGCTGTATGCTCCCCAGGGAGTTGAGAAAGATGTAGTGTGAAAATGATGCCAATGACCTGCTGTAATTGTAAAGTCACTAAAGCATGGCAAAACTCTGAATGTCGACTGTAAATAAGCACATTTTACATTTTCATGCACAAGTATGACCACTTTCTGAATGCTCCACGTGACGGCTGTGGTTCCTCCTCACCTGAACACGGTCCTCTTGCCGCCGCCGCCGCTGTGCGCCAGCACGTTGCTCCAGGGCGAGGGCGCGTCGATGCGGTCCAGCGGCCCGCGCTTGTCCACCGCGGCCTGCAACATACAGAATAGGAATGGTTGAAAAGCTGGCAAGTAGTCATAGAAACATGAGACATCGGTAATGGCACTTACACGTTAATTAGGTACAGGTCATTGGGTTGAAAGAGTGAGTGAGTGATTGTGTGAGTGATTAGCATTGTGCGCTGAATGTGCTGCCGATACAAGCGAATACGCAAGCATATACTATGAGAATTGATCACTTGATCATCAATAAATGGGCCAATGACCTTGTGTAAATTGTAAAGTGTATACATGTGTATATGTGGAATGAGTGAACTTGCAATTCTAGTGCAGGGAGTCCTTTATTTAGCATCCATTTCTGGAATATGTGCAAGTTAATGGCTTTACAAAGACAAATTACCCTTCTAAGCCATGAAGTGTGATTCATTCCAACTATATTAGCTTGATGTCTAATTTACCTATGGCCGTAATTGGGCACTAAACCACAACTAACCAAGCTAACCAAACTAAAGCCACACTGAATCAGCTATTACATGGTTCCGTATGTCCCCCAGTGCCCCGTTTTGTTCCAGCCTGTGTTTTAGTACATGTCAAGGGATTTACCCCAAACCTGATTTGCTTACATTTCAAAACATGAAAGTCAAATTATTGGAAAGCACTATTCGAGGTCCTTCAAGTGGTGTACCACATACCCCGAACCTCAGAAACAAAAGTACGGGTCAGAAATTGTCATATTTGATCATTGAATAATGTTTCTGTTTTAGTAATTCAAAACAAACAAGTTAAAGGTAGCATTGTGACGAGCTCATTGCGCTAATGAGCTATCATACGAATGAACTATCATACGACTTCAAGGTCTAAGAAAAAACAATCAAAGGAGTCAGACTCCTGAAAAGCCGAGCTTGCTGTTATAAGTCTCTCTTGAATGAAATGTGGGTGAAATTACTACAACATGCGATATAAATCGGAGTTGTTGCATGCATGCCGGATAGACAGAAAAGAACAAACACACGAGCCACATGCGTGTACTGTATATGTACTGGCGTATTGATTTTGATCGGCTGCGCGTTTGCAAAGCTCATTAACATCGGCGATTGTCGTTCCATTGATAAATTCAAATTGGGCACTATGGATGTATGGATGTGCTTATAGTAAACGTAGTGGCGGTAAAGGGGGAACATAATGAAACGCCTACGACGGCTATAAAGCTCGAGTCTTCTGCGAAGCTCGGCTTTAAAAAGGATATATACATAATATTTAGTCTGTAAAACTGGATATACATACAATGAAACACACATCTGTTTCATTGTATGTATATCTAGTTGTATAGACTAAATATTATGTATATAATTTAACCTAGATGTCTCATCTTCACGTTGTAGACAAAACGGATATTTGCTGATATATATTCCATTATCATTGATTGTTAACATGCCCATCATGAATATAATCATCCATATATATTGCATATTTCAATAAATTTCATGTGCATATCATAATGTTCCAAATTTGCCAGTGAAGAGCAAAATATGTTGAGCATCCAGCAAAATGAAAGTCAGCTGACAACAAACACGACAAAACAAACAATAGACATGAATCATAACTCTGCTTAAGCAAATGAAGTTGTTAAATTAACATTATAACCTCTAATACCACTCGTGTCGTAACATAAGCTTCAAGTGACCTCAGCAAATAGAAGTGTTATCTTTTGGAAGGTTTGTAACTTTGTAGTGGTCTCTACAAGACTGGAAACATGGTCTTATATCTAAGTCTCATTGACGTATTCCATTCCATGCATTGCACAATTTGAAAATATTAAATGTTAGAACTAATACAGAAGTGTAGAAATAATGAGAATACCTCTATAATATGACCACTTTTCTAAGTCCCAATCTTTTAAAATGATGGCAATGGGAACCTCCAAATAATATGATATATTCATGATACATTTTCAAAATAAACACCGCCTCTCCAGTGAGACCACTTTAGTCGGTCCCACAAGTGATCTTAATATAGAGGTTCTACTGTACCCAAAGCTAGCACCCGGCTAGTCAAGTGCAACATTTGGCGGTGGCTTTATTGACAGCCCAAGTGGCGGCGGCAGCCATCCATAACGGCTGTAATTACCGTCTGCTCCGGTCAAGTGGCCGGAAATGAGACTTTCCAAGTGTCGCGGTGAAAGCCGGAGAGATTCGGCTTGTCACACACAGCCACAAATGAGGTACTACAGTAGAACTGTTCTACTTTTATTGGTTTATTACAATTTTATTTTGTTCTGTTTACTACCTTTTGACAAATGATACCTTTTGAGCAGACAGATGACTTTATTATCATAGTCAAGGGAAACCGGGGGAAAACCGATGATGATATCTCTTAAAGGGCTGAATCGTTGCCCTTTAATACGCAGATGATCTTGCTTTTGATTGACTGACGACTCAGCACCTTAATGTATTATGACCGTGGCAGTACTACTTTTTGCCCCTTCAAATATGTTGAATCTAGCCTACTGGCCAGGACATTAAACGGTAAGAAAAAGCCCCAAAATCGAACCAGTGACCAGTAACCAGAAGGGCAAAATTTTGTAACTTGTAAAATTTGGTGTTGAATATATACCAGTTTATTTTTGGTGGGTGATAAAGAGTTTGAATTGATACTCGTTCTTGGGGGGCTGGGAGATATCGCCCCAAGAATCTTGCCCAATAAAAATCAATGTTATGGACCGCCCCGGACTTCATGAAGTGACCAGTGGCCGGCTATGGGGTATTACTACTAGGGGTGGGAGGATTTTAAATTTACAATCATGAAATATTTATACTATGATTTACAAGCACCACATTCGTATCTATATTAGCGCAAACACGAGGGGCCAGATCTAACGTGGTCGGCTGAATGTATGCTGTAGTATACATACTTTATCACTTCACTTTATTGTAACAAGCTTACACAGTGCTATGCAACCGCAATTTAAATATTTTCACCGAATTTCCGTAGTTTCATTTGTCAGTAATATATCCAGGAATTTGTTCTGATTCCACTGATCATATTAATCTCAATCTCATGACATAATTCGATATCTAAATCAATGATTCTTGCAATCGATCGATTCACATCGTCAACCTGAGAACGTTATGTTTATAATTTATTTTAAATTAAAGTGCTCATTACCATCAATATCAAGATGTTCTGCTCTTGGTAAAACCGCGGCTGTCCCCCTTTTCAAAATCCCTAGATCTGCTACTAATATTTTATTACAGTTTCCAAAGGACAAGGTTGTATGTATTTTACAATATAAAATATTTTTGATTAGCCCAAATTATTATGTTCTACTAAGTAAATAATTTAATGTTAAGATGGTTATCTACTAATCTAGTATTAATAAAATTTGCCCCGCGTGAATTCATTCACGCACATTAACATACTGTAATGGCATTCAAGTCACAACGGTTAATTAAATAGATTAATTAGTTTATCTCTCCTTGAGAGTGTATAAATACGGTTCTCTGATGAGCACTTAAGCAGTATTTAAAGAAGTACATTTTTTATTTAAGTATTTACGATTACAGTGTTCCGATACTATCAGTCATATGTTATTATTTAGAACAACGCTGAGCATATTTTCTTCTTCTTACCCATGGCATGACCCAAAATCTGAATCAATGGGAAGACCCTACAAATTCATTGAAAAGTAAATGTTCACAACATCAGCATGTGAAAGTTATGTTAATAATTTATTTTAAATCAAACCTGCTCCTTTTCATAATGATGGTCATGTTCCATTCTTTGTAATAACGCGCCATTACAGCTTGTAAACGGTATAAAGATTTCTCCCATCAATTTTATTTAGAAGTAGCACACGACGCTGCAGGTATCTTACTAAATACGAAGAGTTGTTGACCATTTTCTTGTGTACATCTAGCGTTGGTTGTTCCAAGTGTTAATCTCAAAATACTCTTATGTTATTTGGACAATTTATGTACGCGTGAAAAAAATATTTACGCTTATTATGAATATGCATGTATAAACAAGTCAGCTAATTGGATTAAGTTTGAGATCCAAGCAATCATCAATTTTATATCGTCGTTTTTCACGGCTTGACTACTTTGCACTGCCTTTACAAGTCCATATTCATATATGTATATATATATATGAAGAGCAGAGATAACACTATGGCAATGTCAAGGCTAGTACGTTCTAACAACTATCACAGAAATCAGGTCAGC
Source organism: Streblospio benedicti (assembly GCA_019095985.1). Taxonomy (NCBI): domain Eukaryota; kingdom Metazoa; phylum Annelida; class Polychaeta; order Spionida; family Spionidae; genus Streblospio; species Streblospio benedicti. The sequence continues at coordinate 6,978,756 of CM032663.1, forward strand.
CAGAATTCCAAGAAACTGACACATACGTTGATCATACGTTGACAGGCACTTATTGCGCATGCGCAGCAATTGGGCAATATATATGTGCTGATCCGCTAGAAAACACGTGTTTGATCACGTGACGGGAAGTGACGTGGCAAAGTAGGAAAGCTGCACGGGGATTGCAATTTTCTTTACCATACAGTAAACATTTTTTTTAGCTAAATGAACATTCCAAAAGTGATAAGAAGTTGATGTACTCTCAGTAAACGCACTTATTTAATTCAATATGGGTTTAAACTCATACCATGCAACAATTAAAGGACCATTGAAGAATATATACTGTAGAAACTCCATTTTAGACCAATTCTGTGAAGAGTCTACTGATACCATCATTTCCCAAGTCTAATTTTTCCGTATAGACTATATATAGACCATTACGGCGACAATTTGAGACAATTCACAGCGAGGTTCGTTTGTATAGTCCAAATATGTAATGCTTATCTTGTCTGTTTGCTAAATCCACAAATTTTCCTCTCAAATTGAACATCACGTCCAAACAACAAATGGGGGAATTGGCCATTTTACACGTCAGCAAGCTACAAAATAATCCTCCCGCTGTAAAGAAATAGGTTTTAAATTGCAGGCAATTTCCCTTCAGATTGGGTGCTTTAACATATATAAGAAAGAATTCAGAAACTTGAAACCGTAAAATGGTGAACGATTGAGATAGCCATGCGAATACGCAACAAGCACAAGGTCTCAAGATACATGGAGCAGGAGTATGTATCTGGCAAGTACAGTACCCTTTTAAAGGAGAGTTGAGTTAGTAAAATACAATGTTGATGAGGGACATTTTGTTTCAAAATGGCGCACATGGTTTTAAAGGTCATGTTTACCCCTAATTAGAGACTTGAGAGACATTCCAATACCCTTTTGTCCGTCTTGATATCTACAAAGTTCTAATTTGGTTGATCGAGACTAATTAGACACACAGCATGTGTTTCACCAAACAGATACTCACATCACACACCTTTTTTTAAAGAATATATAAACGTTATAATATAGAGGATCACCTGAGTTATAGTTTTAATGTTGCAAAATCACTCACAAGGTCCTTACTACCAGTTCCCGCCGAGGGAACCGTAAACCTGTATTTTCGGACAATTTTTATGAAACTGAACTTAAGATTTGCAATGGAAACTTCACCAGATCGAGTTCCCACTGCGTATTACAGTATTTTGTATTAAGCACAGTCAGCAAACAGTGAAATGGGGGTGGGGGTGGGGGGTTGTACACCAGAAATGAATAAAAATGGAAATAATGCAATGACGATAAATGGAGTTCCCGGAGTGGCATTGTAAACGCCTGCGGTGTAGGAAATAAACATTGTGAGTGGGGTATGAAAAGTTGTCGCCGTTGGAAAAAAAACCTTATCCTACGCTTTATAACAGCTCATTCAGAGGATCTAATAACTCATTTGTAGCACTATCACACGTGATAAGACACTAACAATGCGTCTATAAAAAGCAAGTCAACTGAAAACGGCCAGAGTCCAAAAATGGTCTTTGATGTTAATCATATGTAAGTTTGATTTACATTTCACATTACGGTGCAGATGCGCATGTAATATCGACTTTGTGCAATGGTCTTTGATAGTGCTAATGTGAATATTGAGAGGTTCCTCGTCACCAATAAATAATGAGGTGTTTTCAGATTTTTCAATGTTTTCATTTTTTTTCAATTTTGTCCTGTAGTGCACAATTTAGATAAATATGATAATCTAATGTCTCCCACTTTGTTCCCCTGGCCATTCTGTCACATGGGGTGTCTTGCAGCAGAAGAACAACCAGGCAGGTGTGTAATGGCAGATCCAGGTTTTTTGAAAAGGGAGCGGAGTGTACTTCAGGGATTCCATGGGTTTTGTACGCGCGATCGATGGCGGACGTGTAAACGCCACCCCATGAAAATGAAGTTTTTTTTGGTGGGAAAAAGGGGGGGGGGGGCGTCCTGGATCTGCCTATAACAGGAGCCAACACCACCGACTTTGATAGCCCGGCTGTTTTTTTTGCATTGGATTGTCTGCAATGTGTGACCCTAGAATTAGTACTGCTGTTAGAGGCCAGCATCAAGACCACGTGTGAGGGGCTTTGACAGGCGCGTGCCACTACATTCCTGCTCCTTGTCAAACTGGCAGTGAGGTGGCGGCTTGACACCAGTTACACGTGTCCATGTTGTGTCTGCTGTCGGGAGGGTGGGGTTGAGGGTGGTGGTGGGGGGTGGGGAGGGGGTTGACACTTCCTTCTTGTAGTTAAAGCTTTGGTATATTGTGAGCTGAGTCGTTCTAATGGAATGATATATACCATAATGACAAGACTGTACACAATACCACCATTGAGTTGCAATTATTGGAACTGATTATGTATAATAATAGGACAAGAGACAAATGATTAGCTGTATCAGACGGGTGTTGAAAATGATTAAAACTACGTCAATTGATATTCATCTACCTGTAGTAATGTCCGTCTTTCAACCTAGACACTAATCATGACATACATAGAAAGTATCACTGCATAGATGGATGATCACCTGTTTAAGACAAACAAAAGGAAATGGAGTCAACAATACGTTTAAAATAACTCCACGTTCAGACCAGTCACGGCATGGTCGCCTAAATGCTCGTCTATTCCAAGCAAATAGCCATATCTAAAACGTTCCCCTGGCACTGCCAGTGTAAGCATACACAAGGACAGCGTGGGTGAAGGGTGTGTGTGCTGAGAAGCCTCTATTGTACGGACGCCAGGCCCTGTCTCGGCCTGCGAAACTCAGAGCTGTTTAAACATCGACCGTCTAACTGATTGTTTTTACTGATAACTGTTTGAACGTCACATTTCCCCAGAGCACGAGACTCAATAACACATATTCTTGCGTTTATTACCGGTATCTGGATGTTGATATAATATGCAAACTTCATTTTCTTGTTGCAAAATATTTGCCCTCTATTTTCACTGTCAATGTTTCCAAAGTAATCATTCTAGTGTGATAATTTGGAGACGAAGTAAGATCATTCTAAGTATTTATGTGCGGTGCAGAGTTAAATTCAAGAACAAATTTGCTTTCTTCCCATATTGTATTAGTTACATGTGCACACTGAACCTTGGAATTACGGCACTCCTCCCACACAATGATGTCCATTCCCACCGCTGGGCGGCGCCACCAGGGCACTGTCACGTGACGTTCGCGTGCTCACATACTTTTGACCTACTTTTGACCTGTCTCAATGAAATGGACAATTTCCTTTCTAGATGTACATGCTTCAAATGCACTTTGTTTCAGCTAAATGAAAAATGAGTGACGCTTTACTTTTATCATTCTTTTTAAATATCAGTGTGCACGAAATGTGCGTGTTATTTGGTAATATAGAGACCGAAATAAAGCTTTGTTGTGTTCCTAACTTGTATTGTAACAGGGATCAATTGCGGCATTGAGTGATAATACTGCGAAAATCAATCCCCTCTTTGTGTTTTATTCTTGTAAAAAAAGCTTTATTCGTGAAATGTATCATCTTAAGAAACCAAAATGCAATATTTTCTCCAAAGTAGTCATGAACAATGCCCTTTGGGATAATAACACAGTGTTTTTACTCTGTGGTTTCACTAGAAGTATCCTTTTCATAGTTTCACTGGTTTCACTAAGGGGTATGATTTTGCACCTCAAGTGGCACTCCCCTCCTACCCATTCACCCCTGAAGTACAACTCCCGAACACCAGTGCCAATACAACAACTTTACTTCCTGATTTGGTAGTATTTTTGCACATGCGCCACCACACAGCCACCTACATGAGCCACAGACGAGCTGTATCCACAGATAAATATTGAAGACACACCCTCTCCATATCCCACTTGAAAATAGGGCTCTGCCATCGTGATCGTGGTATGGCACCCCATAAATTTTCTAATATATCAGACCCATACAATCAAATCGCTGTGCCTCCCCACCTCTTCCAAAACCTGCAACTTTCAGCGGTGTTTACGTCGGAGTCAAAGCATGTTGAGCAATGTCACGGCCTATAGAAGCCCCTTCAGTTGTCAATGTCCATGATTACAGCAAACCTCTTTGCCATTGGCGGGCGTCCATGCCTTCCCGTGTCCATGCATTCATAATGGCTAAAACAAACAGCATGGCCACTGTGACTGTGTGTGCTAATTCCCCACCCTGACTACTTGTAGCATCAAGGTGCCCGTTGTCCGCCCTCTACACGTCTGTCGTCGAGTGTCGCGCGCAAATGTTAACAACACGTGACATTTGGCGGGAAATCCTACACAACGGCCCCGTGCACTTGACATTGAAGTGAGAGGACGTCACATGGCGTTATAAGAGGAGGAGAGGCTGGTACGTCAGCGGGGAATATGCCGTGGTTTGAACGTACAGGCCACATCGCTGCCAGGCTGGGTAAGGGTCCGACCACTTTTAGGGACAATTGTGGTCAATGTGGGTCTTGTGTGTGGTCAAGAACACCGGCCATAGATGATACTCTTGCAGTGGGTAGAACCACCATTTCAAAGCTAGAAACGGGTGTGTGATCATATGGGTGGCAGAAACTAACTATTCCCTCAACTTTCCCGCTATAAACGGCAGACCTAACTGCCGACATCGCCCTATCACACATAGGCCTACCTGACAGGAATGTTCATAAATGGAATTATAAATTACCTCAAACCTTTGAGGTGACTTAAAAGTTTAATTAATGTACTCATTGATATGCAGACCATACATTATATCCACGCCCGCTGCCACGTTCACGTAAACTGCCGCTTCCATTAATCAGCTTCGTTAAGCTGACCCCAAATGAACTACCCACGCAAATACACATAGCTAAGAGACGGTCTGTTTGAGGAGATGGGGAGACCTCATGTCCGTTCTCGCGCAGTTGATATTGAATATTGAGCTTCATGACATGGTGGGGGAAATCTGCCATCGTAGCACTTGGGGCCACGCACGCAGTTGGAGCCAGGTGGGTGAATAGGGGTAGGGGAGGGTGAGGGGAGGTCGGCAAAATGAGGTATCTATCTTTGCCGATATAATGGTTGGAGTCTCTATTGCCACATTCTTCACACCAAATTCGCTGTATACATTTGAGTAGTCAGGTGTGGGTGATACACGTTAAACAATGGGACAGTGCCAGAGCGCGGGAAAATGAGTAACTCAAGATGATGAAAAAGCAAATTGAATGCGATGTCTACAATAGATACTGATTATAGACTAATTAGTCTAATCATATTTCTTTAATACTCCACTTATAAAGACAAATTGTACTATGATAGCCATTACAATAGCTAAAAGCACCTTGACATTCGCACCAGGTGCTATGTTGGCTGAAAAGAACAAATCCCTGACTGAAACTTTGAATGAACGAGGACCTAATGCAATTATATGCTCTACCTAAATAGCCTTTGTTGTGACCGACGAGATTGGGGTATATTTTCTTTTGTTGTCTTTTTTATTTGCGACCCAGTCCCTGAGTGTAAAGCCAATGGTATATTAGGTCTATGTTTAGCCGCACCTACCCCCAGAATAGCGCACCTTATCCAATATAGGCACATTACTGACCATTATTGACCATTATTGCCGGACGTGAAGCCCCAAGTCAGTGGCCCTCTATAGCCACTGCCTTTATTGGGCGACAATAGCACGAACATATTAAAAATGTCTCACATAATATACAATAGAACCTCCATATTAAGATCATGCGTGATACTGGCAACAGTAAATGGAGAGGGTTCAATGGAGAGGTTGGCTCTTTAGGAGGTTCGTGGTGGTGTCTTTGAGGAGATTTAGGACTAAAAGCCAAACCACTTATGTCAACAGGTGGTGTCATTTCAGAGGTGTTTTTCCTGTAGGTCATGCTGTACGGTAATGTAATAACACTGGCCTGCAGTAACTGGATCTAAGTGGCTAAAGCTGCTTAAGAAGTAGGTCGGTGACGTCACCTGATGGATTTATCCGCCATTATTTAGTGTTAATCCGCCATGGCGTGACCACTTCACCTGGCGTGTGATTAGGAAATGGGGATTTATCCAGTCTGCCTATTGACGGGGTAACTCACTCTGGTTGTTGCCTTTGTAAGCCTGGCCGAATGGGTAAGTCGCTCCAAGGTTCTTTTATTCAAGTACACGGGGTAAGCAGATACAGATGCATTATTTTATAACAATACTGAAAAAGGCCCACTGTTGTCAGTGTACACTCATAGTTTTTAGGCAGGCTCTTAATGCTATACCAAAGAACAGGTAAATATTATGAAGGCCTAAATTGTCCGGAATTTAATTAATCAGAGAAGATTTAATACAAAGCGGCGAGATGACACCATCTAAAGACCTTGGAAGAGGCATAAGAATAGGAGAGGACACAGTACACTGGAGACCACGAATGTAATGAGTAAAGTAGAAGGCCGTTGTCAAGAGGACCGTGTTAAGAGGCCGACAACGATGACAACGATGACGATGACAACACACACACTGTTGCTGTTACATGTATACATTTCCTCCCATCACCGTCTCCTGCCTTGATTCGCCCTGATCTCCTCTAATTCCACCCCGAGGCGTCACTTTGCCTTTCTACTTGCTGCGCCAAACTCACAGCCATATAGCATATGTATGTATCTTACGTACACGTCTTGCCTTATGCGGCGACAACCTAGTACATACTGATCCTACCCCCGGGAGCCATACACACATGATTTTTTGTAATCTTAAAGTTTGCTTAACTCCCCATAAAAGTTAGGTAAAACTTGGTGCCTATCAAAAAAGGCACACATTTGTATACATTTTTACCTCAATGCCGTAGGTGTCCGCATACGCGCACGGGCCTACATATACCAAGAGGTTACCTCAATGGACAAAATTGACTTGAATTGTGTATGAGCTTTATCGTCTGCTATCTATAGGCTCAGTGCATAAACATCGGGTCATTGGTATCCCCTTACCATTCGTATCTTTGTCCACCCCCTGGACAGCATGCAGATAAATACATGTATGAATATATCACCACCCCGTGCTTGCTTCTATGCAATATTCACTCCACGTATATAGAACTAATAGTGGTACCTGTGACCCAAAAAGAGTCTGGTGGCAATTGGGTACTAAAGTGACAGGTACAGGGTACGGGGGTGTGACAGCTGCTTGACGGGGCCAAGGTTTGAGGAGAGGGCGACATGGTGACAGATGAGCTCAGTGAGGTTTTCGGCAGTCAGTTATAACAGCGATTGGTGAGCGTAAACGGGCCATGTAATGATATGTGTAACATGTTGATAGATTAGCTTGCCCAGTTTCAGCCGATGTGGGATATTCAAGGCCAGGTAGTGTCCATCAGTTACACGTGGCTCACAGTGGATATCGCTGAGGCTGAAACACGGGCTGGTCACACAGTGGCAGTGTTTGTGCGTCAATGGCAAGTTTTTGAAAAGTGATTTCATGGGTTTCTTACGCGCGATCGATGGCAGACAAGCCCTATGAAAACAAACCATTTTTGGTGGGGAAAAGGGAGGGGCGTCTCCTGGATCTGCCTATGTGCGTGCGTGCGGCCAGACGGGAACGCGGGCACATGCCAGTGCGTGATGGTGCGTGAGACTGTTAAACTGTGACAGCTGTTTTCAGTGCGTGAATAAAGCCTATATGAGGGTTGGCACAAGGGCAAATGTCTTATTATCTAGGTTATGGTCTAGTAGGACGTTGAACTGTTCATATGTTTAACCCACACATTTCGCGCGTGTGTCCCTACGGATACTGTTGATTCACATGGGGAACTCTCGCCGTTGAGGTTGTGAAGCTTGTGGTTTTCCGGTGAAATGTTGAGTCTTTGTCTAAGCTTGAAAACACATTGAATTGTTTGTTGGCATAAAATGATCTACATGTATTCTGTATTTCATCTAAATTTAGAGCAAAAGTGTACACATTTTCTTTCTGTTTGTTCCATTTAGATGCACACATTCAAAATAGCATAGCTTTTAAGCATGAAATGGAACATAAATAGCTGTGTACATAGATGTAGTTATTTTCAACTGTTGATCTACTTTCTATAGACCACTGTCAGTACAAATAAGTGTCTGTGGCAAAAGGGAAGCGCCATGTGTGGTCTCAATATCCATCAACTAGTTTGTCAGGAAAGGCTATGATTATAAATACATGGGAAATGTATAAGATTTTTATAGATTCGCCAATGGTTAGTTTGAAATAATTGATAGGAAAAAATGCTCCCGTCAGACAATCGTGAATGCTTGTGCTCAACATTTTTATGAAAATGCAAGCTGGGAATATTCTGTGTCAAAAGATCGAGTCTGCTTCGAAGCAAACGCGTCGGTGGGTACACGTCAACTGGGTTCACACGTTTGTAACAACAGTTGCAATAGAACTTCCAATTAAAGCCACCTGTATAGAGAGACCATCTCTATAATACGATCATTTCTCATACATCTTTATAAAGATACCATGATAAGCATCCATAAATAGATTATCTCTTTATGGATAGCACAGTCAGTACCCATGGTGATCCTTGTATAGCGAGTCTGCTGTAAAATACAAGGGTCGAATCGGCTCCGTTATCGTGTTTGTGTGACACAGGCGGCAGGTGTGGCGTAGGAGGCAACATCTCAATACACCTATAGTCGGCAAGCGTCACAATCATCCCCATATCGACGTCAAGGAGGCGACTCCATTAGCAAGTCTCCAACCATTTGCATACGCAACAGTCCTTGAATAAGGCTTTTAAAACCAATCTCACCGTAGTAGGCCTATATGAGTGCTCCCCATAAAAAGTGTTCCATAATTTTAATGCTATAGATAGAAGAAGAAAAACAAAAGGAAGTTTCCCACCCAAAGTCGTTTATAAGACTGAGTCGATAAATACGTGGGTTCACTCTGGCAGATTGTTGACTTTGCTAAAATGGACATTTTCTAGCCTTTTACCTTAATGCCAAAATAAGTAAACATACATCACCCTGAGGACAGGTTTGGAGGTCGCACACACGAAGCGCATTTTCAGCCATAAATTGGATATTTAATTGCATTTTACCATATTTGTATGACTCAGAAAACACAAATTAAACTATTTTCTTAAGAAAGAACTGTAAATTCTACAAAGTTAGAATCTTATAAATATTCATTAGTTGCATTGTAAACTGAAGAGTGCAACCAAAACAATAAATACAATGGTGTTGATGGAGCCAAAAATGTTTCTATAAATGGAGCATTCCTACGAGTGGTCACTATTCCAACTTACGGAGTGAATTGGAGCACTCAGGCACTAACAGTGTGGGCAGAAGAGGGGCGACAGAATGGGCGGGTAAACTCCAACGTGCTAACATTCTGGAATATTGTTTCTCCATATCTATACCTCTAATTATACAAGAATAGATTATTTTGTAAACATAGCCATAAATATTTTGTAATTAATAAAAAAAACTGCCAACAGGCCTCAGAATATGCACCCACCAATTTTACGAAACCGTATGATATAACTTCAATTCATCTAAGTAGAAGGGGGATGGGAACCTCATTCAAAAATAGCAATTGTTTAGTGCAGATATGTCACGCTCAAATGCAGAACAGTGGGATTGAGCAGATCCAGATTCCATTTGATGCTGGCCTCGCGCCACTGTGTGCGTAAGTCCCGAGCCAGAATTGCACCACCGACTATGGATTAGGGATTAGGACGGTATGGGGAATATGCATGATGGGCGGCAGTCGATAGCTGTTGAACTTTACAAATACAACAACACAAAAATTGTAATTTGTGTCTTGTTTTTTTGCATTGCATTTTCATGGATGGGTATTCCGTTACACCATATGTTGATGATTTTTGTAGCCTGGTACACTGAGGGGGCTTGAATCATAGGTCTTAAAAAGTTCGGATTGTAGACACCAGTAAATTCATGGCCACGACTGCTTATTGTTCAAGATACCACTAAACTACTTGGCATACATACATGTATTTGTAGTGCATCAGGTTTTACTCGTGCAATAAGATATTAAAACACACGAAATGTACTTGAAATATAAACCACAATCCAAGCAATACAAACAATATCCCCACACCCACCAAAAGGCTTTTAAAAACGAGGAATAAAATTTAATAAAGCTACCAGACCACGTCAACACGTGAAGTGCCACTCTGGCATATTTCCTGGCTTTCACATAGCACAGTGTTCACCGATCCGATTGCGCAATGGCGGGGTAAGTGAGGTGCGCTTCTACTAAGGCGCTTTGCCGACACAAATGGCAATATGATGTTTGTACAACTGCCGCTGCAGCAGGGTATTAATGCCTAGCCACTTGAGTTTAATGGAACTTGGTAGGTGCTCGAGGGTGAGGGGATGTAATGCAGAGAGTTCATGGGCGCCACCATTAGATGCTACTAGTTGCACTTTCTACGATAGGTGGAAATTTTCTTCAATTTATTTGTGTGAATAATATTTTGTATAATTGTATTTGATAATTTATCAAATAGGGAGTGTAGAAGGGAACCTTTTACATTGGATATTTATCGGTTCCAGTGGGTCATCATGTATAGGGTATTCATATTATCACAATTTTTTTCAAACCTCACCGGAGATTTCATCTAAGCCAGCATGTGTGAAATATCGTGCGACTGGACACGTTTGATGAGATGAGAATGGGTTCATTGTAAATAATATCTTTTATATCCACTTAGTACAGCGTTTGTATGTAAATTTGGATATCGCACAATACGTATCCGCAAGGTGGTAAGGGCTAAAAGCAAATGGAATTCAATGTATAGGAGAGTGATAATTAAACATTCGTGATGTGTCTTGATGAGTTTGGTATCCTGGAAGGTCATTAATACATTACTGTTTTGCATAAAAGAAGACCATTTGTATATTGATAAATTTTATATGTTTTTGTGTATTCGATGACATTTTAGGGAAATTCGATTACATTACATCATCACCAAAAACTGGGGTATTTTATGGGAGCACAATTTGACAAGTGCAAAGATGACGGTGACAAAACGGTGATATTCAATTAACTAGAAATGTCACCTCGTCCTTTTGCACACACCACTTTCTTGTGCAGCTGTAAATTTATGTGTGTCATGATAGAAAAAAAAGAACACATCAATTAAGGTTTTAAGAGAACGTCGCTCATGAACTCTATGAACTACAGGATTTGACACCCTTAAGTGACACCCATCTTCTCATGGGTCTTTTAGGTGCTTCTTGCAAAAGATTTGTCGGATTGTGTGACAGGCTCAAAAGCTGGCTTTTTGTCTGATAACGTGACAGCTCAGACAATTCACAGGGCCACTAAGTTCTAACACTTCTTTCAGCTTGAAAGCGTGTCTCTTTTCAATCTGTGGGTGACATTTCTTTCATATTCACCCACACTTTGATATTTCTATTATGTTGTCTTAATGAGTCTGGTCGCATGCCTATAGCCACGGGTGTGCATGAGGCTAGTTTGCTCCAGTTACACAGACATCTATTGAGACTACAGGGTTTTTGCCCAAGTTTGGTAATTCAAGCAGAAAGTTTTCACTAGCCAATGGCTAGATACTGTAGCTTGTTTATTTCAACATAATGGCTCGTGGCCAACGATAATCCTTGATTCACACATTTAGTATCTATTACTATGATATTTCAATCCAGATGACATGAGGAACAACTAGTGACTTAAGCTAACGGTGACCAAACCCTGTTAAGTTTTGCAATATGGCTGTATTCAAATTCAAATGCAGGTTTTAAAAAGTCCTATGTAATTGTAGATTTCGTAAAGCGCTTGTTTTTTATAGACATATATGCAAATAGATCGCTTTTGATTGACCGTACACGCCCAGTAACTGCATACATTCTGACTCTGGCTTTGCCAAATGACCCCGCACTAGACGTCTGAAACTGGAGATGCACACACAGGCCTCTAAGACGTCCATGGCCCGACCAATAATTTATGTGGGGAAAATAATGCAATAATTCAACCATGGTCTCACCAATCATTTTTGAAAAAATAACAATCCATAATTATAGACCATAACTTTTAAATGGCCTTACCAATCTCATTTTGCTTCCTACGGGCCTGACGCACCGTGTTACATAGAAGGTCTGTGGTAGTCTGGGGTAGTAAACACAAATGTCCATTGGTCATGCTATGGCCAATCATTCCACTTATCTGACCAAATGTGAGTTTACAAGTCCGGTTTTTGCATGCTAAGGCCGGCACAGACGACATAAAGGAGGGTGGTGCGTGGTGGGTAGGTATTTACAGGCACTTCAATGTTTGTACCCGGTAACTGACCTACATGTATTTAGGATATAAAAACACCCATCCACACACCCACACACAAAATTATAACTTGTGTGTGTGTTCTACTTTACACAGCATTTAGGGATAACTTTTTATGTTTAGCATCTTTATGTCACATTTGAATATTGTGATGCACATACAACACTGGCGAGCGTAAAATATATACTCTCGAAAGTCCTGGTTCTGACTAGATAACACATCGTTTACCCCGATTCTAATTGATTCTACATACATAGTTTATATTGAAACTATCCCCCCTCAGAATAATATGCAGGACGTCGTCAGTGGCAAAGGGTGTGTACATTATAAAGCCGCGAAAGTGACGATGGTGGTTGGTCATGCATGGGTGAGAAATCAACCCATTTCGCCTTAGCCTTGCCCAAGCTGATTCTATTGCAACTTGGTCACCATAGGGTCTGAATGATCTGCAGACTGACTTCATCACTTCCTTTTTACGTAAGACGTTTTATCCACAAAACGTCATCAACGTGTAGCGTATATTACGTAACAGTGTACAATTAGAGTATATGTACGTATGGCGTAGCGAAAATAACCCAACATGTAAACATACACATTAGAACTTTTAAAATCAATTCAATTCACTCAAATTCAGGATCTAGGTTTATCTGTAGACATGAAAAAGTTCTGTCGCCGGTGGTGTGGTTGCTGTTGCTGTTGTAGACGTAAAGTTGGCGCGGGCGAGGTAGCTGAAGAATATACTGATGGTAGTTACAAAATCCTATTGCCAGATCTTTTGCATCCTTGGGGAATCGTAACAAACCACAAAGAAGAGACAGAAAAGCGACAACAACTAATAGCAGAAATGCTGAGGTTGAAGAGAGAAAGAGAAGAAGAAGCAGCGAGGTTAAAAAGAGAAAAAGAAGAAAGGGCGCGAAGGCTGGCTGAACAAGCAAGATTAAGAAAAGAGAAACTAAGGTTGGCGGAACAAGAAAAGGCAGAGAGATTAAGAAGAGAACAAGAAGAAAGGGAAAGAAAACTGTTGGAAGAAGCAAGACTAAGAGAAGAAGCAAGGTTGAAGAAATTGCAGGAAGAAGAGGAGAGGAAAAGGAGAGAAAGGGAGAGATTGTTGGAAGAAGCAAGATTAAAAGAAGAAAATGAAAGAAGACTGTTGGAAGAAGCAAGACTAAGAGAAGAAGCAAGGTTAAAGAAATTGCAGGAAGAAGAAGAACGAAAAAGGAAAGAAAGGGAGCGGAAAGAGAGAGAAGATGCCATGGAAATGCTGATGTATGCTCTAGAAAATGGTAGTATTGAGATTATTCGGGAAGCTATTTTTAATTGTTTGAAGAAAAAGATCCCAGAATCCGAATTAAAGCCTGCGAGGACGAAAGTAGCTCTGCTGGAAGTGTTATCAGTAGACTTAAGATGTGTCACAGTGGAGAGGAACAGAGAGGAGCTGTACAAGCAAATAGATAAAGCCGACAGGGAACGATGCGCCAAAAATCTGGGTGAAATCTACGATGATGCAGTTATAGTCAGAGATCAGCTTGACATGGTCATAGCGCTTAAAAAGCAATTGAAAAAGATGGATAACAAGCAAATTCTAGCTGAGGTAGCGTCTTATAACAAGCCGCCTGAAGCTATGCACAAGCTGATGGTCGCAACTTATGTCCTGCTTGGTGAGGAAGAGACAGACATAGAGAAATGGAAAGACATACAAACATTGCTGGCTAAAAATGATCCCGAGAGTTTGAGGGTGCGAGCTATGCGGTTCGACGTGGAAACTTTGGATGTGAGAGTGGCGAAGAAAGCTAAAAACATCCTCGCTCCATACACCCCTGAGAGGATGAGCAGAACTAGTGCCATCACTGGATTGTTCTATAAATGGGTGAGTTATAGCATTTCACATGATAGGTCTGCCTTTTGTATTGTTGTGTTATAAGATAGCAGATAAAAAACGTATCAGCTTCGTCCCCGTTAGTGAGGTGCGACCACAAATGTTTACTGAGGCATCTCTCGAGGGGTGTTTTAACATTGATAAATTTCATGTTCTTCTCTGATTGCATAAACATCAACAGCGTTGTTGTATAATCTCCAATGCATTTGAATCGTATTGACCAATGCAAGTCATGCTTTCCCCCTTCACACTTCCTACAGTGCATTGCCATGATCGACGTGTGCGAGAAGATCGTGCAGTTGATCGGCATCGAGAACCACGCGCCCTCCAACTTCGGCCGCCGCGGCTCCAGCGTCAGCAGCCAGCGGCGGGGCAGCTCCATCAGTCGCAAGCCCAGCAAGGGCGACGTGGGTGATCGCCGACCCTCGGTGCACAGGAGGCCGTCCACGTCCTCTGCTGGTGGTGTGGCAGTGGTTCGAACGTCCTCTAGTGTGGGCGGGGGTGGACTGGCTCGGACCTCCTCTTCAAGGGGTAAACAGTCTCTGTCTGTGCCCGACCCTGACTAAGTGAATTGACACTTTGGATATGCCAGTAGCCGTTTTTGGAACTGGAAACCTGGATATGTCACTAATTACACCCACGCTCAATGATTACAATGTATGCAACTTAAAATCTACTGAAAAGGCAATACCTAAATCTTTATCACTGTGAGAAAAACATATTGACATTAACTTGCCATTATTTGTGATTGTGTCAATTGTAATTGTGCTATAATGTGGAGCTTCAAATAAATATTTTAAGCATTTTAAAACTATTTATTCAGTCTTATATATTTTTATGATTTTAATTGCCAACGGGCCAACATCCCTGACAATACTAACGCAACCCATCACCATGCAGGTTATAAATATTTGAAAGCTGTCGTGCAAACTATAGGCAGATTGTGAAACATGTGCGACCAACTTGATGGCCACCTTTTGACTTTTTTAGTTCGGTTTCAGTCCACTGAATGCTTTGTTGTTTGTAAAGTGTATTACATAACCAAACACTTAAAACTATTCGAGAAATAATGTATTTTATGGCCCAGTCCATATAAAAGACATTTAAAAGTGTAAATGTCAGGTTGACATTTGTACAGGTTGAAATAGACTCCCGTAATCCGACGATACGGTCATGACTCATGACTGAGAATCACAAATGAGTCTCCAAAATCTGGCAAGTACACCCCATGTCATAATTACATGTCATGGGTTTAATGGGGTGTCCAAGACGTTAACCACCAGGCTTCCCACTCCTAGAATCATTATCGGTGATTAGTGGACGTCTGACATCCGCCGGTAACAGCTGCCTCGCCGACTGCTGCTGACCACAAAGGGCAGGGGACCTCGTTACCTGCTCTAGCATATATATGGATAATGGATGGTCAGTTCCTTGTGTTATTCAGGTCGTTATTGAAGACACGGGGAATCTTCTAATGCTGTACAGTCGTGTGTCAGTAATGAAGAGACGTAACAAAGTTAGGGTCTCCATTAAAGGGCATATCAAGGTCTCAACAGACACACGTAAACATGGTCAGAACGAGGCGGGAACGTTCGTCACGTATGGGGCTGTAAGTTAAGGAGGACAGAGCTTGACTTTGTGACGTGAGAGGTTGAAAATATGCAACAATAATATTCTGTGTAACAGTTAATCTATAACTTTTACATAGACTAGTCGATCTACGGGACTCTTGCACAATTCAAAAACGCGAGTTTTCAATATCTAGTCCTGCAATGACCTGGTTGGAAACACACACAGAAAAAAAAAAACCCGCAAACCCTATAAGCTTTGATATAGGCAAACATAATACCATGGAGTATAAACCATTGCCATGAAAGACATATGCCGTGGCTGCAGGCTGGACTATCCTACCCTCCAAATCACTTAAAACCCTAATAATATTACATAAGAAAATACGGTCCTAGGATGAGAGGCTGTTTTCCAAAACTTGTGAGTAGAACCAAACCAGACGAGGGCGCACGTGCTAGCGTAATTTGGGTTTAAGTGTCACGTGGCCACGATTTTAGGACAATGTGTTTGCAGACGACCCGAGCCACGCCGTGCTGACATGCGCATTACCCTTGATATCAGCGGGCGAGGGGCGTGAGAAATGAACACGTCGCGCTGTCGGCTTTACGTCATTTCCTGGTCAGATTCTGACACGTACGAATTCTATGGCAAAAAAGAAATAATGAAAAAAAAAAAGTTAAATACAGTCTCATGTATGTGGCCCCTTTGCGTAATATCCAGATACTGGAGCAGTTTATTAACAACAGGAAGATGAAGTTACCTCTGCGAACTTATTAGCGCTATTACGAATGTTTACCCTTATATAACAATGCGTAGGGCCTATTACATATACGCCGATTTCAGACTTATTATCATAGAAGGCCATGGTGGAAAGTAAACACGTACAATGCCCCCAACTAAGAGGTGCCTCTGGAGACAACTTCTTTTCTACAAAAAGACCACTTTTCTCCGCACCAATACTACAAATGACTGCCTGTGAACTTGTATATAGAGACCACCTCTCTATTAGGACCACTTGAAGCCAGCCTTATGGATAGACTCTAAAGGGAAGTTGTAATGTACCCAATGGTCATTAGCTATAAGGGTAATTAGCATGGAGATCATTAGATGTTCCCTCCCACACTCCATCCAGCTTCCAAGTACCTCAATACCACATTAATACCCATCTATTGTGCTGATGCATGCCGGGAGCATCATTAACTGAGTCATCACATGACATCTCGTTATCAGTCCTCATTGGGGACCAACGTGGGTATTGTTACCAATCCAATGTGTACGGTTATTTCTAACCATATCTCACACGCACACCCACCATATGTATATACTCAACTTTGTGCACGTCTGCAAAGTTCAAAACCGGTTATCACCGCGTATCATCAGTGCACTAGGAGAAAAGTCCGTACGCACCACTGACGTATAAACAGCGTATTTGTGACGTTTTTTTTACTGAGCCCATGGTGTAGTAGTGGTAGTGGTACTTGCGTGCATGCGCATGTATGTTAGGGGGTGGGGAGGGTGTTACAGCCCCAACTGCGCACATGTTGCGCATACGACACATATCAAACAAACTGCCCTGAACTAGAGCTTTACGAAACCAAATTTGCTACTGCGGTAACCGAGCACGTGTGTGTGCCGCTCCTACCCGCGTGCCGAGTGGCCCTTTCTGCAGGCAGCAGACCTTCCCTAATGAGCAGCGGCACGTCATCATTAAACCGCAGGCCGCGTGCAGCCGCTCCCGGCAGCCGCTCCCTGGTTATCGTGTGGCAATATTCAGTCTTCAGTGTAGGCACTTCAATTGACGTACAGGACAACCTCTCTATTAGGACCACCTTTGGGTAACTTTCAACCCGCTTTACACTATAGCGAAGTCCACCTACTTAGCTCTACGTGCACTGGCGAACTGGCAAATTCGTCAGGAAATTTTTAACATATTCAAAAATTTTGAGCGAACATTCAGTTTGGTTAAAGTTTGCTTCAAATAGTTATGCTGCGTCTACGGATCGCAGAACATTCGCACATATAAGTAACACTTCGTTTGCCTCAGCAACTTGTCGTACCATGCATTTTTACTACGTTCAATGCCGCCACGATACGCCCAAGTTGACGACGTGACATAATACGTGCAGATGCGTTGCACGGGTTCGCTCATGTTCGCTCAAGTGTAAAGTGGGTTTTATGAAGGCTTGGGAGTGTTAACAGTGGTCTTATTATAGAGGTGGTCTCAGTAGAGAGGTGGTCTTAATTGGATATTCTACTGTATAGTCGCTTTGTTTGTTATCGTTTGAAAGGCGGGTATGGCGTTCTATAGAAAACTGGTCCAGCAACCGTTCTGTTGTCATATGGTTTCCGATTTTACGGTAGTGTTGGTTTATGACTTATACACAGTGACTCCTACAAGACCGGGTGTGCGGAACTACAGGTTCTATAGACGTGTCTAGCTTCCGGCGCGACTTCTTTTGAGACATAAACAGTGTAATTCAATAGAAAAAAGGAGATGATTTATGTTGTGGAAGCAGAAACGGAAACACAAAACAAAGACTCGACAACCAAAACAGGTGTTCAGTAAAACATGAACCTGAGAACACCTCACCAAGAGGGACACCTCGAAACGAAAGGGCGGGGGACGGGTGGCCCATGGACTAATCATAGAACCCAGCTATGTCCTTATTTACACGGTTTTATTGTAATTTTCTTATTTTTACGTAGCACATGCTGTTGGGTCACGTAACAAGCCGTTACAGCGGCTTGTTTTGGCACAGTGTGACATCTTGCGTGACACCAGTGACATTAGGGTGACACCGTATGAAGCTTATTTCACAGGCCAGACCGGGGATTCTGGGAAGACGAGGTATTTATGTCTGCAGCTGTGAAATCTACGCATCTTGGTTGAGAACCAGGAATCGGAGATTAGTTTTATACTTTATCACTCCATAACCGTTTCACTCTCCGTGTACAGGTTTCTCTTTGGTAGGATACAATGTCAAGAGGTTGGTGAGAATCACAAAAATGGGTGTAACCAAAATTTTTATGTACATGTGGACGCACATGTTGGAAGACATAGAAAACCATTAATCCATGCTGGTTACTTTTCAAAAAGTAACCAAAAAAATGTAACCAGCTCATCATGCTGAATACAAGAAAGATGCCATTAACACCACCTATAGGACCAGCCGAGACTTGTCTAAAAGAGAAATGGTCTCTCTAAGGATGTTTGCAATTGTCTGTTTACAATAGCGTGTCACTGCTTAAGGTGGTCATTTGAGAGAGGTTGTCTCTATGAGAGGTTCTGCTGTGAGATGAGCCAAGCGGTGAGGAACTAATTGTGGGTTCGGCGCACCAGGAGCACAATTGGCGTGGCGAATCGAGTACAGCATTCGCTTTGATGCGGCGCGATACACGGAAATGATATCTCAGCCAATCGGGATCATTAGGTTTTCTATGACGTCATTGATGTGTGCTTTCATCAGCACTTGCCCAAATATTAGCAGACTTTCCCAATGAATGTAGGCACACAATTGCGTCACTTGAGATTAACCCCTTTGGACTGATTTGCATAGATTTATACAACTCTTTGAAAAGAAGAAAATACGTGGCATTGATATAAAAATACTCACTTGAAATGAATCTACGTTTCTATTTTGTGAGCTCAAGCTAAAGCCAATCAGACTGAGATTATATCTTGAGATATATCTTGACATCTGATACCTAGAGTGAAGCCAACGAATACAGACGAAAGTAGCCAACAGAACTCCATGAACATGTTTGCTCCATAATATTCTTCCACTTTTGAAACGGTTAAAGCTACAGTCAGACAATCGCGAATATTAGAACCAGAACAGTTGTGATAGTCTAGTGTGTGTTAATCAGTAGTTTGTTCTGTCACTAACGTGTTTTAAAATGGTTCAGACATTCTTTCTCCACGTATTCATCAAATCCTACCTAACATTACACTTTTCGGGATGAGCAATCGTGACCTTGAGACGATTCAGCAACAGACCTGATCGAGCACGTTGATCACCCAAATGGCTGCCTCTTCACCACCATTAGCAGGTGGAATTCTTCCGCCGCGAACTCCTACACGGGGTTAAAGGCCTAAATTGCCCCACTTTCCCAATGTCACGTCCTCCTTCTAACTAGAAGAAGCCATTTACGGCAGCGGCGGGAACCTGATTGGGACAACGTCATCGGCGGTCTGGCCGGAAGACGCTGTGGGTGTGGTGTGAAGGCGCTGGATTTATTCCAGCCACAGGTTCAACTGTTATAGTCCCCTCTGATCAACTGTGATCCGTGCCGTGTCTTTTGGAGGAGTTTCACAAACTGTTGAGTAAGTAATGGTTGCAGACTTACATTTGTTCGGAGATGTTCAATTGTGTATAGGCAATGATGATTTGTAAACGAGTAATAACAATCCTGTGGTGGGAACTAGATTCGGACTTTGTGGGCATATGAAAATACAGTAGAACCTCTCTATTATAACCACCTTTGGAACCAGTGTTTGTTGGTCTCAAAAGACAGGTGGTCTCTATAAAGAGGTTCATTTGGGTAGCTTTATGAAGGTTTGCGGTCGTGCAAAGTGGTCTTATTATGGCGGTGGTGTCAATAGAGAGGTGGTATTAATTGGAATTTCTACTGTACAGTGCACTGCAAACGTGTTCGTCGCACTGTCTACATTCACTATGTGGCAAATCCACCAGGGACAAGTCCGCCTGCCATGAGCCCTAGTGTATTGAATTTAAGGGCCATGCATTTTTGCAACGGGCAAAATGCATGCGAGTGCATGTACTGCTGCAGCCAATGACAGCAAGCTCATTTGCATGCTGGTGTCAAACGAGAATGTCATGCATTTATCACACCAGTAGCTATGTATGGCTTTAAAAGGTTCGGCAGCAACCACAGTTAAGAGACGGTACAACATAACCTAATTCGCAGGATCAAACAATCTGGATCAAACACTCGAGCTCCTTTATGTTCGGGAACCAGCCGGTGCTCCATGTTTGGGTGATAGCGGCACGATAATGCCACCCACGCACGCCGTTAGTGCAATATGGTGTAAGGAACACCATGTGCATTACATGGCCAAAATGTACTGCAATTCCTGTAAATTTGTATACACTGTATGTAATCATGTTGCAATTTTGCAACTCATGAAGAAGTGTTCTTAGTGGTAAAGATAGCAGCTATTCTTTAGTTTTTTTTCTCACATCAGAAAAAAACAGTGCTATAATTCCAAACAGCCGTAATGTGTTCAGTTCTTGTTTTAGAAGCTCATTATTATCAAGAACTATTTTGAAAGGTGAAAGTGTCCACACCAAGGTTCAGATCAAAGGAGAGGGTGCAGCCAGGACATACACTGGAAGATTCAGGTTTTCTGGGTTGTGTACTCACTCACGACCGATAGCAAATATGCCAAAAACCTCATGAACATGAAGTATTTCGAAGGGAAAAGTTAGGGTGGGTGTGTCCACCACGCCCCCACCACCAAAAGCTGCCTAAGCCATACAATGTTTTTAGAGGACCTGTATTTGGAAATCGACGTCCACACGTCATCAATGCTATGCCCACTATGCCCACTAATATTGTATTTTGGCCAATTATAACAACTTTGTATGCAATTGACATTGGCCCCCTCTAATAGGATTATGACCATCTCTATGATCATTGTATGCCAGTGATCATGATCCCCATGCTACAAGATTAATATCATCAAAATGAATATTTATTGTTCTGTTTATTGACAACACATAGAGCATTATGTTTCAGCCACGATGAGACACTGATAATTCCGATCATGATGTTTTCATAATTGATCCCATGGGGACAGTGCAGTACCGGTGATAATTAGATTATCATTAAAACAACAAACTACTCCTTTCTTCAAGCCACGTATTCACGTGGTTTAAAATCTTTATATTGTCCAGCACACTCCTCCTGACTAGCCGTCTGTCTTTGTTAGAGTTTTTCTGGTACTAGCTCAAGAGGATGCTATTGGCTATCTATTGGCTATTTGACAACAAACACTGCGGGCGATGGCTACGTTCTTGGCGTCATTGGCGTCACCAAGACGACAAAGACATGACTTGGGTTAAAATATTAATCTGCAAATGCACATTTATAGTAAAGATTACGGACGCTCTGCCACTTGGCCTATGAACATTCCCCGTCGGAAACCGGGCTTACGGGCTAATAGGATTAAGACCATCTCTATGATCATTGTATGCCAGTGATCATGACCGTCATGCTACAAGATTATTATGATCTCTATGATTGTTTATTGTTCTGTTTATTGACAACACATAGAGCATTATGTTTCAGCCACGATGGGACACTGATAATTCCGATCATGATGTTTTCATAATTGATCCCCTGGGGACAGTGCAGTACCGGTGTTAATTAGATAAACATTGATACATTTGCAACAAACTACTCCTTTCTTCAAACCACGTATTCACGTGGTTTATAATATTTATATTGTCCAGCAAACTTCTCCTGACTAGCCATCTGTCTAAGTGAGAGTTTTTTTATTGGCACTAGGTAGCAATGTAAATCTATATTATTCATGCTCAAGAGTATGCTATTCGCTATCTATTGGCTATTTAACAACAAACACTGCAGACGATGGCTGCGTTCTTGGCGTCATTGGCGTCACCAAGACGACAAAGGCATGACATGGGTTCAAATATTAATCTGCCAATGCAGATGATAGTAAAGATTACGGACGCTTTGCCACTTGGCCTATGAACATTCCCCGTCGGAAACCGGGCTTACGTCTACGTGTAACCGAAATTTAACAGCCTGTACGTGTACACTGAGCATTGACCAGCTTGCATCACCTACGCTACACGGCCACATGTATAATATGACAAAGGATTGGTCATTAAGTATAGCCAGAGTGGGATATTACTTGTAACTTTAATGTTTAAAAAGCGGTAGATGACAAAGATAACACAGGATTTCAGTAAATATTAAAACATGTGTGATCTGAGTCAGAACAGGGTGGATGTTGTAGACATCTGGTCTGAAACATTTGCTGTTGAATATTGCTGGGGGTTGTGGGTGACGTGGCCAGGTGCTATAAGGACACGGGGGGTGGGGGTGGGGGTGGCGTCAGAATGAGGACACTGCAATGTTACTACAGTGGTGAGTGTGGCTGGTGGGAAGCACAGCCAGTTTACCTCTGGGCACACACAGTAGTCATGGCTCATGAAACGTGTTCATATCTTCTTTACAATGGCTGTTATTTTGTTCAATCAGATTAACATAATTTCCTTATCACTTTGACTTTTACCCATCCATATATAATATATACTATGCTAAAAGTCCACTGGGCGACGCCAGTAGGTATCAGTTCTCTATAAGTTCATGCATATTACGTATGGGGGCTAGTGCTCTGACTGTCTTAACCGGTGTCAGCAATATACTAAACTAGAGATTTGTTTAAATTGTTGTTTCATTTAAAGTTTCGCAATCACTGTTCTTCAACTGTCTTCTTATTTTAGAGCCTCAATGTAAA
Organism: Streblospio benedicti; assembly: GCA_019095985.1. NCBI lineage: Eukaryota > Metazoa > Annelida > Polychaeta > Spionida > Spionidae > Streblospio > Streblospio benedicti. The sequence continues at coordinate 7,001,981 of CM032663.1, forward strand.
GAAACTATTTGGAATGGTGAAAGTGTCCAGACCCAGTTTCATATCAAGCGTGGCGTGCAGCCAGTTCAAACATTTGTGGGAAGTCTACATGCACATGTCAATGCTAAGTACTCCAGTACCACACTGCATATATTAATTTCATGAATATGTGAAGCATCCAGCCCCCAGCCCGACTCGACCTTCATAAAACCATAAATTCCTTCTAGAAAATATAGTAAGGAAGCACCAGCTATGGAGAAAAAATGCAATGCACCTAGGCAGCACATGTTTCAATAAAATCAGTTCCAATCAGCCATGTTCAGTACATGTACATGGCCAAAAATTAATACATGGTTATTTTACTCTTTGTTATTGCATAATAAGTGGTGAAGATTCGCATTATTTAGTTTTTGACACATTAGAAAAAGCAGTGTTATAATCACAAACAACCACAATGTACTCCATCGCTATTGTAGAGTCTCAATATAAAGAAACTAGCCGGGAAGGGGAAAATGTTCATACCCAGTTTCAGATCAAGTGGGAAAGCACAGCCAAGACACACACAGGAAGATCCATATTTTAGAGAAGGTAAGCACATTTAAGGGATCTCAAGGGTTTTGTACATGCGACCGATATTGGACACACCAAAATCATTATGAACATGGAGAATATGGGTAGTAATAGTTGGCGTGGGGTGACGCCTGAGCCCTCCCCCTGGATTTGCCTCCCAGATTTGCCCATGACTTACAAAGTCTAGAGGACTTCGCATTTGTGAGAAGTGGACGTGAATTTGTATCCTTGTGGATTTTGCAGTAGTTAAAGAACTGCACCAGCATCAAGATTCTTACCATGTACACGTGTGAATGAAATAAAACTGGTGAGACGATTTTGCACCCATATTCACTATATGGTAAATAATCCGCCATCCATGCATATGCGATATATGGTGAGGAAGTTTGCCAATGCCATCTGGTGCATGCCTTCTGATTGACAAGAGCTAGACGAAAACCTAATAGAACAACATTGAAGGTTAATAACCGTGTTCAGTACACGGCCAAATATTAATACATGGATATTTTGCTCTTTGAAGAATGATACGTGGTAGAGATTCGCATCATTTAGCTTTTATCTCACATCAGAAAAGGCAGTGTTATAATGCCAAACAACCATAATGTACTCCCTTGCTATTGTAGAGCATCGGTGTAAAGAAAGTAGCTGAAAAGAGTTGAAAGTGTTCATACCCAGTTGGCAGATCCAGGCCTTTAGAAAAGGTAATCACACTTAAGGGATCTCATGGGTTTTGTACATGCGACCGATATTGGTCATACCGAAATTCAAATGAAAATGAAATATCTGGGTGTAATTAGAGTGTGGTGTCCATTGCACCCTTAGATCTGCAAGTGTGAGGAAACTTTCATTCAACATTTCAAATTACCATTTATGAGGACCACGTAAAAACATGGCTATAACAACTGTACTGTTGTACATATTCATTGTGTTGTGGTACATGTATTGTAAATAATGGGTCATTTATTGAAAATCGTGGGTGGAAATGTCAGTGTCTCAACATTACTGAAACATAATGCTCTATGCACTGTTAATAAACAGGTTAAATTGTTCAGAGCTGGTTAGATCTGTAAGGTGAAGAATGTGCTACCACACAGCTTAATGGTTTTCTTGTTGTAAATGAGTGATGTAACTTTTTGGAGAATCACAGGAAAAGTATGAATGCTATGATCACCAATATTAGAATATTTCCATCAGAATACAATTATTACATAACAAATCTGTTTGAATGCTCGCAGGATGCAAACATATTTGCATTGTCCTGTCATTACATTTGTTTCCCCCAGAATATTGAGAAGTGTCATGTTGCTGCTTCTGAATCTGGCAGGAATTTTTGCCGTTTCTTGTGTGTGTGGTAACTGTCTCACACCCAACACAGGGTTGAGACAGACATGAAATGATGCAGCGAAACGGCAGCGATGGAATAAATGTAATCTACAATCTATTTAGCATCTCACTCTACAAGCACATGTTTCTACTTTCTAAGGTGCCAAATGCTAGAGACCACTCTCTACTAGAGGTTTATATTTCATATAATAGTGGTTCTTCTGTATTTGTTTTGAAAAAGTGGTTCTTCTCTACTAGTACCATTAGCTTCCGAAGGAAAAAAATCACTTTGAAGAAGCATGTTTCATAAAAAAATATATAAAAATTAGATTGTCATTATATTATAACATTTAGCATCAAAATAACTCATCAAATACAATGATACAAAATATTATTCACAAAGAAAAAAAAAGAAGGAAGAAAAAGACCCCTCGTCGACAGTGGCTAGAGACTATGAAGGATGCACCCATTCTTAATGGCTCATGAAACGTCCTCACGTCTTCCGTATCATGGCTCATGTTTTGGTATCATGTCACATTATTTATCAAGATCAATGCAATCAGCTAATCACAATAGTTTGCATTTTGCATATACTATATATTATGCTTGAAGTTGACTGGGCAGGGGCAGTTGGCGTCCATTCCCACCACGGCGTATGCATTTGGCTTATGGTGACCTGCACTATGGCCATAAACGTGTGCTAAAAGCATAAGATACTCAACTAAAGACTCGCAAAAGCTCTTTTGATTTCAAGTTTCAACCTCCTTGTGGCCACATTAACGCCAGTAGACGTCAACTTCATGATCCAGAGTTTTGGTGAAAAAAGAGGTTGCACGCAGTGGATTTTATGAGGTTTGTACATAGGAAGCGTATGAAGATGCCAAAGAGTGAAAATTATATTTTAAGGGGGAAATGAGAATAAAGTTCCCATTGCAAATTTACATCTGCAAGTGTGAGGAAATCTCTCAATTTAACATGTCATCATATAATTTATGAGGGCCTCGTAATTACATGGCTTATAAAAATTGGTCAAGTATGACTGTCTGAGAAATTTTATGAATATCAATAACCGTAACAACTCATGGTCAGCATATTTTTAATGGAAACATTGTGGGTAAAAATATCAGTGTCTCAACATTGCTGAAACATAATGTTCTCCCCACTGGTAAGAAACGGGTTAAATTGTCCAGAGGTGTTAGACATGTGAGGCGAGAAACGTGTTACCACACAACTTACTGTTTTTCTTGTGGTAAATGTGTGTTGTCATTTTTGGGAGGATCACGGGCAAAGTATGAATGCTATGATCAAGGATATTCAAACGTTTCCATCATAATATCACATATCCAGTTTGTTTGAATGCTCACAGAATGCAACCACAGTTGCATTCTCCTATTGTTTCATTTGTTTTCCCCCGCTTCAGCTCATGCTGCTGAATCAAGCATTGTGTTTTTCTGAGTGGAAACTGTCTCTCATACAACACCGGGTTGAGGCAGACTGGAAAAGTTGCGGGGAAACAGTTTAGAATTTGATTAGTGGACAGGTGTTTGGGAGTGGGGACCTTTTACAAATTGTGATGTCAGACAAATAAATTTTAACAGTTTTTCGTTTATTGACAGCACATAGAGCATTATGATTCTGCCACGTTGAGACACAGATATTTCTAAACACAATGTTTCCATAAATAATCCATCCGGCGACTGCCAGTCAACATTGATATCGATTAAAGAGGACATTCATATAATATTATCTTATTGCTTTAAATTATGTTTTCACATGGCCCTCATATTGCAATAAAAGTACTACTGAAGAAGCGCCAATTTATAACAACTCTATATAGAGACCACCTCCTTATTACGGCCCATTTCCCAAAAGTGATCAAAAGTCGTCATAAGCTAACAAAGCCAGCCTCTATATAGAAATTGCACCTCTTTTGGCACCAAATAACACTGGTCCCAAATATGGTTCCCAACGACAGGTGCAACTGCATTGCATATTCATGTTGTTTTCCGCATGTTTGAACATTCTCTCAACTCGAATAATTGTTTTTTTTTACACTGAAACAAAGTATGCACGGGGTAAAATGTCCATAGAGACGTGTCCTGGTCACTGGAAAGTATGCAACGGGGGTCCTTATGTCGATAGGCAGATCGAGGTTTTTGTCCCGTACACTAGATGATCAAAACGACAGACCAGAATCAACATATAGCTCAACCTCTGGAATAGCGAACATTGGTAGTAGGAGACATAGGGAAATGTAGGGAGATGTATGAACCATTGTAAAGAGGAAACTGAAACAGTTAAGGCGACGTCTTAATAGTCAGTGGCAAGATCAGGATGTAGAAGTGTACTTCTTCTGTACTATACTATATATACTGATATAACATTCTGTCGATGTTGAATACCTCATCGTAATCATGACTTCAATAATGATATCCTACATAGGCAGATCCAGGTTTTCGAAAAGGGGGGGGGGCAGTTAAGAAAAAGAGGGGGCGCACTTACGGGATTTCATAAAAAACCTATGAAAATGAAGTATTTTGGTGGGGAAAAGGGGGGGGGGGCCCCTGCGCCCCCTGGATCTGCCTATGTCCTATCCAAATACCCAGACTCTAGTGTATTGCTGAAAGTCAAACTCTAACCCATCGCACTTTCTACATCTGCACTCACACCAAATTAACTTGCTGGATGACCTGGACACAGCCAACTTTTAGCAATCGTTTATGATTATGGGTCATATTTTAAGCTGTTTAAAACATTAGATCAACTGTAGTGAACTTGACAACTTTGTATGTGACATTGACCGTCTGTCAGAGGATTAGGACCTCTATCATTATTCATTTTCCTGATTATTGACAATACATAGAGCATTATGTTTCAGCCATTTTGAGACACTGATAATTCCAATCATGAAGTTCCATTAATTAATCCTTTTGGTCACTGTTATTTAACTGTGATATCAAAATCCAAGTCACAAATATCACCTCTTTCTTTAAGCCATGTTTTTACATGGCCCTCATATTTCAATAAATGAATTCCAGTAGAACCGCCCATTAAGACCACCTCGCTGTTGAGACCATCCCTATTATAAAACCATTTATGATGGTCCTAAACCTTTATAAAGCTACCAAAATGAACCTCTGTATAGAGACCACCTATCTATTGAGACCACCAAACACTGGTCCCAGAGGTTGTCCTACTAGAGGTTCTAACTGTATAGCATATTCATGCTGTTTTCAGCATGTTTGAATATTCCATCAATAAGTGGTGTTTACACTAAAACAAGCTATGCACAGGGTAAAAAGGTCAATAGATAAGTCTCCCGTACCCTGGATGAGCACAACAAACCAGAATCAACATGCAGCAATAACCTCCTATATTTAACATTGGTAGTAAAAGACGAAGGGAAATGTAGGGAAATGTGTGGACCATTCATGGGAGATCATGAGTAGATCCTTATCGTACCCTGATTCCAACGACGTAGCTTTGGTGAGCAAAAATCATGAACCACAAACCAGAAAAAACATGCGGCAACAACCTGGCTATTGTGAAATTTGTCAGACGAAAAAGTCAGGAAACGTGGGGATTATGTGTGGACCATTCCAGAGAGTAGGAGACTTACATGGTCTCCAAAATGTTAATAGTGAGTGGCTATGTCATGTTGTAGAAGTAGTCTCCCTATATTGAGTAGCTCAATGTCTGTTGATAGTGAATCTCACCTCACGACTATGGCATTTCTATCACATCCTATCCACAGACCCCGGCTCTAGTGTTATCCACCTACACTCTGACCCATCGCACTTACTACATCTGCACTCACACCGGGGTCACGTACTTGGCGGCCTGGACACAGCCACCTTGTTAGCAATCTTTTCATAATTTTGGGTCATATTTGTAAAAATATTAGATCATCTGTAGTGAGCCTGACTACTTTGTATGTGACATTGACCGACCGTATCAGGATTAGGACCTCTCTATGATTATTCATTTTACTGTTTATTGACATCACATAGGGCATTATGTTTCAGCCATATTTAGACACTGATATTTCCAATCATGAAGTTTCAATAATTAATCCTTTTGGTCACTGTAAGTTAACTGTGATATCACCTTTAAAGTCACAAATATCCCCTCTTTCTTTAAGCCATGTTTTTACATGGCCCTCACATTCCAATAAATGAATTCTTGTAGCTTGGTAGACAGCATATGGATTCATGTTAGTTTGTCTCTTTCATTTTCTTGCTGTTAGCTATTCCAAATGATAAAAACACATTTCTTTATATATATTTATTATTTTTTTTTATTTTTTTTGCAAATAAAGTGTTTATTCATATTGTTAAAAGCTCTTCAATTACATATTAGCTTTAAATTTACCAATATAAATAATATATACATTACACTTCATAAATTGCAACCATAATTATCAACACTAAAACATGCAGCAACAGAAACAATAAAATGTATAAAATACATCAACCTATATACAGCAACAGATTTGTGAAGTTAGACTCAGAAATTACATGACCAGTATTATAATGAATGTTCACACTAAATGTTTAAACTTTTAACCAATAACACTTCCTTTCAACGATTGTCAAATCAGTTTTTTTTTTTAATTAATCAAATTCCACATAATCATAATCTTTTTCCCCACTTGTTTCCCCTTCATTTTGTTCAGCCATTTTCTTTGTAAAATCAGCCAACTCGTCTGGATCCATTCTTTGAACACCATCTTGTTCAGCTTCTTCAATACCCGGCTCAATCTCGGGCCTTGCATGGGATTTCATGTGGTCTGCCATCGTACTCTTGCGTTTAAAACCTTCATTACAATGGGGACATTCATAGCGTGACTTCTTCAGATGTACACCTAAAATGTGCTCCTTCACGTTACATTTCACAGTGAATGCCTTTTCACAATAATTACACTGGAATCGTTTTCCAAACTTCTTTTCGTGCATTCTCTCCACATGCTTATTCATGGCATCCCTCAGATGAAAGCCTTTCTTGCAATATTCACAAAAGTGATGGAAACCACGGTGGATGTGTTCATGTTTACGCAAACGATCTTTGGTACGGAATGTCTTGCCACACTTACCGCAATCAAAGGTTTCTGTTGTTTCATGCACACTGTTAATGTGATCCTTCAGACTTCTTTTTACTATAAATTTGGCACTGCACAAGTGACATTCAAATCTTTTCCTGGCAGTATGCTGCTGACGGATATGATTTTTTAAGGAAGCTGCACTTTTGTAAGTTTTCTCACAAGGCTCGCATCGAATTTGAGTACCAATGTGGGAATGCTCTCTTTCAAAGTGGAACGTGAGTTCTGTTTGAGACTCTATAGTAAGATTACACACGGGACAAGCAACTTGCATCTCCATTTGCACTTCTTTAATATAAACATCAATACCATCTACGTCCATATGATGCTTTTTAACATGTTTTACAAGCTTCTCATAATCACCAACATAGACATCACAAATCTGACACGGGATTTCTTCTATTGGTTTCAATTTACAGGTTGCAATCTTTGCTGGTGCACTCATGCGTGTATCAAATCGTCTGGGTTGTCTCGTTTTCGGAGTTATCGTAACTGACTCATTCATAACTGACTCATTCATAACTTGTTGGATTTGAATGGTTGGAGCTATTTCTAGCACCTGTGTTCCGCCCTGTCCCTCTTTACTTACGACTTGAACTTGCACTGTGCCACGATCTGAGAGCTCTATGGCATCAGCAGAAATTATAGCACCATCTTCATTAGCCAGGACTATTGGAGTCATTTCAGGATCTTGCATATCACCATCACCCTGATGTTCAATTTTCATAATTTTTGTTCTTCGTGGAGTAGATTTGTTTCCCTCTAGGCTTGATGCAAAATCCTGGGCAGAAACCTTCCCTTTCCCACCTCTCGCTGGGATGACAACAGTTTCTGTTGGCTTAGGCGATTCCATTTCTTCTTGATCACCTTCTCCTTTCATGCCAAGTGATTTTTCTTTTCGCTCATAGACAGAACTGAAAAAAGAAAGAAACAAAATCTTACACCATATATCAAAAAAAGTTCAAGCTCTTTGAAACAAAGAATTAGACGATCATGTCTCTGAAATCGATAACACCAATGATGCCGCAACAATGTTTAAGGCAGTAAAAATGATACACCGTAAACCTATTGAAAACATCAAAGTTCATTACGAAGAAGGCAAAATCATAACAGAGTCAAATGAGATATTAAAAGTAGTCACAGAACATTTTGAACATAAATGTGTTGACTAAAATGCTTCTAAGATTGAAGCATATGAAGGAGACCCCAGACCCCTCAACAAACCGATCAGGTTCGATGAAGTTCAAAATAGTCTATTAGGAAACTGAACAATAATAGAGCATCAGGCCCAGATGATATTCCAGGAGAACTTTACAAATATGGGTCGGAACTGTTGTTTCACACAATAACAGACTTCTTCAACCAAATCTTTGATATAAACATGGGAGAAATGATAACACCACAAAAACCAGGAAAACCCAAAGGCTCAGTGAAAAATTTAAGACCTCTTACACTGTTAAATACAATTAAAAAAGGACTGTCCCTCATAACGCTGAATAGGATTCGACCTAAAATAATGTCCTACATCTCATCTGGCCAGAGCGGATTCCAACAAGACAGAAGCACAGCAGATGTAGTCTGGACCCATAAGTGGCTCACTGCTAAATGCAGTATCACCCAAGACATCTCTGTACACATTACTGGCATAGATATGTTAGCAGCTTTTGATACAATAAACAGAACACAACTATTAGACATTCTACGTGAAATACTAGATGAAGACGAACTAAGAATCATCCGTTTCCTCCTTAGCAACACAACAATTAGTATGAAAGTAAATGGAGCCACAGAGCAACTGTCATTCACAGCCAACACTGGCACACCACAAGGGTATTGACTCAGTCCTGTACTATTTATTATATATTTAGAAAAAGCCCTACGCAGTGTAAGACTAGATCTACCAGCAGAACACAAATTTCTACCAAATGAAGTGGCATATGCAGATGATGATGATTTTGTAAGCATGAAAAATCATAGAAATATAGATTACAGAATATACAGACATAGAAAGAAAGACCAACAAAAACTGAAGAAAATATATGGAGAAAAAGCAGTGGGATCATTGATTGGTGATGACCAAGACGTAGAAAGAAGAAATACTCTGTCCACAGTTGCTAACTCCCGCATGAATGCCATATAGATGGATAAGAGGTGACAAAATCTAGCAAAAGACTAAGATCAGATTATATCAAAGCCTAATAAATCCATACTTCTAAACAACTGTGGGACATGGGCCCTCGCCAAACAACAAGAACAAAAACTAGACTAACATCATCGTAAACAACTCAGAAAAGTGCTTAATATAAAATACCCTAGAATCACCACTGCCAAACTTTATGAAATATGCAACGAAATTCTAATATCAATAACAATATCAAAATCAAGGTGGAAATTATTCGGACACATCCTAAGACGAGACTGTAACATCCCAGCCTACAAAACCATGCAATTTTACTTCTCACAGGTCAACCAAACTGACAGAAACTTCAAAGGAAAAGAACGTAGATCTACAACACTCCCTTCAACTCTGCCCAATGATTTAGACACCCTCAACAAAATATCAAGACTTTCAGCTCCACAGGACCACACATACCATACTCGATTAACTCCACAATTAAGAACAATTAAAGATCTCGAACACCTAAGAGATATTACACAAGACAGAGAATATTTGGAAAAGCTTAACAGAAGAGATTGTGAAAGCGAGGCAGGCAGAGGTGGCCATTGTCAACTCAGCGAACGCTTAATGAATGAACAAGCGTGGTCTTCTTACCCCAATTCCAAGGACGGCCCATAGACACTTTCCTAACCCTTTCTGCAGCCTTTTCTTCTTCAGTCTTTATCGCTTTTTTACAGTGATGACCGTGGAAGAAGTTGTATTTGGATCTATTTCTACAGAATCATCATCTTCATCCACGTCATCATAATCATCATGATCCATAGTACTTGTTGCATATCCAGTATCTAACTTCACGTCTGACGTTCCAAGCAGTAGAATCATAACGTCCTCTTTCAGTGAGACGGACTTTGGGGAGCTGGACTATGTAAGCATATCAAAAAGTGTAGGCCTATAGGCAATACCAATTATGAGATATTTTGAATATTAAGTAAGGACACGTAGTTTTCATTACTATTTTGTAAAACTTTCAGGATTCGGTATTTTTAGTATGAGGAAGAGGAATCCAATAAGAAATAGTGCCAGATTCAAAAATGACCCTAAAGGGGTCAAATTGGCCGCCTAAATCCAAGGTGGCCGAAAACTGACGCGTTAGTGGAAAATCACCACTATGTTTTATAAAATAACTTTGTGCACCAGCTTGGGTTTTTTTTAGTATGAGGAATCCGATGAAGAATAGTGACAGATGAAAAAATGACACTAAATGGGTGAAAATGGCTGCCAAATATCCAAGATCGCCGAAAACTAATACGTTAATGAAAATCACCTCTATGATTCATAAAATAACTTTATGCACCAGCTTGGGGTTTTTGAGTATAAGGAATCCAATGAAGAATAGTGAAAGATTAAAAAATGATCCTAAATGGGTCAATATGGCCGCTGCAATCGAAGATGGCGGAAAACTAATGCGTTAGTAGAAAATCACCCTTCTATGTTTTATAGAATAATGCACCCCAAGCATCCAAATATGAGTTTAATGTGCATTTCAAACACAATTGGAGCCTATTTTCATTGGATTATATATTCATCATCATACATTTTATAAACAAACGAGCAAAATTACTGAAATTTGCCAGAAAAAGCATTTAACGAATCACAAGCCACCAGCAATTCAGAAACCAAAACTTATTTTGATAAACAGATGAAAAGCCTTTTGCTTATTACAGATTTATCTATTCTTAACTCTTGTTTGGCATTTAATAGATTAGATTGCCATATCATAGGCAGATCCAATGAGTGGCGCAGTGGATTATATATTCATCTTCATACATTTTATAAACAAACAAGCAAAATTACTGAAATTTGCCATAAAAAGGATTTAACGAATCACAAGCCACCAGCAATTCACAAACCAAAACTTATTTTGATAAACAGATGAATAGCCTTTTGCTTATTAAAGATTTATCTATTCTTAACTCTTGTTTGGCATTTAATAGATTAGATTGTCATATCATAGGCAGATCCAATGAGTGGCGCAGCCCCCACCCCCACCCCCCTTGCTTTTCCCATCAAAATACTTTATTGTAAGCGTGTTTTGGCAATGTATTGCAATGAAGAGACTAGTATCAGAATTAGAGTAGATGAAGGTACGTGCTTTGTATGTACTGTAGACAGAAATATGGAAAAATGCCAAATATAAACAGGTGCTTTCGTGCAGACAGAACCATTCTCAAGCACCTGGGGACAGCCCAGCAAGCTGGTAGGGAGATAAACTATCAGGAAGCAGCCATTTATGAAGCTATTCCAGTCACCATATCAACATTCAAGACATGTAGGACCATAATCGGAGGATCCTAGTCTGCTATCGTTGAACCCATGCTTAAATATGCTTGAGTATGCATCCATGAGTCCATATCATCAAACCAGAAGACCAGTCCCAACATGTAGTTGACATGGTATTTCTGGTGAACAAAACTCAAATCACCGATCAGATGAAAATGTTCCAGCATTTCAGTAATGCATTTTGTAAATTAGTGTATGCTTTACACATGTGAGCGCATTGACAATCCAGGTGATTGCTATGAGGCTCTGATTCCAAAAAGAGCAAACACGGACTGCGTGAGCCAACAAAAAGGGCAACAAAACATGCAGAAAATTTGGCAGTGGAGAAAGTGGTGACACCCCACACAGACTTACCATCTACTCAGACAGACTTAAGGCTTTTTGTAGATCTCAAGAAAAGTAAGCGATGCTGCAGAATCTACTGGGGAAAGAATTATGAGGGAAGCATACCAGAATAAGACGATTGTAGTCTCTGGAGCTCTTGACAGTTGCAGATCCTGTAAAGATATGGTCAAATAAGCTCTTTCCAGCTGAACTAGCAGATCTTTCATATGATCATGAGGAGGGAGGGAGGCAGCAAATCGTGCCTCATGCTGTGAATTCTAACAAAAAACAGATTATGATGTATTGCAATGACCTGATGTCTAAAATGATTCGAGACATTGTTACCTGTAACTGAAAGGGATTTTGCAACTCAAAACACTGTATATGTTTTAACTTAAAGGTATCCTAAACTGCACTCCTCTGTGCCACTCATCTGTGCCACAAAAACTCAAATTCAACCATGAAGCTTGCTTAAACATGAACAGTACATGCGATTTTATATCAAGTATCTTGATTGAGACCTTAACTTTTAATACATTCTGGTGCCAGTACCCAGCTCATCTATTAAGCTAAATGTCAAATAAGAGCTAAGAATAGAGAAATATGTAACTAAAGCAAAAGGCTTTTTATATGTTAATCAAAAGATGTTATTGTATGTAAATTGCTAGCGTTTTGTGATTCGTTAAATACTTTTTCTGCCAAATATCAGTAATTTGTGCTTATTTCCTCATATGATATATGTACATAAATAAATAATCTGATCAACAATGGCTTCAATTATGTTTGAAATGCACATTACACTCTCATTTGTATGTTTTTGGGTGCATAAGGTTATTCTATAAAACATAGCAGGATGATTTTCCACAAAAGCGTTCGTTTTTGGCCATCTTGGATTTTGGTAGCCATTTTGACCCATTAAGAGTCATTTGAGAGTCTGTCACTATTCTTAATTGGATTCGTCATACTCAAAAGCCCTAATCCGATGCATGAGGTTATTCTATAAAACATAGAGGGGTGATTTTCCGCAAACGCATCAGTTTTCGGCCATCTTTGATTTCGGCGGCCATTTTGACCCATATAGGGTAATTTTTGAACCTGGCACTATTCTTCATTGGACTTCTCCTACTCAAAAACCCCAACCCTGAGATTTTTACAAAATAGTAATGAAAACTACATGTCCTTCACATATTCTCATAATTTGTATTGTCTAGTAGTTTTTTTTGTAATCAGCGACAATTTTGTTAATTTCTTGGGTTGTATGGCTGTGGGTGGTGTCTGAACATGTTTGGGTGCAGTCAGAATGGGCGTGAGTATTGGTAGAACAGGGAGTACTGTCATTAGGTGGGATATATTTGTTGTGATTATATTCACAACACATTTGCTCTGTACTTGGGCTATGACGGTGTGTTTGATGTACGTACATGTACGTCAAATAGTGAAGGATCATTGTAATTTAGTGATTTTTGGCTGTCGGAATGGGTAGCGGGCGTTGTTGCGTCGCTTCAGCTCAGCTGCTGAAGCAAGCATTGTGTTTGGTTCGTTTGTATGTAACTATGTAACTATGTAACTATGTAACTATGTAACTATGTATGTATGTCTGTGGACAAGCTAGCGGGCGTACCAATGAACCGATTTCGTTCAAACTTTACACAACTATGAGGTTTGAGGCGACACCGAAGTGATTCGATTTTGGGCAATCTGCCAATTAAACTGAGCTTTCTAGAAGCGTTTTTATGACATTTTTAATAATATTCAATGCACTTAGCCTTCAAGAAAGAAATCAATATTCCAAGCAACAGCAAAATTGATTATTGGATTTGAAACAGATATTGATTATCATCTTGTTATTCAGTACTATTGTATGGCAACACAAATATCTTTTTGCTGGATATATTGATTCTGATTCATTTTGATGTTTTCTCCTCAAATTCATAAATTTCTTGATTGCAAAGTATACATTATTTCAGTATATACAATGTATCTTAATTGCCCATAATGGGTAGCGGGCGTTGAACACTTTTGATCTAGTAGATAGTGATGGGTGCGAGGGTGGGGTGGAGGTAGAACAGTGGTGGGAGCTGTCAGGACGATAGCTGGGGTGCCAGGACAGTGCAAATGGTGCTGACCAGTATTATACAATGTTTGTTCCTAAATAAAGTGGGGGGAGGTAGATTGGTAATGGCAGTTTTACTTAAGAAATAGGACATATGCATATATTTCCTGTAACTGATTTGTCGTCCTCACGGGTACGCATTGACTTTCATGGAACATTTTCCTACACGTGGCTGTTGTACTGTAGCAAAGCGGAAGGCAAGCAAGTTTGAACACGGGAAAAGATGGGAATTTGCTCAAAAAGATATGCATTAAATTGGGTCAACATTATTTATTTGTTTGTACTCCCTGAACCTAGTATTGCAAAGTACTCCTGTCCGTGATATTGCCCGTGATTCTCACGGGGTCTTGCTAGTCTTTATGATTATTCATTTTCCTGTTTATTGCAGCAAATAGAGCATTATGTTCCAGCCATATTGAGACACTGATATTTTCAATCACGAGATTTAAATAATCAATCCTTTTGGTCACTTTCTGTTAACTGTGATATTTAAACAAAACGAAGCTGAAACATATCACCGTCTTTCTTTAAGCCATGTTTTCACATGGCCATCATATTTCAATAAATAAAAAGCAATGTCTGTTTGTATGGTCTTTATAGACCCCTAAAGCATACATCCTATCACCATGAAACTTTTGCAAATCAATGTGTGTGTTCCGAAGTGTGGTTTTCATCAAGTCTAAAAATTCACAAATGGGCCCACCTTTACGTAAATTGCAATTATATTTCAAAATGCGGACATTTTACCCCGCCTTTTATCTACCCCCTGCTATGATATGCCATAGACTGAGCTCAATAATGGTCCCTTCATCCTGTTCCGCTATACTATAGTTACAAGAGTGGGATTTTTACAGGTGTACTTAGTGGACCTGTGTTTATAGTAAGTGATGCAAGTTGGATATTATACGGCGCAATACTGCTGCCCCAGATATCAAATAGGTATCACTTTTCTTTTGTCATATTCTATTCATAGCATAGAGCCCGACTCTAGAGTAAAGCTGAAAGTCAAAATCTAAACCATCGCACTTACTACATCTGCGATCTCCGCCCGTTTTACAGCCATCTCATTCAGACGGCATCGTATACTACGCGATGAACGTGCGAATGTGATATTACCACCGAATACAGTAAAAACCTCTCTGTTGAGACAACCTCTATAATAATACCACTTTTCACACTTGCAAACCTGCATAACGCCAACAAAATGAACCTTTCTACATATATAGAGACCACTTATCAAAGGAGACCACCTACCATCGGTCCCAAAGGTGGTCCTAAAAGAGATGTTTTACTGCATGTGAGTGTGGCAAGTGATACACACTTTCCCACGAGTGGCGGGGCCAGTGGACACTTGGCCGGCAGGTGAGAGCTTTACGGCATGTACCCACGTGTTGGAGTGTGTGGGCGTACAACAGCAGGGTTAGTCAGTGCGGGGGAGTACGTGTAGCACAGGCCTTGCACGCGCCAGCTATGTCGGCTAACTCACTTCTTTTTGCAACATGTTTCAGTAAAGTTGTGCATAGTGATTCTTTGTTGATGAATATAATGCAAGTGTAATGGCAGACGGTAACACACTTAAATAGAATGGACATTAGAAGAGATGACCGCAACTTGTCTTACATCAGCATATCCACCTGTCATACTTTGGTTTTGCCCGTTTAGAAGTCAGTGGGTCGTGTGAACACAATGAATCAACTAAGTATGAGACTAATATCTCTCATTCACGAATAGAACCCAAGGTTTGCTGTTGCCTTATCTTCTGTGGCGTGGTTCTGAACGACTAGTCAAGTGTTATGAGCCTGAGGCCATGTTATACAATGTCTGAGATGAGGAACAAATCCTATATCAACAACTTGGGATTAGGTCAGTGTACGATTGGACGTATGACGCCAGAGAAAACAGAGGGAGACGTGAGCTGGTCAAATATGACAATTTACCCTGAAGAATAGGTGCTATTAATAGGTCTATGAGATTTCTTAGCTGCTACCAGAATGATTTTGATTATTTTATATTTTGTTTTTGCTTTTGTGGTGTTGTGCAGATAACAGAGGTTGTAATAATACCGACAAGTACCCTTGTTGAGAATAGAAACAAAAATCCAATTAGAGAAACTTTCGTGCGTGTGAGGGTTGCAGGGATGGAGTGGAGATAAAAGGAGCTTGCATTACTTTAAGTCAATAAAAATATAGCCACTATCAAACTAAATGCTATGTAAGGGACACTATGTTCTCATATATCGACTCACTGAATTGAAAAAAAAAAAAGAGCACTGGGA
Organism: Streblospio benedicti; assembly: GCA_019095985.1. Lineage (NCBI taxonomy): Eukaryota > Metazoa > Annelida > Polychaeta > Spionida > Spionidae > Streblospio > Streblospio benedicti. The sequence goes on from CM032663.1 coordinate 7,018,122, forward strand.
GTTTACAGCAAGAAAATAAGTGCGCATCATTAAACTCTACTCGTTATAAGGGAAAAAGAAGGCTTCAGAAGGTGCAATTATTCTTACACCGATCATCATAATTGGACTAATAGAAGGAAGGCTGTTTTTTTTTCTTCATTTTATTTTGGCATTGCTGTATTAGTTGCTTTACGTGACCGACAAAATGCAAGTCACCGGGACGTATGCGTGGTGGTGTTTCATACGCACGTGACCTGGGATTAAATGGGTGGATGTGTTATGGTTTGTTTTTCTTTGTAAATCTCCCATTACCATTTGCAATTGCCAAACACCAGAGAAACCTTAACTAAACATATAATCTTCTTCAAGCGCATTTCTAAAAGAACGTTTTAATTTGTCCATTCACTTCTCTAATAACCAGTCGCCCCCACCGGCCCTCAAATGCAAGATCAATAAAACCATTGTATTAAAAAAGTTATTATAAAAATATTGTTTTATTCATCATATTTTTTACATATTATAGTTACGAAATACTATGCAAGCTTTTGCTGCAGTGCAATACAATGATAATGTGATGTAGTAATGAGAATTCGGTAAGTGGTCACTAAAACTATCTTAGCTAATGTTTGACCACAGTGACAGTCACATATACGATGTATAAAGGCGGCCTAAATAAACAGCCCATCTCCTGGGAAAGCTCATATGAGATGAGCCGATGTCTCATTTACTTCCCCAGACATCCCCTTGTCCTATTGTACCGTTGATAGGTGCTGATTTGGGCTTATACCAAACAGAACCCCTGTACTAACTGGGTCTAAACTTCATTGCAGTTGAGTTCAACAACTCAAAAGCAATTCAGCTATGGACATGGAAACCCACTTCGCATTCACGAGCATACACAATAGCACCCATCATATACGTGCTGTTGTGATACCCAGTAGATTTTCATCACCACCTCCTGAGACCCCCGCTTCCCCATTAGCCAAGCTGAGTGTTATTTGGACCTCTAATGGCCTCTCCCTAGCGTCTATTTACCTGCCATCAACCTGCTATCCATCCATCTCTCACAGGCAAATTAGTTGAGAACAAGTAAGGGTGAAGTGGTGTCAATACGCACCTTTTTACGTGGGGAACCAAGCTTTAAAAAGTACAGCTGTACAGTACTTATTACGTCATCAGGTCAAACCGTATAGGTCACGTATTTATGAGATGGACAACTCACGTTGTACAATGTATAGGATATAGAATACGTATCACACCTCACCTCAAATTAAAACTGAAATTGTTATCTTATTCTAGTGGAATATTTGGATTTTCCTTCAAATTTATATGTTGTAAGAAAAGCTAGATTCTAAAACATCATGGTGATGTAGACTACCCTGAAGTTGCCTACGTGTATGCTGTGTGTGCACTGTTGTTACCGCTCGTTTACATGTACTTTCCACCCTGTTGTTTTATAGTCGGGTACGGTAAGTTCAAATTATGGCCAAAATGAAAAACGAATGCTTGCCAAAATTTGTTTTATTGATGTTTATGCATGCTTGTTTATATGAGAAGCTGAGTTCTGCTTTCGCACGTGTATCTTTTTCTTTCTCTCGTTAAACCCTAGGGCTTACCTGGACCAATAGTAGCGTGTTTGGAGTTTAAGTTATTCTTATATTTCATTCCATGCATTGTTGACGTCTGTATTGGAACAATGTATTTATTATTCTTTTGCATGATCACTTCTAGTCAACTACATAAATGTTTTGCAATTGCAATATTTTCCTTTATTTGTTTCTATAGTCGTATGAAGCACACACACATAAACACACTCGTTAATGCATCCTAATATATGTAAATAGGCTAATCAAAAGCTATATTGTCAATTCACCAAACAACCCTCCCCTATTCACACTCATTTTAACCGCTTGGATAATTGAGTCTCCCTCGGGGTAACACATCACGGATTTAGAGTGTGATGATATATCGATGTCACCAAAGCACGTGTAATTGCAGAGATCATTGGGCCATAATAGGGCAGGATTCCTGTTATTGTCTTGTTGCATGTACGCCATGCTGTCTGATGCTTTGCCCCCATTCGTCTTGTCACGTTTATTGCAAAGCACCTGCCACCAAGACATAACATAATGAATATTTTTCCCTTTGAAAATGCGTGGTCAAATGTGCCGTGAAAAAACACTAAAATTCTATACATATTTCTCCAGCATCACGTGATGCCTTGTTTCAGCTACCCCTCTTATGGATCACTCTGTCTTGTTGTAGTTGCCACTATCTCCTATCCCCTAATCTCACTAATCTCACTAAGCTAGCCCACTTAAGCGCGCGCGTGCGGCTATTACACCTTCATTGGTGACAACAGACGGGTGGAGAAGGCTCCTCGTGGTTGACCTGCACAGCAGTAACCACATATGCAGGGCCGACTGCTGGTTTGCGAGGACACTTAGAACAAATAGCATTGATCTTAGCAGTGACCTTGGCACGTTGTCTCTTCACCTTGCTGAGTAGACGAGTTACGTCTATATCTGGTCTATGTGATATGATTGGACGAGCCAATGTTTTCACCCGTTTTGCCCTCCACCTGTTGAGTTGCACATTGGATTTCTAAATGTAAAGTTAAGAATTTTATTTTCATGGTTAGACTTTAGAAGACGTTGCACTGATCAAATAGTAATTAAATTAATTTGGCTGCTTCGTACTTGAGCTTGTTAATCGCGTAACGAGAAGACGCTGGAGTGGTTGATGGGATAAAAAAGTTGGTGCTATGCACTACACTTAACATATGTGCACCCATCACAGCTTTCAAGTCAAGACGCTGCATAAGCCTCATAGTAGGCACATGCGAAACTTTTTAAAACGTATATTGAATAATCATGATTATTTACACGTGGTATTCAAAATGTCTGCTTGATAATATGCATATAGTTAGAATTAACACTGCCTGGAGCAGTTGTATGCAAGCTTCTTTCAAATTTGCATCGACCATTCTTACAAGAATATTTACTATACCTTGGCTCAGGTTGGAGACAATGGACTGACATGAGCTGTTACTTTCTCACCAAATTTATTAACAATGGCCTTATGTAAAATCATTAACAACTTAATCATCTCGTCTATTGAAAAAGAAAGCAAAACAAAACACAAACGAGCACTGCTAATTGTTTATGATGGTAAAGTTCATTTAACTTGAACGCAAACAATCGACTATTCCGTATTGTGTTTGGAATTGGTTATCAAATAGCTCTGACATTTTGAAGAAGCAATAACTTTTTAAACAATTTTAGAATTTCGTATTACACATGCCTTTCGAAGTGAATGCCTCATAGAATTATATAGTAAGTTGATCAGCCAATTAAGTCCGCCGTTATGAAGAAACCATCAAATAAAATAAAATCATTTCTGGTGGTCTCAAATAACCTCCATGAATAGACCACCGCAAACCTCTATACACAATATTTATACCTCTCCACAGTGGTTCTAGTGGAGAGGTCGCACGGTACGTCGAGTACAGTTTCCATCAATGTTAACTTCATCTGACTGTGGCTATTCATACGCAAGGGCAAGATCGGCTTTAGGAAAGCAAGTTAGAAGAAGCAATTTGTCATCACACAGATGGCAAAAATAAGAGCTGACTCCTTGAGAATAAAATACATTTCAAAGAGCCCCAAACCCCACTACGTGATGTCACCCCAATCAATCAAATTTCAACCCGTTTTGAAACCCCCTTTTGCACTGGAAACCAACTTTGTTTCCCTTCTAGAACATGTCTGCTGCGTTGTCACCTCCTATGTTTCTCTAAAATCTGTAAATCTGTCTACAATGTCAAGTCACCCACACCAGACCCCCGTTGCACCCACGTCCGTCTGGCACTAATACGCACACATGTTGGAGTCCCACGCGGTGGATTTACGCCAATGCCAGAGACAATTGTTTCACTGCCTACCCCGACAACAGAGGAATATGATACGACATACATTTGTCCTCTTTTGTACACCAGAAAACAGTGATAATGAGCAGGCACAGTCATCACTATCCGCGCATATATCACGTAAATGTATCGTACAATACTCGTTTGATTCGTTTGGCAATGCAATGTCTTTGTAAGCTAAATGAGAACCGGAAAACGGCGGAACTACGAGCCATTTCCATCACTTTTTGTGCATTGATTGTTTGCATGATGAAAAATGACATAATACACAATTAATGACAGTGTATTTTGATCCTAAATGTGCAAAAAAACACTGATATATAACAATCACATATAGACAATCCCACACACCATGGATACACCAAATCGCAGTGTTTAATGATTCACATACATGTATATAGCAGTTACTGTACATGATGACCATCAAGACGCAATTCAACATACATATTTCATTTGTCTGTAAATACAACTGCGGTGTTTGGACCTTGAATGCGAAAAGTCAATTTCCTCATAAACTGTTGCCCATACCAAGTTACATAATCCAGCACAGCCATGTGGGCGTACCAAAGCCCAGAAACTTGATCATGTTTATTACCTCCCCAGGATCATGAGGCATTTACCATTGATACACAATTAATTTTATTGGTCAATCTAATAGACATTTATGGACCCTAAATGTGAAGAAGTCGATCCCATCATGTACTGTAGCCAAGGTCAACTTGTACCATCCAGCACCGCGCCTCCGCATGTACCGTAACTCTCGGTTACCATTATTACCGGAGGCGATTATACACAGATAGACGTCAGTCGAATGTATCGGCTATATCGGAGTTTACAGCAGGATCAGTAACCACCCACGTGTGGGGAAGGGTTGGGACAACACAAGGAAAACAAAGCAATGGTAATCGTGTATTTATAACTTTTCAAGTGACCCAAGATGGCCACAATTGTTGACATTGAATAAAGAACAATCGACCCGGATAGGCCAATTGCATAGGTACGGGATCACTGGTTTGAGTCCCCAGCTGATCACCAACGTAAGCACTTGGCAATGTGACCTTCAAATGCAATCAGCAATATATCCGTGTGTCCTTGGTTGTCGTCTTCCGCAACAGTCTCGCCAGTGTTTCCTGGGCGACATTACGTCATCAAGTCACATTCCTAATTATTGATGACGTCATACGTCTGGCTTTCATACATATGACCACATTACATGGCGTCCCGTCCCAAAGACCCCCCACCACAGTAGCCCATACCCATCAGTGGATTAACACCAACAGATCCATGCCCCTTCTCTCCCCGATGACGTCAAAGCCCGTCTGGCGCCTACCTGTCTGTCGTCGCTAGCCTCTACCCGGCCGGTGGTCGCTGTGAGGGCCAGGAACGCTATGATAATGGCGGCTACCGCGGCCGCGGGACGCCCCCGCATGCTGCTGCCTCCTGCTCGGAGCATCAAGGCGACGACTCGTGCTGCTGCTGCAAGGTAGGACGGGGGCTTAGAATTATGTTTGTTTGTTTGATTATCATTGAGGTATGTTATTATTATTCATACTGTGAAAATTTTGGAGAGCCCTGTAAAGCTTCGAATGGCCGTGGACTCGAACTCACGACCTACTGATACACTACCGACCGGTCGTCTATGCGTAGTCAGGCGTACTTACGGTAACACTAGCCATCCTACACGTTCTGGGACGTTTTCATACGGTGCCAGGTTTATGATCCTCTACGGATTAAGGTTTTGCCTACTTGGCGGCATTTCTGTGCATCTGTACTTTAACCCTAAATCTTTCCAATCGGCCAGGCGCGTGCATGACACACCATTTGTATATATATCTCAATACATTAGAAACAGAACAATTTAGAGACAGTGCACAATGACTACTCTTTCATTAGTTTATCAGTCACCTATTGTTGTTAAACTATTATGTTGACCTATTCTCACAGCACAATAATGTGAGATTAATTTCACATGATTGAGACAATTATTTACGTGGAATAATATACGTCCAATATCAAGAATTTTCATTGAATTATATAAGGAGTGAAATAATTTGCCAGTGCGTGCAAATGTATTCATGACCATTCACAAATTGCACTGACGAAGGTCTTACTTTTGACTATCTTTTTTCACCCCCAATATACCTGGTAATCCTGATACACTGACCGGTACATGACCACGAGAGGTCGGCGACACAATGAGTTAATTAATCGGGGCAATTAATTAGTACACCAATTATTGAGATTCTGACTCTGCAACTCGGCAATTTTCAAATAGACACAATGCCAGCTAATTTGCGTGGGCTGGGGATTGGACTACCACCATAGTTACCCGTTAATATGTTGATGACGTTTAGGCCTTGTAATTATGAGTTTAGAGATTACCAGGCCTGACAGTGGGCAGGGCACTTCATTGAACAACTATTTTCAACGTCACAATTCGAACGCAAGACAAGGCAGTACATTTATCACTACCTTCCTTCAAAAAGGAATGTGGGAGTTTCAAATCAACAACATTTATCGGAATTGTGGCCAATTCACACGTGCATGATAACAGTTTTTGTATGTGTAGCAATGGTATAGGTGTATGACATAATAATCCAACTTATTCAGTTGGAAATATTCGTCAATTATCAGGGAGTGTTCATTCTGATTGTAACAATAAATAATTAAGGCTCTACTGGGAGAGTTTTTGTATGGAATCTCCGCATATAATCCAATGAATTATGTGTATCATTAGACGTAAAAATCACAATGCACGCGCCCCTCATCATTTATGCAAATCTAGCTGAGATACTCATCAGCTACTACACGTGTGTGTAAATCATTGTCTTTGTACTAATTATTCATTAGAATCGAGGGGCCGAGGGAAACTATTACTCTGCATAAAGTGTCATTCCTATATCACAATCAACAAGTGGTTTGGCGGCATTTGCTTTTAATAGAAGACTGGGATGCCAATATATGTACAAAAGGGGGTGGACGGTAGACATTGTTTGCTAGCATACTCTTGTAATTATGTACAGTGCACGTCTGTATTGAAGGATTTTTGTTCCAGTTGATACAGCGATGTCACGTGGCTACTGCGGGGATTCGAACAGTGGGCCTCCGACCACAACCACCATGATAACTGTTTAGTAAAAGGCGCATTGACCATCTGACCATCTTGACAGAACTTAAGCCAGGGACAAAGTGAAACGTATCACAATCACGTATATACATTTACACATGTTTTATCGACATCTACTGTTCAAACTCAAGTGAACAAGACGTCTACGAAAGCGGAGGTTGTCGGGTAGGAGGCTGGCGGTTCGGGAACCGTATTTGACAATTATCAACGCCATCAATTGTTGCACACCTATTCAGGCTAAAATGACTAACACGATGCCTACTCCAATTTTGATTGCACGTGCATTGAGGTATTCTTCCTTTGCAATATACGTTTTGATTATCACTCTAAAAAATAATCACTCATGTGTTTTTTCGAAATGATAAAGCAGGATGCTTTCCTGGTTGTGGGCCATTATGCACAAGAGCAAAGCAAGTACAACACAGCTTTTATCAGATGTCCGTGTGCGTGAACATGGTAAGGAGAGTATACCCCGCATGGCCCACTATTGTAATGTGTGTTTACAATCATGTCTGTGCTGACGGTACACATTCATCACCGGGTCTACAAGCTAATACCAGTTTGTCAGTCAATATCAATTTATGACATAATGTCCCCCTGCCGTCTCTGGCTTGTTGATTCTAGCCATGACTGGCTGCTGTTGACTGAATTCCGAAGCCCACTACTAGTAGTCAGCGTCGGATGGTCGCTGTGCCTTTGTGCTCGCAGCCAAAACTCAGTTTCATCACTTTTTATATCTTCTTCATTTATCAGTCGCCGCGTCAGAACTCGCCGAGATTGTAGTACAGTGCAAACAAACAACAAGTGGCAATAACATACAGTAGAACCTCTAAGTCGATATAAATGCTTCCTCTGGTATAAACACGTTTCTCACAGTCCTTCATACAGTGACCACAGCGAACCACCTCCTTTAACAGAATACCTGTCTCTTAAGAGCTGTTTAAGCATTACATCGAGTATTGAATGTTGTCAGCAATTATCTGTTAGAGGCGTCATGGTGAGCAATGAAAGAAAAACACCATCACCACCAACAACACAACCATTACCACTCGATTTAGATTAAAACATTTCCAGATATCCAGATATAGTAAGATTTATTTTAGACCATGCTATTAATATGGTAATGCGCTGTTGAAGATGCATTTTTAAGAAATGCAAATCGAATTTAGAAACTATTTTTTATTTTTCGTTATTAGATTTAGAATCCGGGGTAGGCCTACATACAAACACGTGGCCATTATGAAGGCGTTACGTAAACCAGGTTAAGTGGCCCGTTACGGCGTCCTCACGAGAAAGGTGAATGGACTTTTTCTTGCCACTTGCAATAAAATCAGGCTCTGTTTTCCTGCTTATGCTACAGTCAGACATTTCCGATTAATATTGACTTTGAATCGGCAGTGGACTTGCTATAGTTGACAATTGTTTCGTCGTAGATATGTGTCAGTGGCAGAACAGAACGGACTCGTGTCGTGACACCTCTCTCTCTCATCTCTCACAGCACTGTGACTTCGAAAGTCGGGACATAACATACGGGACTGTCGGACAGGGGTTTTCTTAGCAAAAGTAATGAAATCATGTTCGCTTTCACAAACAAACATGCGCTTCATTCGAGTTGCATTATATTACCAGCGCGTTTGCTTGAAAAGAAGGCTCTTTTGATCGGCTTATACAATTGTATCTGCGCTGTGGCAAAGCAATAGTATGTCTCAAACTTGGAAAAGAACATAGATTAAAAGAGAGAGGTAACTTTATGGCAGATCTTGAGCTAATTGATACCCTAAATGGTATTTCGCCATTGATATTCGTGTCCATGTATATCCATGATGGCACACGCGGGTCTCATAGTATTCATACTCTCGACCACGGTCTAGTGCCGCTTTTCTATTTCGCAAAGTCTGTATCAGCAAGTGAGCTTAATTTGTTCGCATCAAAGAAGCATGAGACCTTCCAGCCGACTGTTGCAGCTTCCGGATATCCTTTTGTCATATTGACATAGATGTCAGGAGGCTATAAATCTCACATTATTTATGTACTTATCTGAATAGATAATTGAAAATCAGCTCAGCTGTCTTGATGGGTGACACCAGTGGCTAAACACATACATAGCAGAAACCCTGTGTTATTAAGACCAGTTTTAGATCACCCAAAGGAGCAGCTCCCAAGTGGTCTCACTAGAGAAGGCGGTCTGTGTTTAGTGGTTCCTAATATTCATTATAAAGGTCTGGGGCCGTAGAACATGGTCATCTTATGGAGGTCATCTTACTGCGACTTCCTATTGTAAATACCATTGTGTTATATGTTAAATCATAGTTTTGTAGTGCATTTTATTTATTTTTCAGATACCATATTAGATCATCCCCCTGGTAGTGATCTTACTATATTCCACATGACTACAACACCAGATCATCCAGGTCTCCCTAAGATATTATGAATTGATATATTCATAGTATTATAGTGCCATAACCTTCCAGGAGACATTGACCCTTTTAAACTCTTGCAGAAAGGGAAGGGACATTATATAGCCGGACAATAAACCGATCGTCTTTAGGCTTGAGCTAAGTCACACTGCTATTCAATGGGACTCTCCACCCAATACCCCCACCACCCCAACGCACTCCACACCCACTCCCGGGTACCGTGCATGGATACTCATTCAAACTGCTTTCAACCCACCCACGTACAGAAAAGTATTTGCCATCTGATGTGTTCACAGCAAACACTCCTATCGGCCATTATAGAGCCGAGGATGGAGTAAACCACCCCGGCAAACGGTTGCGGAAAAAAAAAATGCAAAACAGAACAATGGAGGTTGTGATGACAATATCACGAATTCTCTGCACTAATTAGATAGAAAAAGCTGTGAGAAATCAGGATGCAGCTCGAATGAGTGGGCCTTATGTGATTACGACGCTGTGTGTTATACCACTATTTGTTTTGGTTTTGTCCTGCAGTTTGTAAAGCACCAGTCTTACAGTACCAACCATTAAACCATCGGTCGGTGGACTGTAGGAGGGTCACATTTTCAATTAGCAAACGTCTTTTTACAAATTGAAAAACACCGTTTCCCCGTAATACCGCAAGGTAAAATCATCACGGATGAATATTCTTTCCCGGGGCTCAACCAGAGTATCATGCGAATTCAAACACAGAGTGGTAGCGTTCATTTTCAACGCATGCAAAGCTTTCTTTTTACCATAAACGTAGTGGATTAAAAAGCTTTCAAATCATTCCAGCCACGCACACGAGTTGACACAGTGCGACCACTTGATTTATGCGTCTACCGCCAACGCTGTTTGCACGACTAGCACATCCATAGAATTTAACCGTTCACGCTCTTTCTTTTTAAGTAGAATCTGGTGCTAGCCTGACGTGTCTAAGACGGATTGCTCCACATTGCAAAGTAGTTATGAGCACACAATTAATAGTATCTATCAGTTTAGATATTAATCGTCGTTCGCTGTGCGTTGATCACGGGTAACACACCGGGACAGTCAGTTGACTGTCTTCATTCATGGAAGGTAAAGCTATTTTGCGTGTGTATTAATTGCCCTTGCTCATACTTTTTATTGGTGAAGTATCCCCGATGCTCTAAAAAGATGACCATCCACGTCTTTTCTTTAAAAGATCCGTGGAAACTATCCGCGACACACTGTTTGTGTTTGGTGAATATCACGAGTATACCGTGTAGCTTTGAAATGTATTGCACACTTCTACCATCACACTTAATTTATTATGTAACTAAGCACACAAAATGCTGTTAATGCAAGGTTAGGATAAGTCACGAAAGATTATCGTAATTTAATCTATGGAAGTAAGGAGTTATTTTTTTACTGCACACACACACACACACACACACACACACACACACACACACACACACACACACACACACACACACACACACACACACACACACACACACACACACACACACACACACACACACACACACACACACACACACACACACACACACACACACACACACACACACACACACACACACACACACACACACACACACACACACACACACACACACACACACACACACACACACACACACACACACACACACACACACACACACACACACACACACACACACACACACACACACACACACACACACACACACACACACACACACAGACAAATAAATCGGAACAAATTACCAAGTTTCAAGTTTCCAACTAACAAACCCACCTGTTTCAAATTTCAGTGAGTTCAGTATATCCCATTCCATCTATATTTCTTTCACATAAACTTTACAAAACTGTATGTATTATCATTACGCTGAAAATGCTCCAATTTATGTACATGTAGGCTACTTTGAAAACGTTGTCACAATGAGGTATAGCAATGCGTACAAATGTCCAGATCTGTCAAGAAGCAATAGCGGATACATGTTGTCTCGTGATTTCTTTGTCGATTTGTCTTTCATTTTAAAATAAAATAAAATCTAAATATTTGAACTGACTAAAATATTAATATGTCTTATGTGAGAAACAATAGTAGCTTTCAAACTAAGTAGATTTTAAGTAAGCATAGTTTATTATTTAATTTTGAGGATTTGTTCTAAAAAATACTTGAATGTATTACACCTTTAGAAATATCTAGTTATAAATGTGAATTAGTTCTGAATATTTTTGGAAAATAAAAATGGCAAAGATAAATACAATGTTAGCAAACACAATATAAAATAAAGTTAATTCAACATAGAATTGTGTTGGCCAAATCTAAAATCTTTAGAATATGCATTTCAAACTAGTAATTTTTATGTACCCTGACGAGGCTACTGGGTGTCGACATGTTGAAGATAAATAGATAAATTGCATGATTGCAGCCTTCCGGTGGGTCGTTTGACTAAACTATCAATATATGCCCGTGTGTATGAAGTTAAGACTGAAACAAAACTTGTGCTTGTTTTAGAAAAAAATGTTATCAATAAGTCTCCAAATAAAAAAAGATCCGAATATTACGAACCTATTAACAATATGTTATGGTGATAATAGTAATAATATTCAGTAATGTCCAAAATCAACCAATTTTTCTCGTACCTATTGAACTTATTTAAGGTAGAATGTGCCCAAAAGAATAAAACAACATACAGACTTTATTTCAGTTATAAAACATCTTTTGTATATGTAGAATGGATTTGCAAAAGAATTAGAAGATTTTACCACTTCGTTTAATTTTAATTGCACGCTGAAATTCATCGGGACTTTATATGACGAACAATGCAAAAATCTCAAGTTTTAGTCTTTTTAATAAAAATATTAATAAACACAATTCTGAATGACATAAATCTTGTTATATAAACATTCACATACATAAGAAGAACTTATTTGAAAAATAAAATTGAGAGTTTACCATTCCATAAAAAAGTTGTAGCAAAAAAACATGCAATTTTTCACCAACATGGAAGATAAAAGTGTTCAGTGAGTACAGCGCAGATATATAAGAACACTCCTCCATATGAACATTGCTTCAGTGTTTTATATTTTAGTTGACACAAAAATCAAGAGATTAACATACTCTGAAAGTATAGGAGCAAAAAATACATAAATTTCATCAATGTAGAAGGTTAAAGTGCTCAGTGAGCTCAGCACAGATATATAAGAACATTCTTCCATATGAACATTGCTTCAGGGTTTTATATTCTATTTGACACAAAAATCAAGAGGTTAACATACTCTGAAAGTACAGGAGCAAAAATACATAAATTTCATCAATGTAGAAGGTTAAAGTGCTCAGTGAGCTCAGCACAGATATATAAGAACATTCTTCCATATGAACATTGCTTCAGGGTTTTATATTCTATTTGACACAAAAATCAAGAGGTTAACATACTCTGAAAGTATAGGAGCAAAAAATACATAAATTTCATCAACATAGAAGGTTAAAGTGCTCAGTGAGCACAGCGCAGGTACCAGATCATTGATCCATAACAATGAATGTAGAAGCAAATCTTTTTATCAGCATTGTTTATAAAAGCACTGAGAATATATTACATAGAATACCTTTCAAATTTTCATTTTGACTAACACTGCCGCAAATAGTCCGCCAAGTAGTCCGGGCGCCGGCGACGGCTCGTGTCGCCGTCTGCCGACTACAGACGACGACGGCGGCGGCGGCGAGCGGCGGCCTGGGCGGGGGTGGAGGGTGGAGAGGGGGGTCATTGTTTAGGTGGTTAAACTGTCTGAACTCTTACTATCATACATCACGCAGCACATAGATTACTGCGCTCGTCAAATAATATATTGCCTGGGAATTTGAATCAAGAACCAAGTGTTATGGTGATAGAGGCTTTAAGATAGCGGCACATATATTATGGAATCAAATTCCGCTACCCGTTCGACAATCCATGAATCTTCCAATTTTAAAATCCCAATTGAAGCACTGTTTGTTAAATGGCTACAAGTGTGCACTAACAGTTATAGTGAACTGTGCGTTGTATACACTGTAGATGGATTCTATACGTATTGTGTTATCCTGTAGATTTTCACACTTTAGCTGTCACATGTTGGCGAGTGGGCGATCGTCACACCGACTGTTTATTTGACGCAGAGTATTGTCGTAAATGGATTAGAATTACACTTCATTAATATGGCCCATGGAGATTATAGCCTAATTAATCCGTCACATAATCGTTGTGATTGGGTCAGAATTCTGCTAATCACGAGTCTAGTCGTCGATTACGTCACAGATTAATTGGTGACACCCACAGAACACGTGATGGTCACGAGGGCAACGGCTGTTTTAGGGAAACTA
>CM032663.1:7038050-7065690 GCA_019095985.1 Streblospio benedicti
TAGTAATAGTAGTAAACACAAAGAGAAGGCAAAAAACACGGAAGTGCGTAGAAACCCCTCCGTGAAGGGGGCTAGTAACAAATCTGCAACAAAGAGGCGTTCCAGCTCCCTGAACAGTCAAAGCCGGAAGCCCAGCAAGGAGCAAGGTGAGGGAAAGTGCAAACATGAGGCACAAGTGACATCAACTGAGAGGACGGACACTGATAATATGGCAGCAAGCAAGGAAGTAGGTAGAAACGGTTCTGTGACTAGAGCTAGTAACAAATCTGCAACAAAGAGGAAGCCCAGCACGGACCGAGGTGAGGCAAAGCGCACACGTAGGACACAAGAGAAGTCACCTGAGACGACAGACGCTGATAATATGGCAGCAAGCAATGAAGTGGGTAGAAACCGCTCTAGGGCTAGTAACAACTCTGCAAAAAAGAGACGTTTCAGCTCCCGTAAAAATAACAATGAAAGCTGCCCGCCCAGCAATGACCACGACTCATCATTTGCATCACACCAAAAGGAAAAGAATCATTGTAAAAACCGAATGAATTCGGATAATGATGACGATGATCAGGGTATGGTACACAAGACAACCAGCCCTACCACGTCGAGTGAGAGTTCGCAGTGTGGACATACAACGAGCGAACCCTTGCACCAAAACAGATTGAATGTAAAAGGGTGTCAGGAACCAGACAGTGGAGGTAGAAGTGAGCATAAGTCTCATGTAGCAAGTCCGCTTGACTTATTGGGAAAATCTATTAACAAATGATCGCAATGTGTCAGAAAAGCAAGTCATCCCGCTTATTATGAATATCCCAGGGGAACCAGAAAACTTCCAAGAAGGATATGAACATAACCCCCTGGAACACGAGCAAGCAGAATCTGAAAATGAACAGAACTTAGTGGTACACAATCCTGATGATTATGAAATTGGAGACTATCGACTAGGATACGAGCAAACAGAATCTAAAAATGGACAACAATTACTGATAAGTGCGCAATACAAACAAGGAAATGTTTCAGAAGATAAGGATGGCACACAAGAATTAAGTCGTGAAGACCGACTCTTTCAAATGCAAGAGGACTTATGACTGAAACATGTTAATACGATGACATTGGTGGTAATTCAAACTATGATATAATGATTAGATAATGATATGTATATGTATAGGATGAGAAACGACAAACTAGTTAGCTGTATGCATCGGATGATAGAAGAAACGTTCTTGTCAAGATGTATGCACAATTTGGATAGGGTATATTGATATTCATTATGACTGTTACAATACGTATAATGAAAGTATGTATTTTTTACCATGACCATACCAGAAGCAATATGGAAACTTCGAGGTATGAAAATGTGTGATTTGTATTTTAGAAGGAAATATAAATTCTAATAGATCGAAGCTATGTGAGATAATTCGGTTGAATCACAAAACTTACATATTCATTTTAAAAGTGGTTGGTTTTAAACTATGCACGGTTCTTAGTCTTATTGAATAGTTTTGTACGAGATTTTTAATAATTTTATTGCTGTATTTATGTAGGAGGATGCATGATATAGTAGGGTTATCCTGCATCTGATTTAGTTTTAAAAACTGGCTGTTATTGACAATTTTCATAAATTCCAAGTACTATGATCGTTCTGATCACTGCAAACAACTAATAACTAGAATCATATTTTGCTATTGTGTTTGATGTTGCATATTTCTCCTTTTATAATAGCATGTATCAAAATATGAATTGTATCACCAATAACATTATTTATTTACACTTTTCACGTCTATAGATTCATAACCATGACGACTTACGTATAGCAAAATTAGCATAAAAATACAAATGATGATAATACAATGTAAATGAAAAGCAAATACATGGCATCACTATTTCTCTGTTGAGACTGCTTGCAAACGTATACTTCACGCATTGGACTGCCAGTCATCTGAGATAAACATTGGTTCTGGTTCATGAGACCAGATCATTCATTGGACAATGGTGAGCCAATAACTTCACATTATTACCAAGATTTATTCCTTTACTATTATTACTTTAGATGTTATTGTGTATCTTATGTTGTTCTGTCTATGCCATTATAAAATGTTATGATTAGGTTTCTGTTGAGCCGAAAAGCTTAAAACATTTTGAACAATTTTTGACCATATTTATGTGTTTAGATATTATAATTTAGAAAGAACAGCTTAAATAAACAAAATGAACGTATTTGTATAGGATACATGAAATTTATGTGTTTAGATATTATAATAGCATAGACAGAACAAATATTGGATATTAAAATGAGACCATATGCTATGTACTAGGATCCATGAAATTAGTAATACTTTTTAGATGTATCTATCTAAACCACCGTAATGTTTAAGTATACCTAAGTCTAAATATATATGAAAAACGATATATGTATCAAACAAAGCATTATGGTTATTATTGATATTAATGCAGGCAGTGGAGGCACAATAAAACTATTCCCAATGCCGTCATAAATATTGGTTCCATAAAACTATAACATACAAGAAACATAATATTGTATATGTTTAAAGTATTAATCTAAACCAATATTTCCTGGTTCTAATTGAACTAGTTGCATTTCCCTTCTGCTGTATGTAGATGTAAACTACAAGTTCATCTTTAATACGTAATTTGCATAAACGTAACCAACCACAATGCTTAACTACATGTATAATGTGCTAATCACATAATCCCCATGGCATATTATTTATCACATAAACACCGGTTTAATCTGTGTATGGTCTGCACGGATTTTCCGTCAGTAGAGTGAATGTAATACATATACGTAAAATGTGTATGTATTGGTACTATGAATAATGGTCAATTTTACTATGAGGCATGAGTATGATTAGGCCACACAGAGATGGGATGGTCAAGTGTGCACACGATCGCCCATGATAACTGATGCAGATTTATTTGTCGGGTGGAAGAGAAGATGGTCAATAGCATAATTACAATTGTAGAAATATCGTGTATGTGGAATGGTAATTTCATAAGCGAGTAATTTAAGAATGTACAATGTATATATTAAGGCCATCAATCGTGAGTCCAATGTTAAAAGCAGCAGCGTCCTGGAAACGTCGCCATAAATAAAACTAAAAGACAATGAACCGTTGGCCTGTATGTTTTAGCATATCTGAACGACTGCTACTGAGATCAAGGGCTGCTCCAAGGGACACAACCCTCACCCGTCATCACCCACCCACCTACGCACGCATGCACCCACATCCATCCAGGGCGTCCGTCACTGACGCGTTTCTTCCAGACGTCACCTGTATTGTCATGGCTGTTTGACAAAATAAATAAAAAATAATAATCACTTCCCCACTGGAATGTCAGAGGGGATAATTTAAACCATAAACACCAGTTTATCTGTAATATTTATTGTCCAATGGTCCGCATACAATAATTAGTGTTCAAAAATAAAAAATAATCTATAAAGTATTTATACTAGCTCACCCTATGGTATTTTACTGATGAATGTCCAATTTTTTTACTATGAGGCATGAGTATGATTAGGGATTGTTATTATCATAATAGAGATGGGATTCGGAATCACATCTCGGATGTCATCAGACATGGAATTTATTTGAAACTGGAATTATCGCTCTTACGGACCAAATGGATAGTGTATATTTATAACAGCACGACGGTCCAATGTCAACAGTCGTGCGGTTTTGGTTTCGAGTAGGCGGGGACGTTATGTACGATATGTACCGTTCCGTGTCCGTTGGAGGAAAATTCTGGTTAATTTTGATTAATTGTGCGTGTAAATTGTTCGCCTTACACGTAGTCGTGTCGCACGTCCGACGTACGATGTCATAGCAACGGAGTTGTGAAACTATTATCGGGACAGTCGTTTTTACCCGGAAGTAAGCGGTCTCGTAGAAAACCCGTTGTCGACTCGACATTTATGAAGCAGTTTTCTCGTAAATTAAGAGAGATTGAAACGCACAGTGATTATGGGAACATTGAAATAGTAGTAAGGTCTAGGGCGCAAAACGGCACTGGTGGGTAAAAAATGTCCGAAATTCGAGATTCACTACGGGGGCGCTTTCCGAAGCAAAGGTTTGAATGAACAACTTTTTATCGTCAAACCTCAACACATGTGGGTAAAAACTGTAACACACATTGAAATGGACACCAAAAATATCGTCAATAGTGACTTTCAATATTGACTAAGGACGATATCTCAATGATCATATGGTGTACACAAACAATTTCAATGTTTATTATAATATGATACAAAAGCAAGTATCTACAACCAGTAGTATTGTTTGACTTTATTACATTATGAGGAGGAAAATACTTTGAATTATCAACGTATATTTCAAAACGTCATGCCATTAGGTAAGAAAATCACCTATTCCAACAACCGATATGTTTTGTATAGGGGAAAATACTTTGAAGAAAAAAAACGTGACAAGAGGGTAAGATTATTACCTGTATCAAGTTAGATGTATAATTTTGTTAAAAAACAATGAAAAAAAGATAGAGAGAGAGATACGTGATTAAAAAAAAAGTATATTTCCTGTAGAGATAATAAGATTAAACTGATTTTCAACATAAGCATACTTTCAAATGTATGGTTCTGATTCTTTCAACATCGATTCGTTAAAAAAAAATCTTGAGACACATTTTTGTCACAAGAATGAAAATGATAGTATAGATTAGAATATAGCCCTTTTAAACACTAAGACACCACCATATACATTGCATGTACATGTACGACAGTCTGGAAATAGGCAAGCAACATTTTAAAATTCGTGGGTAAGCTAAAAATTGTGCATATCAATAGATAAAAAGAAGCATTTCAACAATTGAAAGGCACACCGCATCATACATCAATGAAATATGTTTATTTAACTGCATGCAGTTATAACTTACGTTCAGCCTTTTGACACATAATTTCTGAACGTCCATACACGATTGGTTCCATTATGACTTAACATGATCTAAAAGCAATATGCATATCTACTCTATCTAAGATAATAAATTCAAGTTAATAAAGTCATACCATAACACTTGCAAAATTACATTATTGTGACACTGTCTTGTGCAAACATATATATTCTGTTTCCGTGAGTTTGTTGTGCAACTTCCACAGTTTTCATTTTGTTGTCGTTGCTGTGTACTGCATTGTGTTAGGTTTGCAGTGCAGCTCAAAATGTTGTATTGCATGTATTTTACCGTGGACCTCGGTAATTTGTAATCAACCAATGCACTAAACCGAACAGAAGTCTTTTATGAAGGCATAAATTGGAGTGTTGGCAGAATAATCTATTATAATAGTTAAAGATATAAGTGTAAGATTATGCCACAGAAAACTACTTATAAATTCGCAGCATGATGTATGTAATGAGAGCAAGACACCAGGACACACAATGGCTGCAAAAAAGAACAAACGCTCAATACGAATGTGTAACATATGTGAACGTACATTTAGTGCTAGGAGTGGTCTTGAGGATCACGTTGATAAGGAACACACAGACATATTTAAACCAGCAGGATATGAATGCAGAAAATGTTGTTTTAGCCACATTAATAAGGAATCTGTTGTAAGGCACTTTAAAGAGAAACACAAGCCATGTAAGAACAAATATAAGGTTGTGTGTGCATGGAAGGATTGTGGTAAAGCCCGCGTTCCTAGTCATCTGAAAAGACATGTGATCGGGCATCATTTTGGTATACAAAAATTTTACTGCAAGCGTTGTAACAAAGGGTTTCGGGATAACTCAATCAAAAGCCCAAAAAATAAAATACAAAAAGAACGGAAAAAATTAAAAAAGGGAAAAAACCAAAAAAAAAAAGGGGGGGGGGCCCTTTTTGGGGAAAAGGGGGGTTTTTGGTTAAAAAAAAAAAAAAAAAAAAAAGGGGCCCTTTTTTTTTAAAAAAGAAAAAAAATTTTTAAAAGGGGGGGGTAGGGTTTTAAAAAGGAAAAAAAAAACCCCAAAAAAATTTTTCCCCTTTAACCCCGGGGGGAAAAAAAACCCCAAAAGGCCCAAAAAAAAAAAAATTTTTGGGAAAAAAAATTGGGCAAAAAAGGGGCCATTTTGGGTTAAAAAAAAAAATTTTCACCCCCTAAAAAAAAAAACTGGGCCCAAAAAAAACCCTTTTTTTTAAAAAAAAAAGGGGTCAAAAAAAATTTAAGGAAATTGGGGAAAAAAGGGGGGAAAAAAAAAAAACCCCCCCAAAAAAAATTTTTAAAAAAAAATTTTTTTTCCCAATTTTTCAAAAAATTTTTTGGGGCAAAAAAAATTTTTTTTTTTTTTTTGGGGGGGTTTTTTTTTAAAAGGGTTAAAAAAAATTTTTAATTTTTAAAAAAAACCTTTTTGGGGTTTTTTTTTTTAAAAATTTTTTAAAAAACCCCCCAAAACCCAAAAAGGAAAAAAAAAAAAAAAAAAGGGGGGTTTTTTTTAAATTTTTTTTTTTAAAGTTGTTAAAAAAAAAAAATTTTAAAAATTTTTTTTTTAAAAAAAAAATTTTAAAAAAAAAGGGCCCAAAAAAAATTTCGGAAACCCCTTTTAAAAAAAAAAAAAAGAAAAAAAAAAAAAACCCTTTTTAAAAAATTTTTTTTTTTTAAAAAAATTTTAAAATTTTTTTAAAAAAAAAAAGTTTTTGGGAAAAGGGAAAAAAAATTTTTTAAAATTTAAAAAAAATTTTTTTCCCCCGGGTTTTTTAAATAAAAAAAAACCCCCCCCAAAAAAATTTTTAAAATTTCCAAAAATTTTAAAAAAAAGGGAAAAAATTTTTTAATTCCCCTTTTTTTTTTTAATTAAAAACCCAATTTTTTTTTAAAAAATTTTTTGGTTTTCAAAGGGGTTTTTTTTTTTTTTTAAAAAAAAATTTTTTTCCCCCCCCCCCCAAAAAAAATTGGGGGTTTTTTTTAAAAAAAAAAAAAGGGGGCCCTTTTTTTAAAAAATTTTTTTGGGGGCCCCCTTTAAAAAATTTTCAAAATATTTTTTTTTTTTTTTTTTTTTTTTTTTAAAAAAAAAAAAAATTTTTTTCCCAAAAATTTTTTTTTTAATTTCACGTCTATAGACGGGGTTTTAAAAAAATTTTTAAAAAAAAAAATGATGATAATAAATAAAAAAATTTGGTTTTTTTGGGGGGGAAAAAAACCTTTTTTTTTTTTAAAAAAAAAAAATTTTTGGGGGGCCCCCCCGGGGAAAAAATTAAAATTTAAAATTTCCTTTTTTTTTTTAATTTTTTTTTTTTTTTTTTTTTTAAAAAAAAAATTTTTTTTTTTTTTTTAAAAAAAAAAAAAAAACCCCAAAAATTTTTGGGCCTTTTTTTTTTTTTTAAAAAAAAAACAACATAAAAAAAAAAGGGGGTTGCTATGTATAGGATACACGAAATTAGAAAAATTTTAATTTTCTTTTTTTTAAAAAAAATTTTTGGTTTAAAAAAATTTTACGTTCCCAATTTTTTATCCATAATAATTTACAACCTTGGGTGCCAATTTATATAAAAACCCCCGTCGACGTTTTTTAAATTTCACCTTTTTTCTAAATATTATGAAAACGATATATGTATCAAAAAAAAAGCATTATGATTATTATTTGGGTATTAAGCAGGGAGTGGAGGCACAATAAAAAAATTCCCCCTGCCATTCCCTAAATAATTTGTTCCATAAACCATAACATACAAGAAACATAATATTGTTTTGTTTAAAGTATTAATCTAAAAACCCAAAATTTCCTGGTTTAATTGAACAGTTGCATTTTCCCTCTGCTGTATGTGAACTACAAGTTCATTTTTAATACGTAATTTTTCATAAACGTAACCAACCAATGCTTAATAGGATCAAAAGTGTTCAAAGAAACACTGCGTCGCTAGAACAACGTTGACTTACGGAGATACATACTGAAACCATCTGTTCATTCATTAAATGTATGCCAATGCTAAAAAAATTTGTGTACGTTGGATTTCTCTGCAAAAATTTTATTTTTCAAAAAAAGCGTGGGTGATTGAGACAAGAAAAAAAAGCTTACTGTTTACAACATGAAAAAAAACAGAATGTTTTTAAAATTTTTTAATAAATTTGTCACTTTTGATTGAGGCAAGAACCTTACAGATTACAGATTACAGAAATTCCTTTTCCGTAATTTCGTACATATTTCAAGTAAGACTGATGAAAAGTACGTCTGACGTTATTTCCAAATGGGGCGTTTGTTGTACTACGCACATATACGTAAGATGTTTAATATCGATGGCGTCCTGAAAAAAGTTTTTAAAAAAGCCTTCTAACATACACAATTTGGCGCCCAAAAAACGAATCACTTCGTTGTCGCCTCCCTACCTCATAGGGTGTGTAAAAATTTGAACGAAAAGGTGTAACGGTAAAACCTTTTAGCTTGTCCGGAGACATACATACATACATAGATACAAGAAACGAAGTTAAAAGGGTTTCGCTTCCAGCTACTGAAAAGGGCGCAACTATAAGATGCTGCTTTTTGGGAATCCATAATCCCCATGGCATTTATTTATCCCATAAACACCAGTTTAATCTTTTGTATGGTCTGTCTGATTGTCCGTCAGTAGAGTGAATGGGCCATTTTAATACAAAAATGTGTATGTATTTGTTTTGGGGCCCATGGTACTTAATGATGAATGTCAATTTTACTATGAGGCATGAGTATGATTAGGGGGACACAGAGATGGGATGGTCAAGGGGCACACGGGTCGCCCCTGATAACTGATGGATTTATTTGCCGGGTGGAAAGAAAATGGCCAAACATGCTATTGTAGGAATATCGATTGTGTGGCTTGGTAATTTGTATAAACGTGTAATTTAAGAATGTATACTAAGGCCATCAATCGTGAGTCCAACGTGAGAGGCAGACACATCCAGAAAGCGATCGCCATAAGAAAAACTAAAAAGACAATGAACCGATGGCCTGTATGTTTTAGCATATCTGAACGACTGCTACTGAGATCAAGGGCTGCTCCAAGGGACACAACCCTCACCCGTCAGCACCCACCCCACCCACGCACGCACCCACACCACCGTCACTGACGTTCTTCCAGACGTCACCTATTGTCATCATGTGTGACGTCAACTTCAAAAAGTCTGTCTGAGAAACCAAGTCGAAATTACTTGTATATTTATTGAAATGGATTTAGCCAATAATTAGTGGTCAAAATAAAAAATAATCTACCAAGTTGGCATCATTCTCTCAAACCTTTTACTGGAATGTTATCTAGAGGACATGTTACTTGTACTTTACTTCGCCAATGAGTGAGTATTACTCAAGTGACTTTCAATATTGAAAGGACAATATTCAACAATATACCTGTTTACAATGTAAACATTTCAATTTTCTTCAATCGTAAAAAGCAAGTACCTACTACCACCACTGTGTGTTTGAAGATATTATAATATGCTCTGAGAGGGAAAAAATTTTTTTTTTAATTATCAACGGTTTTTTTAAAAAGCCCTGTCCTTTGGTAAGATTATCACCTATTCCAAAAAGTTATAATTTGTAAAAAAAGGGCAATGACAAGAGAGAAAAAAATACAAGATGAGTAAAAGTTATTTCCCGTATCCATAAGATTCTGATTTTTAAAATAAGCATACTTTGAAAAAAAAATGTTTTTGATTCTTTCACGTCGATTCATTAAAAAAAAAATTTAGACACAAAAAAATTTTTTCGAAAAAAAAAAAGAATAAAATTTAAGTAAATTAAAAAAACAAATTTTGGGGCCAAAAAAATTTTAAAAACAAAAAAACACCCCTAAACAAAATTTTTTTTAAAAAAAAAGGAAAAATTTAAAAAACCCCCCCGCCAAATTAAATTTTTAAAAAGTTAATTTAACTGATGCTTTTTTTAAAAAAAAAAAAAAATAAAAAAAAAAATTTTTTTTAAATTTTAAAAGGGGGAAAACCCTTGTATTCCTCACAGGGAAAAATTTAAAAAAAAAGTTTTTAAAACACCCCCCAGCCCCCTTTTTTTGGGTTTTTGGAAAAAAAAAATTAAAAGCCCTTTTTAATAAGAAAATTTTGGGGTTTATTAAAAAACCCCCTCCCTTTTAAAAAAATTGAAAAAATTGTTTTTTTTAAAAAAACCCAAAATTTTTTAAATTTAAAATCAAAAGTTCAATTTTTTACATAGACGTTTGATTGGGGGGAACCCCCCCCCCAAAGGTTTTTAAAGGGGATTTTAAAAATGTTTTTTTTAAATTGTGGGAATTTTTTTTTACTATATGTAAACTACAAGTTCATCTTTAATACGTAATTTGCATAAACGTAACCAACTACAATGCTTAACTATAATGATGTTGCTTGTGCTAATCACATAATCCCCATGGCATATTATTTATCCCATAAACACCAGTTTAATCTGTGTATGGTCTCCATGGATTGTCCGTCAGTAGAGTGAATGTAATGCATATACGTAAAATGTATATGTATTTGCTGTGGCCTATGGTACTTATGATGAATGTCAATTTTACTATGAGGCATGAGTATGATTAGGCCACACAGAGATGGGATGGTCAAGTGTGCACACGATCGCCCATGGTAACTGATGCAGATTTATTTGTCGGGTGGAAGAGAAGATGGCCAATAGCATATTCTATCATTCCGTGCAAAAATCACCGCCAATAACCCACGCTGATTGGTCAATCTCCGTGCTCAATTTTGCGATGGAAAACACGCTCCCAAAAAAACCCCACGGCGCTAGTCTAACCTCCTCACAATATCAATACAGCCGCTGGCCTAGTAAGGCGCGTTCCGCGTATGGTCCGTGTGCGGAGAGCAACAGTTTAGACTAATTAAAACTGTAGGTTTTGACGTCTCCTTGCGCTCAAAACAAAAACGAAATTGACTCGAATGTTGAATGTTATAATATGATTTATTTTAAAATAAAATGGATTTTAGTCATGATAGAATGGTGATTGACCACTCGATTGTCGTGTCAATCGCAAAATTGAGCATGCTGACGTCTGATTTACCCTCACTTCGTTCGGGTAAATCAGACGTCAGCATGCTAAATTTTGCGATTGACACTCCAATCTCGTGGTCAATTCCTACAATTGCTATTGTAGGAATATCGATTGTGTGGAATGGTAATTTCATAAGCGAGTAATTTAAGAATGTACAATGTATATTTATTAAGGCCATCAATCGTGAGTCCAATGTGAGAGGCAAGCAGATCCTGGAAGCGATCGCCATAAGTAAAACTAAAAGGACAATGAACCGAGATATGGCGTGTATGTTTTATCACATCTGAACGACTGATACTGAGAACAAGGGCTGCTCCAAGGAACACAACCCTCACCCGTCATCACCCACCCACCCACGCACGCATGCACCCACCCATCCATATCACTGACGTTCTTCCAGACGTCACCTGTTGTCATCGCGTTTGACGTCGACTTCACAAAGTCTGTCTGAGAAACCAAGTCGAATTATTTGTATATTTATTGTTATTGAATCATGGAATTAGCCAAGGATTAGTGGTCAAAATAAAAACAATCTACCAAGTTGGCATCATTCTCTAAACCTTACTGGAATGTTATCTAGAGGGGACATGTTACTTGTACTTTACTTCGCCAATGAGGAGTATTACCCGCGACTTTCAATATTGAAAGGACAATATCTCAACAATATACCTGTTTACACAAACATTTCAATTTTCTCTTCAATCGTAAAAGCAAGTACCTACTACCACCACTGTGTTTGAAGATATTATATATATGCTCTGAGAGGGAAAAATTACTTTGAATTATCAACGTATATTTTAAAACGTCATGTCATTAGGTAAGATTATCACCTATTCCACAAGTTATAATTTGTAAGAAGGACAATGACAAGAGAGAAAAAAGTATACAAGATGAGTAAAAGTCTATTTCCTGTATCCATAAGATTCTGATTTTAACATAAGCATACTTTGAAATGCATGTTTCTGATTCTTTCACGTCGATTCATTAAAAATAATTGAGACACATTTTTTTCGCAAAAATGAAGAGGATAATATAAATTAAAACAATGCCATTTTAAAAAATAAGACACCTAAATACGTGTACATGTACGACAGTCTGGAAATAGGCATGCACCATTTTAGAATTTGTGAGCAAGCTAAAAAAGTGCACATGTCAATAGATTACATACACAGATTACAACTATCCTTTTGTGCTAGTTTTATAAGCTCACATTGAAAGCTTTTCGGACCTTCCTGGTCCTTCGTCAGTCTGCCAACTGCCTAATCGTCACGTGATCGTGGTGTGACGTCGTCGGCAGAGGTTGGTAGGATGTTGGTGTAGATGGCCTCAATAAGAACGTGGGGGCCGCCGACCTGCCAGCCATCTACACCAACATGTGTGCTTCCGTGGCCGAGTGGATAGGGAGTTGGACTCGTGACCAGAAGGTTGCTGGTTCGATTCCCGGTCGGGTCTGATGGTGGGTGTTGAGCAAACCTATCTCTAACATGTGGCACACTGCTCCGTGGTACCTACACGTTAAATAGGTACAGGTCCGGCGAGTGAACGCTATGTGAGTGATTAGCACGTCTGCGCTACGGTAGCGATGTGCTGTATGCTCCCCGGGGAGTTGAGAAGGATGTAGTGTGACAAGTATGCCAATGACCTGGTGTAAATATGTAAAGTCGCTAGAGCACAATAACAGTGAATTGCGACTATAAACAACCACATTTACATTTACATTTTTTTTTACATCCTACCAGCCTCTGCCGACGACGCCACACCACGATCACGTGACGATTAGGCAGTTGGCAGACTGACGAAGGACCGGGAAGGTCCGAAAGGCTTTCGATGTGAGCCTTTAAAACTAGCACAAAAGGATGGTTGTAAACTATGTATATAATGTAAAAGCCTTGTGCAGATGAGTATTCAATATATGCCAATAGATGATCAGAAGCATTTCAACCATCGAAAGACACACCGCGGCATACCTCAATGAAATATGTTTTTTTTTCTCCAACTGCATGCAGTTATATCTTACAGCAACCCTTTTGACGTATATAATTTCTGAACGTCCATTCATGTAAATGATTGGTTACATTATGACTTAACACGATCAAAAAGCACTATATCTGCATATCTACTCTATCTAAGATAATTTCAAGTTAATAAAGTCATACAATAACACTTAAAAAGTGCATTATTGTGACAATATCTTGTGCAAACATATATATTCTGTTTCCACGAGTTAGTTGTGCAACTTCCAGTTTTCATTTTGTTGTCTTTGCTTTGTACTGCATTGTGTTAGGTTTTCAAGGGAGTCCAAGAAGTTGTATTGCCTGTATTTGACCATGGGTCTCTGTAATTCGTAATCAACCAATGTACTAACCCCAACAGAAGCCATTTATGTAGAAATAAAGTGGACCAATAGCAGATAACCTATTATGATAGTTGAAGAGATAAGTGTAACATTATGCCCCAGAAAACATACTTAAAATGTCACAGCCTGGTGATTGTAATGACAGCAAAGTATCCGGATAGACTATGGCTGAAAAAAGGAACAAAGGCAATTCTAAAACAAATTGTGAATTCCCAAAGTGTGGAGATACATATACAACGCAAGATGATCTTGCGAATCACATAATTGAGATGCACTCAGACGCATTGAATATTATGAAATACATGTGCACACAATGCGCGTCTATAACTACCTACGACTCCATAGAAGCTGTTGAACGACACTTTAAAGATAATCACAAGGTCGGCAAGAATGAACGGGCCAAAAATACACGCAAGCCTGTGTGTTTATGGGAGCGTTGTTACCAACCATTCTCTAAAACCTATGTTCTGAGAAGGCATGTGTGGGAAGTTCATTTTGATATTCATGAATTTCGCTGTAACCATTGCAACAAAACGTTTCGCGATAAATCAGCACGTGACAACCATGAGGCTGTGTGTCGCAAAAATCCCAAAAATAGAGAAGTCACGGAAGACACCGAAACAGCAAGTAATGGTAGTAGTAAACACAAAGAAAAGGCAAAAAACACGGAAGTGCGTAGAAACCCCTCCGTGAAGGGGGCTCGTAACAAATCTGTAAAAAAGAGGCGTTCCAGCTCTCGCAACAGTCAAAGCTCGAAGCCCAGCAAGGAGCAAGGTGAGGGAAAGAGCAAACGTGAGACACAAGTGAAGTCTCCTGAGACGAGGGACGATGATAATATGGCATCAAATGAGGAAGTGGGTAGAAACCCCTCTGTGACTAGGGCTCGTAACAACTCTGCATTAAAGAGGCGCTCCAGATCCCTTAACAGTCAAAGCCGGAACCCCAGCAAGGAGCACGGTGAGGGAAAGCACACACGTGAGACACAAGAGAAGTCACAACAGACCACAGACGCTGATAACATGGCAGCAAGCATGGAGAATAACACATCATTCGCCCACCCAGACTACATGGATGATGGCTATGAACAAAAGATGGTGTGATGATCAGACATGACGGACGAACACTAAATCAGGTGCATTGGATCGATCTCCCAGGGAGTCCTGTGGAAACCGAACTACGTCACGTGAACGAGGGCCCAGGGAGTCTGGACGAAACCGTACTACATCAGCTGAACAAGGGCCAAGGGAGTGCTGACAACCACACACTTTTGGAGTCATTGGAATCGTCAGCAACAAGTCGTTCTACAAACGACTCTCCCTCGTCAGGTTTGCTTGATAACCCATATTCGAGGAGGAGCAATAACAGTTTTATAAGATACGAAAAAAAGCACCATCGATATACAATAGGTACAGTGCTAATACTAATATTATGTTATGGACAAATGCATATTTGTATGAACAGCTAAATATGGTCTCTTTTTATGTTGATATGCAAAATGTGTACTATTCATGTTTCATGCTGTCCCATGGTTAGCTGTGATATTGAATTGGTTTCAGAAGGACGGGCTATGTTACTCGTACAATGACCATGCTTTGCCAATGTTAGGGCTATTGTGAAGGAGTTTAATGTTTTATGTTGTTTTTATTATTGTCCAAATTGCCATGTAACTTGATTTTAACTTACAAATGCATGTCCATGATTTTAGAGAACACGTGCAGTCGTGCACTTGGGTCGTCGACCAATTCGAGATATTCGGTTCAATTGATTGGCATAGGATTTTACATCTCTAATTGTAGAAACAAGTACCGTTGCATGATACATAGCTTTTAGAGTTTTAATTCTAATTCAGTGTGCCTATTTAAATACAGCATGGACTCAAATCAAACAGTTATTGTATAAGTTATTCTTTGTCATAGATAGATGGTGCTGCAAACTATAGTCACTCTGCACGATATACTTAACACAATGTAAACCGACACAACACAATGCAAACTGTACCAAATGAGGACCATGTAGATAACCGCACTCAAAATGAGATCGGTACAATCTATACTAGCAATGGATGAGCAGCCTATTGGTTGATACGTTTGCATATCGATGGTTACAGGAGGATTGTGTTGGAGAAGCATTGTCATGTTTAAAGTTTATTGATATCCACAAAACCATAACCATGCATTTCATGACCTTGCATCTTTAATCCAACATATCCTAGTATCAAGGCAAAAACATACACTCATGAGCATTATGTATGTCTCTAATCAAACTTATTGTGCAGTCATAGGCCTCGTTTAAACACGCTGAGGTTAACGTTGCGATCGTGCACCGCTATTTTAACAACAAATTTTGTATTTAAGTATTTTCTGGTTTTACATATAACAGTAGTTTTATACATTCCAATTAGTTTTCTCTGTTTGCATGATAATTATAAAATTAGGGGTAAAACACAAATGATAGCGATGTCGTGTGGTTAAACTTGTACCTTGAATTTATTTAATTGATAAATTTGAGCTGATACATGCCTTCTGGAAACAGCAAATTGATAATTGGAAATTATAATTATTTAAAGATTTGTAGCCGTCATATCATCATAATTAACTATTATAGTATATCGGTCTGATTTCTTTGCACATACACAGAACACTTTTAAAACAAACCTTAACTAGAGAGTATTTATCATCATGGTGGTTGTTGATTAACTACCCAAGTATTCAATATATCATTGTGCCATGTTATCCTTTGAAACAGGAAAATGGTCAGGAGTATGGTCCTCTAAAAAGAAAAATAATTTAAAAAACAAAACAAAAACCCATGCATACGCTTTAGCTTATCAGGATTATATAATCACTTCCGTATTCCTCGTGTCGCTATACTATACTTGGAATCTGTAATTCCTTCATACTCAGTATGTCTTACAAAATTATACAGAACGTAACCCGGACTGTTATAGTATCATTAGCTATGAGCATAACAATCCAAACATCTTCCTAATTATATCTTAAATTGAAATTCGACATCGTGTATTTGACCCCACCCATGCCAATCCACTGTGATTCATTACTCTTTGATAACAGTAACCACAAATTTAAACGTGGCAACATTTTAAATAGAGAAGTATATAATTGTTATGTATCACAAACTTAGTCTTGTTTTATTTAATCAAATGGAACCAACGATAAAACAGCACAATATGTGTTTTCATATTTATTGTCATCAATTTGTATTACCATAAATTTAATGAAATACACTGCGTTTATCTTTGTACCCTTGTTTTAATTTGAATATCTTTTTATAGCATAAATCCACTACGGCACGCCGAATGTTAAATCATAATGTATGTAATTGAATTACAAGTCCATTCAAGCCAGTCAAACAATTGGGAGTGTTAAACCCTGTTAATTCACTTCACGTGTGGCAATTAAAACAAAGCCCGGATCAAACGGTTCTTCTACTTCTATACAATGCCTATGTGATGATACGATGGAGAATATCTCAATGGCTACAAAACTACAGTTGATTCAGTTTCAGGTTTTGCGGATATCTGACCCTGGCTTTGCCAAGCCGTATCATATGACCATTCGCAGCGCTCTATTTAACGAGTTGAAGTCCATAAGGAGACGTTATGTGGGGCGTTGGTGACGAACAGTCACTTTTCCAATCCTGAACAGTTGTCGTAGGTAAACCTTCCTATAATGCATGTGAACTTTGATTTCTTATTCATTTGAATTGATGTAATTGATGGACTGGTTGTATGCATTGACATAGATGATTCTTTTCACAGGTCTCTATTAGGAAATTTCACCATTGCAGGGACTCGAAATTTAGACCACTACCACTGTGATACTTATTCAGCAAGTCTGGAGTTAGATGGATTAGAATACTCAATCACACGGAGAGAAAGTTTTGCCATGCCATATGGCTTGGTAATGATATTGTCTCATAGTACGTGATACAAAGTTCAAATATGTGTGGTATGTCACATTCACGTTGAGTGTTGGTCAGAAATCCAGACGAGCGTTCTTCGTCCATTTCAGGTGATATGTGAACAAAATTATAGATTTTGAGATAGAACACGTTGTGTCAAATATATGTATGTTTCTCAATTATATCAAATCCGTTTTAAGACAAGCCTCATGATTTTATTTTTCAGTTTTGGCAGCAACCACCTTTTCTGCCATGTGGATAATATTAACTCATTGGTGCGTAGCGTTATTATGCCTTGCTTATTTTGGAAGCACTTCTGCGTCAACAAACTCCCTATCTATACCATATAGAAAATCAACATTGATCTCATTTCAACATGAACAATTTGCATATGCAACGAATGAACTCAAAGCAACGTTCACCAAGAAAAAAGCTCATGAAACTCACTCAAGGCACATCTGGAACTTGAGAAAACTGCTTCACTTCATTCACTTGAAAAGTGAACTCCTACTACACACCTGTACTCATCCGACACTGCATAAAGACCTGTTGGATCTGTACAGCGGGCCGTGTCTGCTGTCTACTATTCAAATGAACCACCCCAGCAGTAGAAGACATTTTCAACTCAAGATCCAAGTGAATGCGCTGTTCGCCGTCAATATCACGATGTATAGTGGCTATCTGCCGTACAGTCAGGAGTGCTCTCCGGATGCTCTGGCCGTGTTTGACGGGATGATCACGGCGGCTCCGTTCGCACGCCTCATCACTCTGTGCGGACACATCTACATGGAGACCGTGTACACGCGCTCCGCGGAAGCTCTTATAGACATTGTGATCACAAGGCCCATAGAAACCCTCTCTCTGCTAGTGGGTTACCAGCTAGCTGAGGCAGGATCAGTGTACCGGCTGAACGGATCATTACATCATAACCCACCTCTTCACCAGATCCAAACGAGAGAAGCACCAACTTGGGTTTTCCAAGAACGTCAAGTGCTCTATTATATTTGGTATTTCTACAACCCCGCATTCATTGTTAATATTAATAAGTATGAAACGTTTCCTGATGATGGGAGTGGTACTTTCGGCTATGACTTAGGGTCATTTACTATGAACACAAAAAGGCTAGTGGTCTCTCAGTTTGACTGTGATGACACCCATTCTGGATTTTATGCGAATGAAGGTTTAAAAGCAAAGTCGACGCTGGCAGAATCTAGTAGGATGATTACTTGTTACTCTGTGTTACCCATTGGGATAGATTTGTCCCATCATCGTTATTACTCTGCAATGGCAGTGGTACGCTTAGGGAAACAGCTGACATTGCACACAAAGATCATACACACTAACAAGACACAAACTTTAAGGGAAATACAGTTGAATGGGTCTACGGTCTATGTACCAAGACAAAATTTTCAGTACACCTTTTTTCATACAGTAAATAGAAGTATAAGATTTAAAGTGGACAGGCTTCTCATGCAAGGACTCCAACTGAATATGCCATTATCATGGATGAATAAGTTACCACAAAAACCACGACTGGACGCGGACATTGAAGATAACACAGCCGGTATGTAGTTGAGTGTGAAATTTAATTCTGATTGGTTTAAAGCATTTTAATGCAAGATGGCATATAGGCTGAATCATAGCATGTACTGGGTAGTAAATTTGTGCACCATTGCTAACTAACATGGGTATTGTTCAAAGAATGAACACTTATCTCATCTTGGGTTCCTTCATTCATGATATAAACAAGAATTTTAAGACGCCATTAGGAACCAGTAGAACTCACTTTTGGCGAGGCTTTCGTTCTTATCACAAAAACGTCTTCAGGCTGAATGACAGTCATTAGTTTTGTCCCATGACCGCCATGGCGGCGGCGATCACATGACAGCAGTGATAGGAAAACGGGGGGCAGGTACACTGGTACAGTGCCCCCAGTGCAGACACACCTATGTTGGTGAGACCAGACAGACATTAAATCCTCGCATTAAAGAGCTCCTGAACCCTAAGAGAGTGCCCACCGCCGTAGGAGAGCACATTCGAGACACGGGCTGTAAACAAAGTGGAGTCGATCATGCAGCGCCCGAAGGCTGCTGATCACTCTGATGACGATGTTACTTGCGCACTCCTCCTTGTGTTCTGGTGGACCATGTACTGTACAGACCGCCGACCAGCGAACTGGCGATGGCATGGTGTCCTACAAACCAGGTTTCACGAAGGGCCCCTCGCCTGGGGGGACTTTGCTACGGTGCTGACGCGCAATGATCAGGGCGTCCCCTTCACAATGCCACACGGGACAAGGCCGGCGAGGAGATAGCCATCGGCTAACCTCGTCAGAACAAGTAAAGAGGGCCTTTTCCCATCGGCAATAGCTTACCAGCCCTACATGCTATCCAACTAGTGTCTGAAAGGTAACTGAGGCCCTAATGGCCAGTCTCAGTACTATAAAACGTAAGGGAAGGAACAACAAGATGTGTGTAACAAAGGGGACCTTACTGCCTACTCCAGTGCAACCTTACAAAGGGGAACTTATACTCATCGAGATTGCTGCAATCTCGTGCACTGTAGGTCTAACTATCCAAATAACTGGTTTCGTTACACGGGCCACACCAAAAGCCCCAAAGACTTTAAGATTGTGGCAGGTGAGGAACTAGAGCTATGTATAACGCTCTGGAAAGCTGTGGAGATCCACGTACGCGTACGGCGCCCTGAAATAAATCACGATACCAGCTATGACCTGTCCCATCGTTTTCCTGTCACTGTTGTCATGTGATCGCCGCCGCCATGGCGGTCACGTGACAAACTAAGGACTATTATTTGGCTTGAAGAACTTCTTGCGATAAGAATGAAAGCCTTGCCAAAAGTGAGTTCTACTGGTTCCTAATGGCATCTTAAAATTTTTGTTTATGAGTATTGTTGTTTTCAAACGTTTTATGCATGAAATATTAAAAGTACCGCCTTCGTTCTAATAAGCTCAAAGTAAACTTGCAAAAAAGAATTTCAGCAAAAAAACAAAAAATAATAATCGCACCCAACAACTTTTCGGATTTTATGCATTTTTCTATTTTCTTTTCAAAAGTAAAAACAACAACACAAATGTCTAAAATGAATTATACAGCTGGTAAGTTTTCACCGCTTAGTGCAATGCTTTCATAGAGTTCCATGAACATACAAAATGTATAACAGCAGAGAACAGTGAAGTAACCATTTGTAAAACAACGACAGTCAAAAATAAGACTCATTATATTTTTTTTATCTCCTTGCAGGTATTTGCCCGTCAAGTGGTCTGATGATATATGATGGATTGATTCATATTGCCACACTCTGCAATGATGACAATTTCAAGATGCCTATTGGACAGCACTTTTATTCATCATCTAAGATTCTGATTATCATATTCTATTCGCTGACGCATGATATTTTCGCCATGGATGACATGGTGAAATTGGAGCTTGAAGAAAGTAATCATGTTGGACTGATTAGCCCGTGCTACTATGCACAGCAGCAACACAAGCTTCCTGATTTTCCTGATCCCCCAGTTCATCGTGTTAAACGTCAAGCAGAAATAGCGTGTGCCATGAGAATACTCCATTTTAGGATGCTCTCTTGGCTGTCTAGGTATAAACGTTTTGCTAATGGCACATCTTATTGTAAGATGACTGTTTGGAAATTTACGTTTGAACTGCACTTAAAGAGAGTTTTCCTGTACAGTTTCCCACATATTCTACATAGCGACATATGCATTGTAGAATTCATACTGCGTGAATTTCCCACCAGCCACCCTTTCATACATTTACAATCAAGTGTGAATACTGGAGGCTCTGACCGAGTGAAAGGTAAAGTAACAATTCATGAAACAGATGTCGACCAGCCTCAGATCTTTTCCACACACTTGTCAATCAATCATGCTGTATCTTTTCTAATATCTTCTTCCATATACATTCATTTTATAATGAATACATTTGCTGATGATTTGTTACTCATATCAAGTGTGACCATTCGTCCAGACTCTGTTGAATGTAAGAGGCCTACGGATCACAAGAGGAAAGACAAAGCATCATCCCCACCTACTTACCTCATGGACGTCAAATGCGGATCGCACAAATTCCTGATAGAGAGCATGACTATTATACATTTTGCCAAAACCTGTTTCAGTGAAGAGCATGTTGCCAGGCCTACTCAAAAGATGCTGCTTGTAGAAGCAACCTCAGCAGTTTATCTTGATATTAAAGGAGAAATCGTGTTCAATAGCAATATAACTATGCTATTCAGTGTGACAAATACTGAATACATTAATTTCAATATTGATCTCATTCAAAGAGAAATTCGCGACATCTACATATTTGTCACTCCATTGTTCACGGGTTATGCATCCTCTGCACCTCTACACTTAGTTTACAGTCTTGAAGAGTACAAACACGACCTAGCAATTCTCGATGTTTTCACACCACAACAATGCAGAATAGGTAGTCAAATTTATGGAAGACATGGCTCAAAGATACATTGTAAGCTATCATTTGAGGAAGGAACCACAACCTTAGCTATGTGTGATTACGTGTACGAATCACATATGGAGATGGGCGGTTCCAATAGTAGTTTCTACTATACTAATGGTCAGAATATCTACAAGGTGAAAATCCATGATATAATATACCAGTATGCGTTGGTTGGTCCATTCAGTAGCCTAAGAGGTGTGGATGCTGAGCAAATGTGCTCTGTGGATGACGACTCATACTCAATATTGGAGATGGTGTCCCAACTCGACCTGAAATTATTACATGGTCATTTTATGGGCTTACTACAATATCACAAAATGTTTGACCTTATGTTGTCATTAGATGTGGTATTTGTAAAGACAAATTTAGATTCAATGCTGATGTTTTTAGAGTCTATTAGAGGCAGCAAGGACAGCAGTGTGAATAGAAACACTGATAAAACCTTTAGAAATGATGATCTTTGCAATAATCTGAAGAGGCTTCTGTCCACGTCGTACATGCATATGAACCGAACTGTTAAAGGCTGCAATCGAGATGGGATGTGCAACATTTCAAACAGTAATACACACCATGTATTACAGTCTATCAAGCAGCTTAATGTAGACATTTATTGCACTGGAAATCGAACTGACGTCAGCAATCTATGTAGTGTGCTACTGACTGTCCCGGCACGGCTGGTCATGCCTTTGTTTGTCCCATGCCATCTCCGAATTGCTAATACTGCGGTAATGTGCCAGAGTATCGTGGTGGACACGATTAAAGATGATGTCTCTGATGCTGCGGCCCTTGAGTCACAAGCAATAGCAACATCGTTTCAAGAGAACTCTGCAATACCACCAACCGGTTTGTTTCATTGTCAATTGGGCGTGCATGTGTTACACTATCATGTCTGTGATGGTGTAGATGACTGTCCTGATGGACGCGATGAGGAAGACTGTGACGATGTATGTTCCACAACGTCTTCGGCGGCGATGGCACTCAACCACGTCAAACGTCCGTCAGTATGTTTCAGCGATTGTTTCTTTGAAAATTGCTCTTGCTCACATTTGTATTTTCAGTGTGGTTTAGTAGGGAAATGCATTCCTTCTTCCATGCTATGTGACTGTCATGACGACTGTGCAGATGGATCTGATGAGTCTTGGGATACTTGCTCGTACAGATTTTGCGATGAGATAACATTTTCCTCTTCGGCTGAAAAGACTGACTATGATGATGGAATAATCTGTGTAAATGAGTATAACTCTGGTAGACCTTATGACTTCGGATTTGTAGGAATGGATACAGTCAGCATGCATAACATATGTAATGGTAAAATTGAGTGTGTGAGAATGGCGGATGAACTCTGGGATTGTGAACACTTACTTATTTCTAACAGTTTACTTTGTCCTAGGGAACATGTGTATGTGAGCAGTAAATTTGTGGAAAATGGACAGGCAGATTGTAGCCATTCATACGATGATGAGATTTCTCAGCTTTTCAACAGCCATGTGGGCAAGAGTAGTAACTGCATAGTTCATGGGTTTTCTATACACTGTAACTCATTGATGAGTGCTTTCAGGTTGCAAAAATGGACAAAAGAGCTTTCATTGACCGAAGTGACTACCCCAATCCTAGCGAATATGCTAAGTTCCAACTCCAAATCGATTCGATTATTGATATTGAGAATATTGAATTCTCATATCAAGACTATTTTCAATGGTTTGTTCCCAGAGATGAAATCTGTTAAAACATTAGACTTGACAAATGATGATATTTTCTATGTTAGACAGGAGGCGTTTTATGGCCTGCCTAACATTACCACATTGGTTATGAAGATGAATAAAATCAGAGTACTTCCAGAAAGCACCTTTTGGAGAACTACAGAACTTAAACACATTGATTTGTCTTATAATTTGTTAGAAATCAAAGAAATCCCAACAGCACTTTTTCAGAATTTGAGAATGCTGTCGTCTAAAGTTGTAGATGACCATCGCCTATGTTGCTTACTTTCTGGTCTGAATGGAGTTGATTGCCGTCACATCAAACCTGCCACTGATCTTATTGGGTCTTGCAGTCAGATCATTTCAAACTCCTACTTGGAGCTGTGGATCATCATAGTGATGCTGATGATTGGCGTGGGTAACCTGGCTGCTTTACTCAATTGGCTGTTGGATTCCAAGCGAAAAACTGTTGTTAGAGTGATCGGTTCAAACTTGAGTATTGCGGATGGCATCATGTGTATCTACTTGGCTATAATCTTCGTACAAAACAAATTCACGTCCCACATCCACGGCTATGTGGCTCTGAAATGGACCAGCTCAATGACGTGTCGCGTGGCCGCCAGCTTGGCATTCATCTCCGTGGAGCAATCAAATTTCTGTACATTCCTCTGCGCACTCGATCGCTACCTCTGCCTAGTGGTGCATCCGCTCCAGCAACGCGGCCTCACCATCAGGCAGACCCACGCTGCTATCTGCCTCCTGTGGCTTGTGTCTGTCGCCTTCACCCTCGCCGTCTCCATGACCACGTTCGAGGTGTCCAACTCTGCATGCCTGTTGGCGGGACATTCACTTTCCCGTCCATTTTCCATCACTGTGCTCACCGTCAACTTTGTGCTGTTTGTGAGCCTGCTTGTTCTCTACGTCCACATCATCTATGTGGTCAACTACAAGAAAGTAGACATCACCAGGCACAATGCAGTCACCAGCAAGACAAAGAGCCAGCAGGTAAATATGATCTTTAAAGTTGGTCTCATCGTCGCCTCCAACCTGCTGGCCTGGGTGGTGGTGAGCGTGTTTAACGTGGCCTCCCTCAGTGGCTTGCAAGTGAACGCCTCAGAAGAGGCGATGGCTGGAATGATCCTGTTCCCCCTCAATGCTGTGATCAACCCCTTCCTGCAGCACAACTGGCTGGCCAGAGTGAGAATCGTCGGGGAAGCTGCTGTGCGTTTTGGTCGCAAACAGAGACAGAGGGCACGTGATGGTTAGTTAATGACGGACGTTGACACAGTGGTCCTCAGTAGCTCAGTCGTTAGCGAGTACGACTTGAAAACAGGAATTGCCTGCGTCGTAAGTTCGCGGCCCGGTCATGGGAGACACAGTGTCGCCAAAACCGATACGTCGTACGTCTACCACTGAGTTGCTGATTTCCACACAGCACGTCGCCACCGCACAGTGTTACTATTAGACGGTGGCGACGCCAAGCGGAGGTTCGGAAGGCTCGTTAAAAGGCGTGTCCCATGTAGAGGAGAGCCACACCTCTGCATGAAAAGAACTCACCTAGCTTGAAAACTATAGCTAGTGTGATCCCCCCATCCCTGAGGCTAAGTTGGATACCTAGCCTGCCCCTGGAGAGGTACATGTACAAGCACCACGTGGCCTCCCATTCACGCATAAGAGGAGGCCAGTCTCTCATCTGAGACTGGCTTACTTGTGAATTACATATCCAGATCCAGATCCAGAATCAGATCTCGGTGCAATGCTGTGTGGCGGGACAACGGCACTGTGCAGACGGTGATGACTGTGCAGATGAGGACGGTCAAAACGGAGACGTTATGGAATGCTTAGGGCCGTTTTACACATTTGAATTTATCCTTTATATTTTTACCATGACAAAATTCTTAATCAAATGCTTTTGTTGTTTTGAGAATGTTAATCTAATCAATATTATCATGGAAATGATCACTCAGTGACGCCAGTAATTGTAAACAGGCAATAATCGTAATATTTTTTGGTCATTTTTATTGCCTATTTGCAATTCCTAAATCATTTGTTCAATGCATGCATATTTTTAGTTAACATATGTACATGTAAGATGACCTATAAGCTTGTATGTAATTATGTATATAATGATCACTTAGGTTATTGGTAAATTAAAGATCTATAGTAAGCAATTCCACATTTGTTATTCTGTTTTTATTGTTGTTGCTGTTTTTAATTCATTATGATAAAGTAAATCTATACTTATGTTTGTGTTATTATAAGTCTACTTTTTTTTTTTGGTTAGTGCTCTCCACCATTATGATTCAAAGCTTGAAAATGTTAGGTAGAATTATATTTGTTAAAATTCCTGTGGAATAAACTCAGGAATGTTCCCTTTAAATCCGCTTTACATATAGGCGATGATATGAGAATCTGTGCATTGCATAAAGACGATTTTGGAATGAGATGGGGTGCATAAAACATTACAATTTTGCTGTTAGCAAAGTAGTATTACTCGCTTTCAAACCTAAAATTACGCAAATCACCAGCAAAATCCAAGTGCATAAACATTCCGCACACAAAACCCTTTCTTGTTTTAAGCAAAAACACACCGTAGGGAAAATTAGTGCCTACATTTTTGAGATTTTAATATTTTTATTCCCAATCATTGTATCTAAGAACTGATCACGTTTATGCACCGCGCAAACGCCAACTTAGTGTGGCACCCAAAGCCCGATGGTACGCAAAATGTGGGAGTTCCCAAACGTTTTATGCACCACACAACATAGCGGTGGGATACACGTTGTCCTTCTGTTCTTCTGTCATAATATGACTATTTTGCGACAATTCCTTTTTGAAACTACATGTTTCAGTATCAAATTGCAAAATGGATTTATCGCAAAGTTAGTTATGAATTCGTCCATCACCATGAAATGAAATGCATGTATTCCAAGTAAAGAATATTGATACATGTACATTCATGTTTTATGGGTAAAAACAACAACATAAATTCTTATCCAATATTTTATTGACAATCTATTATATTTTATTTTGAATATCGTGACTGAGACTTGTAAATCTACAATATAGTGGATCTCAAATTGTTATAATCTAACTTTGTATGTGCACATTGTGCATGAATATATAAATTATGAACACACGTGTTGTACAGTCCACATGGTGTGTTATTAGTTCAATGCATCATTTTCACTCAGTGACTAAAACTTTTATAGGTGCTTGTCTAAAAGATGTATCATTGGATAAGCTTTCTAACAAAATGTTTCTTTCTACAAGAAGTAAACTTACACTTCGTAAGCATGTATTCTTAATATAATTGGACAATCATTCATGTAAAGTATGTACTAATGTAAAACATCACATGATAGGCACTTTGTATACATAAGGTTAAGTGTTTATTATCTATTAGATTGCAATCATATAAAACGTTATAGTGGACCATTCTTTGCCTTATCAGTAAGAACATCCAACGCACGTTGACGAACGTCCTTGAAGGTTTGTTTAGATTCGTATCAAGAGAACGTGTCTGACTCAATGCTGTTATGCAATCCTTGAAACTATAAATCATATTCATATGGTGTATTTTTTCAAATATAAGCTGTTATCTCCATAATTATCTGGCATACATCTTAGGTAATTTCCTTAACCAAATAAAACATCTTGACGTTACACTGTCACAACACAACCCCATAAAGACAATAGGGCACTGCGACCGTTGTACTATACAGTACTGATGGCTGTATATTTTGTCCTGTGAAATCCAGTAACAGCAAAGGAAGAATTTGACCAGTTGTGTTGCCAATAATTTGATTACATTATACAATATTTAAAGTCGTATGGATAAAAGTTTGATTATGTAAGCTAACAACAATAAAATACAAGCAAAACATTACTGAAACATGTACATGTACTTGTAGATATGTACAAAACATATTCATGGTAAAAGTTTAACACATACAAAACAACGTATACGTATACTAGTCAACCACTATTTACATTTCGCTCGCTTGATACAATAAACGCAATGAATATATTATATTTCCAATAAAATATCACAAATTTACAACATGGTAAATATCAATTCGTGTTTACTTCACCTTCATAAACGCCATTTAGGATTTAATTATAACTATCATTATAAGCTGAAAGCTTATTCCGGTTTGTGTAGAAGCAACACGGCGCCCACTTGGCCTAGCAGTCTAGATAATATAAGA
>CM032663.1:7065790-7084294 GCA_019095985.1 Streblospio benedicti
GGGTTTATGCTAAAGCTAAACATATTTGAATCATTTAACCTAAAGATGTGTTCATTATTTCACATAAAAAATGCCCTTTAAAAACATTTAAAAAAAATCACTTCTGAAAAAATTGAGAAAAATTCTTAAATCTTGTTATACCAATGTTTATGAAAATCATCTATATCAACTAAAAATTAGAAATGTAAAAAGATTTCTGGGCTTCCCCCTTAATCAGGTGTATAAATAACCTCCAAATCGAGGCTCCTGGGAAATTCGTCCATCTCGCAGAAAGAGGACGTTATGATTCCCTGTTGGAGGTCAGTGTATAAAATGTATTGCTTGTTGAGCTACACTGCAGTATTATAACGTGTACTTGTAGGGTAAAATACAAGTATTCTTAGAACTATTGCTTAACTAACGTTTTACTACGTCAAATAAATACCGCATTTTAGAATTTCTTAAAAATATAATTACAATTTCGCTCACCTCCTCTGGCACCATTGGGATACAATTGGGTGTACAGTTTGCATTTTAATAAAAGACAATGGGGGAATTTTTTAATGATTGACTCTAAACTTATGTCCCAAAAAACTTATATCATGGTGATCCCGTAAAATGTCAACACGGCTTCTTCCACTCCAGGCACGGTGACGGGGCTCGCAGTGGGGCTGATGACACAACCAGCCGGCCCAAACCAGAAGCCTACACAGCTTGCTGTCTGAAGACAGGTGAATGTGCACACACTACGTTGAGCTTCAGAGAGATAGCTATGGAGCATCACCGAAGGCCCCAGCTGACGGTTGAGGCTCGCCCTCTCAGCTCTTGCCATCGTTACTCGCTCTGGAAGGAAAAGGGATCATCAGACACTACACTGCCTCTAGTTTTCTTTGTAATTCCATGGCTGTTTCAACCACCATTCATTAAATTTACATAATTTAGTATTTTCATTGTAATTGAAGTATTCATAGGTACTAATGCAATCACGTACAAAATGATTTGCCGTACGATGGTGTAACGGAACTTAAACATAGTAAGCATTAGAGTAATGGATTTGTATAGTTTTGACTTTGCTAAAAGCAATTGATACATTTCCGGAACTTAACACGAGATCCTGTTAGATATGATCATTACAATTGGAATGCTATAGAGGTCGGAAGTTCTTATGCGAGATGTAATATAAATAGGTTCTTTTGCGCGATGTAGCTGTCAATGGATCATACTAAGAAACAATCTTCGTCCGACCAGAAAATGGCTTGCGTCCAGTCAGTTTATTTCTTTCGCTTGCCTGTCAAAAGTCCACGCCGATGGCGATGAAGAAATCAAAGTTTGAACACGTTTTTGGTCCGTAATATTGTAAGTAAAAATAAATTGTTATGAAATAGGGATGGTTCATGTTGTGTTTCGTGTGTATCTTCGATAAATTGTTGCTACAATAAGAATTAATACTGATTTTACGACATTTTAAATTGCCCGCGGAAGCTGTCAAATGAATCGGCGATAACTGGAATTGGTCAAAATCGAAC
Source organism: Streblospio benedicti (assembly GCA_019095985.1). NCBI lineage: Eukaryota > Metazoa > Annelida > Polychaeta > Spionida > Spionidae > Streblospio > Streblospio benedicti. The sequence goes on from CM032663.1 coordinate 7,067,296, forward strand.
GTGATGCTGTATGTTGTTAGACCGCATAATATAACCACCGCAAAATATAACCAGTTATGATTTGCGTTATCGCAAAATATAACCACAGCCCCGAAAATGGACCCGGTGACGCAAAATATAACCACTGCCCCAAAATATAACCAAGGTGTAGCCAGCAGGTTAGTTTGTGCAGAAAATCACAAAATTGCGGACTACTCAATTTTTACAGTTTACATGGCACATACTAATGCAGCAGAGGGTAGACTCGAGTGCATAATGTCTAACACTAGTTTAAAATATGTAAGTTTACTGCTGCATTTGTGTGGGTTGTATATGAGTAAAATATTGGCAACAAATCTGTAAAATGTGAAGCCATTATATGTGCAGACATCTTGGTTTATTTTAGGGTGTAGGCCTATTGTGGTCAAACGTGGTGTGCACATCTTTGGTTTCCAATGTGATGAGACACTGGAATATCTGTAGTCCTAATTGAGGTTAGTATATACGAACCGTAACACCTATACACACAACCATGGCAAGCAAAGTGGCACCATCCTGGCCTTGAGTTTGTCCTTTTCTCCATCGCATTAATTGCATTTCCACTTATGGTAGTACGCGTTTCTTTGTATGTCTCTGTATGTATCAAGACCTCGGGTGCCGTCTGTTTTATAGTAGATACTAAAGATAACACCATGGCAGCTGGTGGTGTGAAATGGGAGGGGAACACGTGACACTTAGTGAGAAGTGTACACTAACAGTGTGTGAGCATAGGCACTCATTCTCCAATGTTCTAGTGTCAAAAGCTTCGAGTCATAAGTTTTGAGGTCCGCTTGGGCCTATTGATGACGTCAAATTAGTGTATATATACATATTCAAGAAAATTATCAATTTTGCTAAACTAGGATTTTCAGAGCTGTTGCAACCAGAAGAATGTAACTGGAATTACTAAGCCAATGGTAGATAGTCTCTTCTGGCTGTAATCCTATTATAATCTCTTTTCTCAGAATTCAATATTTACAGTGCAACCAAAGAAATAACCTAGTGAATGAAATTAAAGAGCATGTTATAAAAACTTGAATTGTGATCTTTTAAAATATTATATAATACTTTTCTTACAACACATACTATATTCTGTACGATTGGATCGATTTTATGGAACATGAAACTTGAGTCTTCTTTAAACAGCCATACTCTCATCTTTCTTTGACAAAAACATATGCCATCAAAATCCTAAATCTTACAGTGAGATTATCATTTTTCACATTGTCTTGGGTATCTAGGTATGCATGCCAATGCTTCAATTTTACTATTTATATGTATTACTTTATGTAATATTATCATACTATCATTAAAAGATATTTTACTGTATCAGACTACCATGAATGTCAATTCATAACTCATGAATACCGCATATCATATGTTTACAGCCAGTCTCGACACCACATGCCACTGTTAACAACATGCCTATAATAAGGAGTTGGAGGAGCTTCATTTTAATGTTGACCCTAATTATATAACTCAATTAGACACACTTCATGAATATGCTGGTACTTTTCCTGGCCACTGATTGGTTGAACACCAATAGTGCCAAAGTGTACAACTTTTTTAATCCCTTATGCAAGATGTCTATTTGCCTATTGCTTCCCGATATGCTTCAATACCCACACCATATGGTGGTTTAAAGTTATGCCCACGCACAATGATAAAGGCATCAAGAAAAATAACAGCCCCCTCCAGTGCAAACTTCAACAACCCAAAATAAAAATTGAACATGATACATAACAGTCCACATGTGGATTAGTTGCTCACAAGCTACTAGATGAAATACACTGAGCAACATATAAAACTATAAAGCATTTCCAAAGTACTTCAAAGCATTAATATTTGGTATATTATTAATTTTACATTTTAATTTTACATTGAGTTTTATGCAAACATTACAATATCCTTTGGTACCCTAACATGTAATAATTTCCTGCACCATTAAATAATTCTAGGGATGCGAAATTACATTAAAGTTTATTTTACATCAAACTTAATTAAGATGTAATTCTAAGCACTTCAATTTGATATACTAAATATAAATATATTTTTATATCATAAACCCACCGGGACACGCCGAATGTTAAATCATAATGTCTATAATTAAATTACTAGTCCATTCGAGTCAGTCAAACAATTGCGAGTGTTAAACCCTGACAATTCACCTCACGTGTGGCAATTAAAACAAAGCCCGGATCAAACGGTTCTTCTACTACTATACAATGCCTATGTGCTGAGACGATGGAGAATATCTCCACGGCTATAAAACTACAATTGATTCGGCGTCAGGTTTTGCGGATATCTGACCCTGGCTTTGACTAGTCGTCTCGTATGACCACTCACAGTGCTCCATTTAATGAGTTGAAGTCCGGAAGGAGATGTTATGTGGGGCTTTGGTGACGAACAGTCATCACGTCACTTTTCCAACCCTCAACAGTTATCGTAGGTAAACCTTCCTATATTGCATGTGAACTTTGATTTCTTAATTATCTGAACTGATGTAATTAAGGAACTGGGTGTATGCATTGACTTGGATGATTCTTTTCACAGGTCTCTAATAGGAAATTTCACCATTGCAGGGACTCGAAACTTAGACCACTACCATTGTGATACTTATTCACCAAGCCTGAAGTTAGATGGATTAGAATACTCAATTAATCGGAGAGAAACTTTTGCCATGCCTTATGGGTTAGTAATGGCATTGTGTTATAGTGAGTGATACGAAGTTCAAACATGTGTGTTATATCACATTCACGTTGAGTGTTGGTCAGAAACCCATACGAACGTTCTTCTCCATTTCAGGTAATATGTGAACAGACCTATAGATTTTGAGAAAGAACACTCGCTGTCAAATATATGAATGTTTCTCAATTATATTCAATCCGTTTTAAGACCAGCCTCATGATTTTATTTTTCAGATGTTTAGCTGTGTTGACAGCAACCACCTTTTCTGTCATGTGGATGATATTAACTCAATGGGGCGTAGTCTTGTTATGCCTTGCTTATCTAGGAAGCACTTCTGCGTCAACAAACTCAATGTCTATAACATATAGACAATCCGCATTGCTCTTATTTCAACATGAACAATTTGCATATGCAACAAATGAACTCAAAGCAACGTTCACCAAGACAAAAAGCTCACCAAGCTCAAACAAGTCACGTGCAGAACTTGCAAAAACTGCTTCACTTCATTCAATTGAAAAGTGAACTCCTACTACACACCTGTACTCATCCAACACTGCATAAAGACCTGTTGGATCTGTACAGCGGGCCGTGTCTGCTGTCTACTATTCAAATGAACCACCCCAGCAGTAGAAGACACTTTCAACTCAAGATCCAAGTGAATGAGATGTTCGCCGTCAATATCACGTTGTATAGTGGCTATCTGCCATACAGCCAGGCGTGCTCTCCGGATGCTCTGGCCGTGTTTGATGGGATGATCACGGCGGCTCCTTCCGCACACCTCATCACTCTGTGCGGACACATCTACATGGAGACCGTGTACACGCGCTCCGCAGAAGCTCTTTTAGACATTGTGATCACAAGGCCCATAGAAACCCTCTCGCTGCTAGTGGGTTACCAGCTAGCTGAGGCAGGATCAGTGTACCGGCTGTACGGATCATTACATCGCAACCCACGTCTTCACCAGATTCGAACAAGAGAAGCGCCAACTTGGGTTTTCCAAGAACGTCAAGTGCTCTATTATATTTGGTATTTCTACAATCCCGCATTCATTGTTAATATCAACAGCTATGAAAAGTTTTATGATGATGGACAAGGTACTTTTGGCTATGACTTTGCGTCGATTACTATGAACATGAAAAGGCTAGTGGTTTCGCATTTTGACTGCAATGACACCCATTCTGGATTCTATGTGAATGAAGGTTTAAAAGCAAAGTCAACGCTGGCAGAATCTAGTAGGATGATTACCTGTTACTCTGTGTTACCAATTGAGATAGATTTGTCCCATCATCGTTATTACTCTGCTATGGCAGTGGTAAGCTTAGGAAACCAGCTGACATTGCACGCAAATATCATACACGTTAACAAGACACAAACTTTAAAGGAAATACAGCTGGATGGGTCTACCGTCTATATACCAAGACAAAATTTTCAGTACACCTTTTTTCATACAGTAAATAGAAGCATAAAGTTTAAAGTGGACAGGCTTCTCATGCAAGGACTCCAACTGAATATGCCATTATCATGGATGAATAAGTTACCACAAAAACCACGACTGGACGCGGACATTGAAGATAACACAGCCGGTATGTAACGAGTGTGAAATTTAATTCTGATTGGTTTAAATGCATTTTAATGCAAGCTGGCATATATAGGCCGAATGATAGCATGTACTGGGTAGTAAGTTTGTGCATCATTGCTAACTAACATGGGTATTGTTGTTTTCTAGCGTATATATGTATGAAATATTAAAAGTTTTTTTTCAAAATTAAAAAACAACAACACAAATGTCTAAAATGAACTATACAACTGGTAAGTTTTCACCTATATGTACAATGCCTTCATAGAGTTCCATGAACATATAACAGCAACGAACAGTGAAGTAACTATTTGTAAAACAACGACGGTCAAAGATAAGACTCATGAGTTGTTTTTATCTCCTTGCAGGTATTTGCCCGTCAAGTGGTCTGATGATATATGATGGAGTGATTCATATTGCCACACTCTGCAATGATGACAATTTCAAGATGCCTATTGGGCAGCACTTTTATTCATCATATAAGGTTCTGGTTATCATATTCTATTCGCTGACGCGTGATATGTTCGCCATGGATGACATGGTGAAATTGGAGCTTGAAGAAAGTAACCATGTTGGACTGATATGCCCATGCTACTATGCACAGCAGAAACACACGCTTCTTGGGTATCCTGATACCCTAGTTCATCGTGTTAAACGTCAAGCCGCAGATATAGAGTGTTTCATGAGAAAACCCCATTTTAGGAGGCTCTCTTGGCTGTATATGTATAAACATTTTGCTAATGGCACATCTTATTGTAAGATTTATGTTTGGAAATTTACTTTTGAACTGGATTTAAAGAGAGTTTTCCTGTACAGTTTCCCACATATTCTACATAGCGATACATGCATTGTAGAATTCAAGCTGCGAGATTTTCCGTCCAGCCACCCTTTTATACGTTTACAATCAAGTGTGAATACTGGAGGCTCTGACCGAGTGAAAGGTAAAGTAACAATTCATGAAACAGATGTCGACCAGCCTCAGATCTTTTCCACACACTTGTCGATCGATCATGCTGTATCTTTTCTAATAGCTTCTTCCCTATACATTCATTTTATCATGAATACATTTGCTGATGATTTGCTACTCTTATCAAGTGTGACCATTCGTCCAGACTCTGTTGAATGTAAGAGGCCTACAGAACACCAGAGAAAGGCATCATCCCCACCTACTTACCTCATGGACGTCAAATGCGGATCGCACAAATTCCTGATAGAGAGCATGACTATTATACATTTTGCCAGAACCTGTTTCAGTGAAGAGCATGTTGCCAGGCCTACTCAAAAGATGCTGCTTGTAGAAGCAACCTCAGCAGTTTCTCTTGATGTTAAAGTAGACATCGTTTTCAATGGCAATATAACTATGCTATTCAGCGTGAAAAATACTGAATACATTAATTTCAATATTGATCTCATTCAAAGAGACATTCGCGACTTCTACATATTTGTCACTCCATTGTTCGTGGGTAATGCATCTTTTGCACCTCTACACTTAATTTACAGTCTTGAAGAGTACAAACACAATCTAGCAATTCTCGATGTTTTCACTCCACAAAAATGCAAAATAGGAAGTCAAATTTATGGAACGCATGGCTCAAAACTATTTTGTACGCTATTATTAGAGGAAGGAACCGCAACCTTAGCTATGTGTGAAGACGGTGGAGTAATTATAGAGAGGGGCAATTACAATAGTAGTTTCTACTATACTAATGGTCAGAATATCTACAAGGTGGAACTCCGTCATCTAAAATACAGGTATGCGTTGATTGGTCCATTCAGTAGCCTAAGAGGTGTGGATGCCGAGCAAATGTGCTCTGTGGATGACGACTCATACTCAATATTGGAGTTGGTGTCCCAACTCGACCTGAAATTATTACATGGTCATTTTATGGGCTTACTACATGATCACGAAATGTTTGACGTTATGTTGTCATTAGATGTGGTGTTTGTAAAGACAAATTTAGATTCAATGCTGGCGTTTTTGGAGTCTATCAGAGGCAGCAAGGACAGAAGTATGAATAGAAACACTGATAAAACCTTTAGAAATGATGATCTTTGCAATAATCTGAAAAGGCTTCTGTCAACATCGTACATGCATATGAATCGAACTGTTAAAGGCTGCAATCGAGATGGGATGTGCAACTTTTCAAACAGTAATACACACCATTTATTACAGTCTATCAAGCAACTAAATTTAGACATTTATTGCACTGGAAATCGAACTGACGTCAGCAATCTATGTAGTGTGCTACTGACTGTCCCGGCACGGCTGGTCATGCCTTTGTTTGTCCCATGCCATGTCCGAGTTGCTAATACTGCGGTAATGTGCCAGAGTATTGTGGTGTACACAACTAAAGATGATGTCTCTGATGCTGCGGCCCTTGAATCACAAGCAATAGCAACATCGTTTGAAGAGAACTCTGCAATACCACCAATTGGTTTGTTCCATTGTCAATTGGGCGTGCACGTGTTACACTATCATGTCTGTGATGGTGTAGATGACTGTCCTGATGGACGCGATGAGGAAGACTGTGACGATGTATGTTCCACAACGTCTTCGGCCGCGGTGGCACTCAACCACGTCAAACGTCCGTCAGTATGTTTCAGCGATTGTTTCTTTGAAAATTGCTCTTGCTCACACTTGTATTTTCAGTGTGGTTCAGTAGGGAAATGCATTCCTTCTTCCATGCTATGTGACTGTCATGACGACTGTGCAGATGGATCTGATGAGTCTTGGGATACTTGCTCGTACAGATTTTGCGATGAGGTAACATTTTCCTCTTCAGCTGAAAAGACTGACTATGATGATGGAATAATCTGTGTAAATGAGTATAACTCTGGTAGACCTGATGACTTCGGATTTGTAGGAAAGGATACAGTCAACATGCATAACATATGTAATGGTAAAATTGAGTGTGCGCGAATGTCGGATGAACTCTGGGATTGTGAACACTTGCTTATTTCTAACAGTTTACTTTGTCCTAGGGAACATGTGTATGTGAGCAGTAAATTTGTGGAAAATGGACAGGCAGATTGCAGCCATTCATATGATGATGAGATTTCTCAGCTTTTCAACAGCCATGTGGTCAAGAGTAGTAACTGCATAGTTCTAGGGTTTTCCATACACTGTAACTCATTGATGAGTGCTTTCAGGTTGCAAAAATGGACAAAAGAACTTTCATTGACCGAAGTGACCCCAACAGTCCTAGCGAATATGCTAAGTTCCAACTCCAAATCGATTCGATTATTAATATTGAGAATATTGAATTCTCGCATTAAGACTATATTCAATGGTTTGTTCCCGGAAATGAAATCTGTTAAAACATTAGACTTAACAAATGATGATATTTTTTATGTTAGACAGGAGGCATTTTATGACCTGCCTAACATTACCACATTGATTATGAAGATGAATAAAATTAGAGCGCTTCCAGAAAGTACCTTTTCGAGAACTACAGAACTTAAACACATTGACTTGTCTTATAATTTGCTGGAAATCAAAGAAATACCAACAGCACTCTTTCAGAATTTGAGAATGCTGTCCTCTAAAGTTGTAGATGACCATCACCTATGTTGCTTACTGTCCGGTCTGAATGGAGTTGATTGCTGGCACATCAAGCCCGCCACTGATCTTATTGGGTCCTGCAGTCAGATCATTTCAAACTCCTACTTGGAGCTCTGGATCATCATAGCGATGCTGATGATCGGCTTGGGTAACCTGGCTGCTGTACTCAATTGGCTGTTGGATTCCAAGCGAAAAACTGTTGTTAGAGTGATCGGTTCAAACTTGAGTATTGCGGATGGCATCATGTGTATCTACTTAGCGATAATCTTTGTTCAAAACAAATTCACGTCCCACATCCACGGCTATGTGGCTCTGAAATGGACCAGTTCAATGACGTGTCGCGTGGCTGCCAGCTTGGCATTCATCTCCGTGGAGCAATCAAATTTCTGTACGTTCCTCTGCGCACTCGATCGCTACCTCTGCCTAGTGGTGCATCCGCTCCAGCAACGCGGCCTCACCATCAGGCAGACCCACGCTGCTATCTGCCTCCTGTGGCTCGTGTCTCTCGCCTTCACTCTCGCTGTCTCCATGACTACATTCGAGGTATCCAACTCTGCGTGCCTGTTGGCGGGACACTCGCTTTCACGTCCATTCTCCATCACCGTGCTCACTGTCAACTTTGTGTTGTTTGTGAGCCTGCTCGTTCTCTACATCCACATCATCTACGTGGTCAACTACAAGAAAGTAGACATCACCAGGCACGATTCGGTCACAAGCAAGGCAAAGAGCCAGCCGGTAAATATGATCTTTAAGGTTGGTCTCATCGTCGCCTCCAACCTGCTGGCCACGGGGGTGGTGAGCGTGTTTAATGTGGCCTCCCTCAGTGGCTTGCAGGTGAACGCCTCAGAAGAGGCGATGGCTGGAATGATCCTGTTCCCCCTCAATGCTGTGATCAACCCCTTCCTGCAGCACAACTGGCTGGCCAGAGTGAGAATCGTCGGGGAAGCTGCTGTGCGTTTTGGTCGCAAACAGAGACAGAGGGCACGTGACGATTAGTTGATGACGGACGATGACACTATGATCTCAGTGCAATGCTGTGTGGTGGGACAACGGCACTGTGCAGACGGTGATGACTGTGCAGATGAGGATGGTCAAAACGAGGACGTTATGGAATGTTTGGGCCGTTTGACGCATTTGAATTTATCCTTTATATTTTCACAGTGACAGACTACTTAATCAAATGTTGTTGTTTTGAGAATGTTGATCATAATATTATTGTGGAAGTGATCAATTAGTGACGTCAGTTATTGTAAACAGTCAACAATTGTAATATTCTTTTTGTCATTTTTATTATCTATTTGCAATTCCTAAAGCATTTGTTCAATGTATGCATATTATTAGTTAACATGTGTAAGATAATCAATAAGCTTGTATAATGATCAATTAATGGTAAATTAAAGATCTAGTAAGCAATTCATCTTTGTTACACTATGTTTTATTGTTGTTTATCTTTAAAATTATTGTAACATAATAAGGCTATGCTTATGTTTGTAAAATTATATTTGTCCAAATTCCTTTGCAATAAGTGAGGAAAGTTTCTTTTAAATGGGCATAGCATTTATAGTCGTGAGTCTTGCTACATTTGTATGTCACATAGCTACAATGTAATGTAGAAGATAACTTTGGCTCTTATCATTTTAAAATATCAAACGTAAATTTATCACACCATATTTTGATATAATCGAGATAAAAGATTTGTATGTATTGCAAACAATGCGGCATAACGGGAAAGATCTGAGTTGTTGCAAGAATAATTTAGGTTTACAATGATAACTGTCTATGGAAAAAAACATTAGATACTTTTAGAAACGGTCTATGGAAAAAAAAACATTGGATACTTTTAGAATGACCATATCGTGGCGGACTATGGCAATATAGAGCCACCTGGTGCTAGCAATAATGCAACAAGCTTTTCCACATTAAATCCTCTTATGCGTGTTTTACCTGGATGTATTCACTCAATTGCTGCCTATTAGCGTCGATGTTTTATGATCTTAAAATATATTGATATTTGGTGTACAAAAAAATACATTATAAAGACGATAAATGTGAGCATAAAAACTGTGTTAACGTTGTGTTCAGCATCCTAGATGTCCACCGTCAATCTGGTCGACACCACGACCAGATTATATACTCGCCCTGGACAAGCATTTAGTTTGCCTTCATCAAGGGCTGATATATCACTAATATTCTTATTTGACACCCAACGAGTGTACTGTGGCATTCATTTATCAGTGCCGTCAAGTCCATAGCCAAGTTTGCAAGAGGTGTGAGCCAAAATATGTTCGGTGGGGACCCGGGTCTTCGAAATTAAAAAAACGCTCATGTTAAAATAGCAAAATTTATGCGATGTGATATGGGACACAAAAAGTTCGTCTGACGCTGAATTTGGACACAAATTATATGACCTGAAAGGTTATTCTTTACTCCTTAGATTTATACATTAATTAATTAAGAATGAATTGTGTATGTTTGATAGCGATTTGTGCTCTGTTTTACCCTGTTTTGCCTGCCCCGACATTCAAGCCTTCACTGGCGGTAGCCTTGACCCGGGGCTTAGCTTCCATCACACTACGGAGACAATTGGATGTTAAAACGAACATTTTGTTCTTATATGTATATTGTATATATGTAATATTGTAGGATATGCTGAATAAAGAACTCTCATAACTCTCAATTGACACTGGTTGTACTAATTGAAATGCAAACACCGCCTGAGAAACCTGTTACACTAACTTCATTTTTTAACATCCACTTAATGCATCATGTGCGTTTGCCATGCATAGGCGCATCGTTCTTTCTTGTAACTATGTTTATTGCATAAGCATGTTTGTAAGTTCTCCAGACAAGCTAGACTTTTTTTCCGATGTATGTTTGTCTCCAAACAAGCTAGACTTTTTTCCGATGAACAGATTTCGTTCAAACTTTACACAACTATTAGGTATGAAGCAACACATCTTCCCTAGTTCAGGGTTCATATATATTCATATCTATCATAGTGTAAACTAAATGATTGAGATACCTTGCTGTGGCAAGATGGAAGCAACAGCAATATTAATGTGAATTCGGGCACTTTGCCTATTAAATCGTCCTATTAAATCGTGCTTTCCACAAGGCCATTTATGACATTTTTACTAGTATTCAATGCACTTTAGCCATTTTGAAAAAAATCAAGGCAGCAGCAAAAGTCTACATGTACGCCCCCCCACCTTCCCTCCCCTCTAAATCCATGGCATGGGCAAAGGTTATTGCGTCGCTTCAGCTCAGCTGCTGAAGCAAGCATTGTGTTTGGTTCGTTTGTAACTATGTAACTATGTAACTATGTATGTCTCTGGACAAGCTTAGCGGGCATACCGATGAACCGATTTCGTTCAAACTTTTACACAACTATGAGGTTTGAGCCGACACCGAAGTGATTCGATTTTGGGCAATCTGCCAATTAAACTGTGGTTTCTAGAAGCCCATTCATGATATTCTTAGTGATATTCAATGCAATTAAGGCACCAAGAAAATCCATATTCAACCCAAGCAGCAAATATTGATTATTGGGTTTGAAACTGATATTGATTAGTATCTGTTATTCAAACAGAAACAGTACTATTGTATTGCAACACAAATATCTTTTGCCTGGATATATTGATTCTCATTCATTCTGATGTTTTCTCCTCAAATTATTCATTTCTTGATTGTAAAGTATACATCATTTCAGTATATATCTTAATTGCCCATAAGTCAACGTCGTTCTAGCGACGCAGTGTTCTTTGAACACTTTTGATCTAGTTTTGATTTGTATACTATTTTGTTGGAAAAAAACTTGCCGAATAAGCCTAAGCTCATATTTAAATGTTATGAAGCGGCAATATTTCTTAGCAAGTCAGCACAAAAAGTAGTTGTGCTTATCTAAAGCGTGCTTTCCTCTGGTACCAACCAGCATATCAGTGCGTTGTGTTCCACGAGTGCTAATTCTGTACACATTGTCTCACACTCTCGTTAAGTTGAAATGGCCTCTGTCTCTGTTCAGCATTCATGAGTCCTCCCTGAACAGAGACAGTGGCCGTTTCAGCCTACCAAGAGTGTGGGACAGTGTGCTTGGCCCTAAGAGGAGGAGGCACCCGCTAAAATACTGTACATGAGATTCATTGACAAAAGTACAGCTGTGGGCACATCAGCACGGGCTCTGTGCGTTATGAGTGTGCGGGCACTGGGAAAGTGTTTATTGAGGTGACCGTGAGAGCAGCATGCATTGAACGTGCGCTGCACCAGCGTACAACTTAAGCTCTATGCACGGTGTGATTTCTTAAGTAAGGCAGCCATACGTTCATGGTACAGAGAACGCACTGCGCCAGTAGTGCATCTGAGCCAGCAACGTGCGCGTAAATTCTTTGTGATTACACGACGATTAGCGTAATTTCTCCTCACTGCCTCCTTATGGTCAGTAAGTCGGGGCTGTAGAACCAACTCATCAAAACCAATATATCAGAGGCATCGTCATCTACCTACATGAGGGTAATCGATCATCATTTTGACAACTTTCACGCCAAAAAAACAACAACACATAATAAGGGGGAATGTATGTTGGAGGCAAACTTTCCCCATGTCCCATACTAGCTGGGTAAATGAGTCATCACAAACCAACACCCGTCATTTCTTGACATCAGGAGCTGGGCGCTCAGCTTAGCTTTCTCTCCAAACCACTAGCTCATCTTTCCCGCCAAAACGCTAGCTCAGCTTTCCCGCCAGAACGCTAGCTCACCGCTCCCTTCAAACCGCTAGTTCATCTTTTCCGCCAGAAGCCTAGCTCATACTGCAGCTTTCCCGCCAGAATGCTAGCTCAGCTTTCCCGCCAAAACGCTAGCTCACCGCTCCCTCCAAATCGCTAGCTCATCTTTCCCGCCAGAACGCTAGCTCAGCTTTCCCACCAGAACGCCAGCTCAGCTTTCCCTCCAAACCACTTGCTCATCTTTCCTGTCAAAACGTTAGCTCAGTTTTCCCGTCTGGTTATGGGATCCCGCTGGGGTATATGACCCCCAACATACTACTATAAATTATCCAGAGAATATAGGCGTTGACTTAGTACTTAAAACCTGGATAAACATAGCTTCATAGTGATCTTGATTTGTCAATGTTTGCGTGAAAATATCAAATGTGCGACCCAAAAATACACAGAATTTTAAAAAATTATGACCCCAAAAATATAATGGACGGGGAAATTATGTCCCAAAAATATAATGGATGGGAAAATTATGGCCCAATAGTATAACAATGGGCATCCGGTGGCATTTACGGACCCACCCAACCTATCAAAAGACCCCCCCCCCCGCCCCCAACACCCATCAAGATTGAAAAGTAGCAATTTATGCGATAAGGTTTTACATTATTGGGTATTTACATTGGCATTGGTTTGTTGATGTGGCCCAAATTGATATAGGGATTGATAGACGCTACGCTAACTCGCAAAAAAAATTATTTTCTTTCTTGAAAAGACTCCATAATTCTGACATTCTAATATTAACGGTTCAGAGTAGTTTCCATTTGTATAATTCACTTTTATTAAAGAGATAGATGGAAGAAGTTAATTCACACGTTTTAAGGAAATATGGTATGTGATTTCATGTACATGTACATGTGAGACTGGGTTTTTTTAATATTTTATTTTCATATATCTGTTTTATTTATTGTATAACAATCTGTGATGTGGACGTTATGTCTGGAATAAAGAATGATAATAATATTAGCAAGATGAAGTAGACAAAGTATTCTTTCTAAAGCAATGCATTCAAAGAACAACATTGTTTCGACAGACAAAATTAAAAAATGTACAAATTGTGTGGCCCAAAATAATACATTCTATCATTCCGTGCAAATATCTCCGCCAATAATGATTGGTCAATGAGCGTGCTCAATTTTGCGATGGAAAACACGCTCCAGAGCGCGTGGACGGCGCTAGTCTAAACTCCTCACATTATCAATACAGCCGCTGACGTCGCAAGGCGTGTTCCGTGTAGCGGAGAGCAGAAGTTTAGACTAACGCCGCAGTAGTGGTCTCCACGCGCTCAAAACAAACGAAATTGACTTGCAATGAGAATGTTATAATATGATTTATTTTAAAATAAAATGGATTTTAGTCATGATAGAATGGTGATTGACCACTCGATTGTCGTGTCAATCGTGAAATTGAGCATGATGATTGACACCCAATTTACGTGTTAGGCATAGAACTATTATCGTAGTATCAACAACATATAATCAATCTAACAATTCCAGGGTCTGATCAGTTTATAACAGTGAGTGTAATAACAGTGAAAAATATCGTGTATATCGTGTATAGATTAATTAGATTTCTATTTTATATGGATTGATTTACTAATTTTGAGATAAAAACTTATGGTCCGAAAATATGACTGGATGTTTATAGGGATTTATCTCAAAAGTAGTCCATTAGTCGATATTGTGTATTTGTACAATTCCTCTCAAAATTTTACATGATCAAGGATCATATTATGCTCTCTACAACGTTTTACAACAGCCAACATGGAAAAACCTACCCCAAACAGGAAGACAGTTGACATTTGAGAACAACATCACAAAATGAAATCACTTCATTTTCAAAATAAAACCCTCTTGTCAAATGTTTAAGTAAACCCTTCACAAAATTTATGATGTTTACTAAGTACATACTATCCGCATTGACTTCTTTTCCAATGTAGAATGTGGATCAGAATAAGTGAATGTCATATCAAGAATTCCTGTAATCAAGCTCCATACGAGGTAAATGAGGCAACTGGCTCCTATGTTTTGAGTTTTTTTTCCTTCTTCCACCCCGCCCCTTTATTTGTCAAACTCAGCGTGTAGATCTAACTGATTTTCAACATATTTGTTTTTCTGATCTAAAATTGCTTTGAATGGAACTTCGAAGAGTATACTTTCCTCTCTGATATAAAGTAGTCTCAGAAGCTAAGAAAAAGGGGCTGAGTTCAAAATTTTAGCACGCCCCCATCCTCCCTTTGATCCTTTGCTTAGTATCCTCACTCAACTTGTTTAGCCCCCTGTTTTTTTTTCAATTCTGGCTACGGCTATGGTAATTATCAATAAGCATAGGACTGTTTTCATCTCCACCCAGCTTGTTCTGTGGCAGGAAGTAGAGCAATCTCATCATGAAGTACGTACTGTCTTTCTTCAAGTACGTGTAATTCTTCACATACAACCTGAGGTCTTCCTGCATATCTGCCTCTGCTATTTCATCATACATGATTACCAAGAGACGGCTCTTTTTGTACGAGAAATCAAATGACCTGGCAGTTATGAACTCATGCATGCAGACATTGCTGTTCATGAAGGCCTGAGAAACAATACACAATGTCCTCTTGCTATAATGCACCGCTCGTTCGACGTTCTCGGCGATTGTTGTTCCGGGAAGAAAGTGGCTTTCATGACAGCATACTCGAAAACCATGTTGCTGGAGTTGAGTCATCAGCTCCCGAGACCATTCATCGTCATCATTGCTATAGGACACAAACACGTCAAACTTCTTGTCTTCATTGTCACACTCATCTTTGTCATATGGGTGAAAACCAATTTTTCGATACATCAGAAAACGAAATTCATCTATGATTTCGTTTCTTTTTTTGCCATTCATCAATTTGATGATAACCGGTACAGATGCAACTAACAGGACTCTTATAAAAAATTGTGCTGGTACAAATAAATCGATAGTCAGCCAACGTGGACAGTTGATTTTCTGCATTGTACCAAGGACTTGCACATTTAATTTCTTTCTGTTCTTCTTCACCTGCATATTTTAATATCCAGTTTTTCATCCAAAGTATATTACAGTCACAATGCCATGGGTTGTCACTAAGAAACAGATATCCGTTTTTAAGTCCTGGCCAAACTGAAACTTCAGACAGCGTAGTTAGATTAGTCTTACTCAGGTCTAGATAGAAAACACGCGTGGCAATACTTTTCAATGCTTCAGTCTCTATGAATTTTACACCACAATTGGAGAACCTCAGTGATCCTGTTTGCGCTAAATATGTGGTGTTGTGTACATGTAGATCTGATGAACAATTGCTCACTTGTATATGGTATCTTACGTAAGCTAGGTTCATCATAGGCAAACTTGCAGGTAATGTCTTTATATCTTCACACATCAAACCATAGTTAAAATAAGCGCCATAAAGCTGACACAAACACTTGTCTGGACAAACCTTGCTACTAATCGTACACTCAGAGCCTCCCTCCGTAACAGAATATTCGTCAAACAGATGTGATATTTGTGAGGTGTTGAGATTGTCTATCTGTTGTTTGGTCATGTTTGTATAAAACGCAACATCCCCCCAACAATCCAGCTGCAGAGGATTGCCTGCCAATACAGAACTGATGTTTATATATTTTCCATTACCACTCAAATGAAATTTATTAAAATCGTATACATGAACTTTCCAACCAAAAACAATGTCCGAAATGCGAGAAATGTGATTGTTATTCAAAAGAATTTGACACTGACGATATTCCCTTACCGTACGCTCATCGTAACCTGGTAAACGATCTTCAATGCTTTTGGAGGCAGTACCCTTTTCGATAAGATTGAATGACAAATCCAAAAGTTGCAATGTCACTCTGGGCGATTCCATAACATTGCGCCATTCAAATACCATGTAGTAAAATTCCCAATCTACGGAAGTAAGCTTGTTATGAGACAGATTCAAATATTGCAATATTTTGAACTGTGAAAAACAGCCTATTTCAATATACTTAATATTGTTGTGACTCAAGTCCATTGTCTGTAGGTGGTTATGTGCACCATAAAAATTAAAGTTTGTTGAATTGATATTCCTGATGCCATTCCCTGTGAGGTTCAAAGTTTCAAGAGGTGCCCGTCAAAATTATGTCCAAATGAGAAAGTTTCCAAAGATGACCACAGTATGGATATGTTGAGGATGATTTTTGGCAGATCATTTCTACGTGCAAACTGGTAAGCATATTTTTCATTACACTGTGCTATTTAGACACTGTCTGCACCAATGGCAGCTGTACAGTTTGGTGCAAATTTGTTGTACACGAAGTTTTCATTCACCAGTTTTATATTACAAAAAAAAATAAAAAAATGTAAATTTCCATGTTTTGTGAACCTAAAGAATCACTTGTTTACTTTT
>CM032663.1:7084394-7167267 GCA_019095985.1 Streblospio benedicti
GCGAGGCCAGTTAGACTAGCACGATCTCAGCGTGCGGTGGCGGCGGGGTGGGGACTGTTTTGAAGGGTTCACTGATTTGATCTGAGACTGTCATGAATATGTTTGCTTTTAAACACATCATAGTGAGAATGATGTAAAAGTTTGTGATGACATTTTTTGGATGTGGTAGGGGTATTTAGCCGCATATAGTGAAGGATACATGATAAGAAATATAAAACAGGGGGCTGTGTTTCGGATTTCGAGGTGGAGTAAGGATAAATGTAACTCATTAGGAAAAATATAGGATTGGATTAATGTGTTTGAAAACTTAGCTTTTTCAAAGAACCTGTCCATATACAAAGGACCAGTATGTTTGTAAACATTAAAATACAGATTTGTGAGTTAAAATACGTGGATAAGTAATTCAATGAGCGAACTTACATTTTGCTTTTCCAACTAATAATTAGAGCTAGGAATGACAGAAAGCTCACTAGACGTGGTTTGAATTTGATAATATTTATATCTACAAGCAAACAAAATTACCAACTAGTGTTTACTTGCTATTTTGATAATTTAGTTCGTTTTTTGTCTGTTTATATGCATTGAAATCACCTGCCATAATAAACAGGCAGAGCAAGCCCTGATGAACCACAACCGCCTGGTTTATAACCCTATCCTGTGGCTGGTTTCAAGTGGTCTCAACAAAAAAGTGGTCATTCATGAAGCTTAGATACCATATAATAGTGGAGTTATGTTAGGTGTGGTCTTTTTAATTGATTTTATTATTTTGTGGCTCCTCTGTGCCATAACTTTTTTCACTCACCAGGCAAAGACCTTTACAGTCTGTCTGCTGGTTCTAGTGTTGTGGGTGCAGAAATATTGATCCGTGTTCATTTTTTGTAGAATATGATCTACATTCTATTTTTATGTTTGTTATCTGTAAAGGTATTATACATTTTGTATAATCAAATTATGTTTTCATATGGTCAATTATTCAAAATCATATGAAAGCTTTATGATTTGGATGTGAATTACATGTATTAGATTGATTTGGTTTTCAGAATAAACGTCAAAATATAGCATAATTGCAACAAAATATGAACCAACCTACCATAGCATTGTTGGCCAAGGTATTGATTCACCCAGGCACTGTAACTGGATACTCACCACAGACACTGGATACCGGACTGACCGGGCTAATATGGGGGATTTGTGAAAAAAAAAAAATAACTCAGATTTCTGATTTCATCAAATAGAAAAACAAAAAAAAAACTAGTAAAATATAACAGAATATGGATTAAAAAATTAAATAAAACAAAATAGAAGAAAATATTTCTACCGCCACCATCGTGTTATCTTAATATTCGGTATGTGATAATTCTAAATCCACAAATATTTCTAACTGGAATCACATTAAAAACCAAGGATAGCCGAAAAATGTGTAAAACTCTACCGTGCTGGCTCTAACACACATCTGAATACACACGGAATACGGTTAGAGAAGTAGGTCCCGTTTAAAACATACTCTGTGAGTAAGTGTGATGACTGTGGCAATCAAATGTCTGCGTGATATACCAGTTGACCAGTACGTGATTATCTGACCTAGCAAGACTCGAACCCGCAACGCGTGGACTGTGCAAGGATGGCGGTGACGCTGCTTCTGCTGTTGGCTCTCGTGCAGGGCATAGATAACGGTGAGTTGACAATGGGGCGTGGGGACACGGGAAGGGAAGGCTTGGTTATATTCCCTTCGGGAGATCCCTTTTTTTTGTTCAATAAGGAAGGGGACTGTGCTCAACCTGTGTTATAGCTGATGGTGGCAAGGCCCCTACGAAATGGTGCCTATAAAAATATGCTTTATCATATCTATGCTCTACCGTATATGTTTTTGTATTTCTCTATAATACCGTGAGAAGTAATACTGATACGATCGCCCTATATTTGCTGGGGACGTGTTTATTGTTATCACATACAAGCTTTGCAAAAACCATATGGGCAAAACTTGCTCCAATTACAAACGTCATGTCACGTTTCAATTGAATGAACCAGTGTTATTTCTTTTCATTTTGTAAAGGATCATAACTTCAGAAGACTTTAGAAGCGATGTAATGTGGTGAGTGATGTGCTATCTTGATACACGGGATTTCTTCCATTCAATATGTTTATTACCCTACTTGATGCTGAAGATTACGCATTGAGGCAAATCATAATTTAAAAAAAACACACACTCATTGTTGGTATGAAGAAACCATATGATTGATGTTTAACTATCTCGTATGTAATTGGCTCCACAATACACACCAGACGTATTTGGATAGATCAAAATAAACATATCGATATCCATATAACAATTGGCAGGTGGAGCTTCTTATTGGAAATTTCACACTCAAGTTACATAAAAACTCCTTGGCAATCATCCAGGAACAGTCTTACAGACATTATACAGGCCCTTAGGAAGCAAAATGAGATTGGTAAGGCCATTTGAAAATTGTAATCTAGCATAACAAAAAACAAGTGAAGTGAGTGAAAAATTCATTTGGGGGGTAGGTCTATGTTGTCTGCGGATGCAGAAGAGGTAGAGGGCCACAAGGGCTGCGGGGACCCGTGCAGGAATATGGTCTGTCATATATTGATAAAATTCTGTTCATGACTTCATGTGAATTATTTGAACACACATTATTACATTCTGTATCAGAACAACGCAAGGCATAAACTATGGCATATAACATAAACATGTGTATCTGATGATAAAAATACACAGTTATACCATAAATAATGTATCAAAGCTTTCAAGATAACAATTATTATGTCACCTCCTTATCATCTACATCTACATCAGTATTCCATTCAATAAAACATTACGCATGGTTTGAAATAGACAAATGCTGTATCTTAATGATTCATTATGTAACCGATGCAATCAATATGTGTATTATATATGTAACATGTCAAGTGTGTATAAAAAGAATGTCTTTATGTGCACAAATAAGAGCCAAAAATAGAACTCTGTTAATAAAATATATACGCACATGTAGGTACATTTGTATTTATTGTTTACAATCCGGAAAGATGTTGATAACGCCTGTGGTCGTTCACGGGAATCTCTTTCATAATGTACATATGTATAACAGGATCACCTTAACAAGACCATCTAAGGGGCTAGCGTCAACAGAGAAAGGGTCTCTTAGAATTCTTTCCTCGCAGAATTCTGGTAAGGTCATGGCCTTATGGCCTCAGCCCTTCCTACGGGCCTGTTATAACAAACGCATCATACGGTACATATCTCGAAAGTAGTAAACGAATCATTGAATTTCTCACATGTCATATAAGACTCATTTACCAAGAACTGGCAGTCTTTATATGAAAAAAAAATCAAGAAAAAAAACATTAACTTAAAATTAATCAAATGAAATGGAAATCCGATACATTATATTTGCATTATAGTTGTAGTAAAGAATAACTATGCATCATTGGACAGATAATTCTACCTGTTATGTAACACATCTGAGATGAGACCAACTGTCAATTGACAATAGAAGCAAATGCCACTGCAGTGTCAGGTTCAATATTCAGAACCGTCTGATCCTAGCTCTAAATCACAAGTTATGGACGCTCATGCAAAAATAGTTACCGGTACATTCAATTAAAATTATTCACTGACATATTTTCTGATAGCTTATGCCCCATTCAGCCTAAAAGAGCTGTATTGTGAGTCTTACTGCTTGATAATAGTCTAGACGTCTGTCATTCACTGACACGAGGCTTTCAATCTTTCTCAGCTGTGATAATTAGCTATATTGACATGTACAGTAAAACCTGCCAGGTGGAGCAGCGATTATCACATATTTATGAACTGAATGAAACTCAATTCTGTACCCAGTTAAAAGTCATGTAGTCCTATCGCGTTGTATTGTTAACTAAATAGCCATTTAAAGGCATAGATAAACCTAATATTTAAGTAAATCTATTCTTTTCATCTATCACGACACATAAAAATGACTAACAATTTGACAGTTTCGTCCACAACTGTAGACATTTAATAAAAATGTTGACTGCGCATGTCAGATCATGATTGACGGCCTACAGACAAATATGCACATTTACTAGCATGATTTGATTACCGATATAGGGTTTGGTAAATGGTACCGTGTACTGGGATGCAATACTACAAGTCACTAGTGAATATGGTATCTAGTGTGTTAATATTGTAAGCATTGTATTGCACGGGCACACTAAGACCTCTGATTAAGAAATCTTTCTGAAATGGCTACCCCTGTATAACATTACAAGAGGTTGCACCGGATCCATGATCCACGATGAATATCGAAGTGGTAACAAGTGCCGTATTATATAAGTATCACTCTTTATACGTGATAAGGCAAACAAGGTAGATCTGTATTCATATAACAACGTACAGAAGAACGTTTACCCGGGCACTTTCAGCTGGTCTCTGTTAAGCTTTGGATTATGCAATGTGGTCTTGTTAGAAGAGGTGATCGTCTTACAGACTGATCTCCAGCTGCTTCTGTCATTAATCCAGAATGAGATACCGCAATTGTAATTTTGACATTGTTTTATGTTGTTGTGTTTTTGTGTGCTGTCTTTTTTTTTGTTTCTGTGTGTGTGTGTGGGGGGGGTTACGCCCCAAGATTAACCCTGTTTCCGGCAATAGACGTAAAAAAGCAAGTTAGACTCTATATCATTACAATCTCTTAATTGCATGCAGAATCTCAGTAGACGTGTCAATATGTCAATTATCCCCCATTATCACCTCTCAGTACACAAGAGAACCGGTGGTCACAGTATGGCCGTGCAGTACGTGGGGCGCACGCAGTGTTAATGAGTGGTCAGTTAGTGGTCCGTGGGTGGTCAGTCACAGGCACACATGGACCCCCGCGGCCCTAAACACCTAGTCTCTATACACCTATACAAGTTCTCTGCACGCCTCCTATAACTATAACAGTGGCGTGTCCGTGTGTCCATTCTACGTCTGCCGTGCACGTTATAGCACAGATTCGCTGGTTTTCGCTTCATAGCAGTTTGAACGAATTCTGCAAATCCTCATCTTGCAAATATCATGTGCAGAAATCAGAGAGTACATTGACTCATGGGCAATAAAGACTCATGTTCTTGGCATTGGATTGCAGGTGCTTTCTAAACATGGCTAAAGTAAATATCTATTACCCATGACTCGACATTAATAAGGTAACTCTGTGCTCTCTAAGCACATTTAATCCAATTTAACCATTATGCGACTATGATGGTCATGTTTCAAACAGTATTGAAAATATAGTAGAGAATAGAATGAAAATCATTAAAATGGCTCTCTGGAAGGTAAACTTTAATTTGCAAAGTGACAAAATTGAACGCAGTTGAAGGGCAGTAGGCATGAAAGCATTGTACCAAGTTTGAATGCTTTCTCACAAACATTAGCAGTGCTATTGCAGAACATGTTGAAAATGGATGAAAAATTGCACCATGGAAAGCACACTTTAATTGCTAAAGTCGCAAAATCGAACCATATCGATGTCGCATCATATCAAATAGTTGTGTAAAGTTTGAACGAGATCGAATCATTGGTAAACACTTTAGCTTGTCCGGAGACATACATACGTGCATAGTTAGAAACGAAACAAATACTAGGCTTTTGGTTCAACTGCTGAAACGACGCAATTAAACTATGGTCAGATGTTCCTAATATTGAAGCCCGATCAGTGGTTGTATTGTAGCAGGAATAATGTGAAAGATCACATTCAGAGGGGAGCATGTTGTTATATAGGCGTGTAACAGCGGTCTCTTGCACCGTGTAACACTTCTCCCCCTCCGTCAAGGCCAAATCTATTATTGTGCCTCCCAATATTAAGTGTTTTCATATCTAAAGGCCGATTTTGTGTGATAATATGCTTTGATGCACATTGACATTAGAAAGCAATGACACGGACTTTTATGACTTGAATATCAGTACATGTGGGAGATATGTTATGAAAATATCTTCTGCTACAAGGACTTTTAATGTCCAGTTGAACTTTGTTATGTTGTATAGAGCTGTGGGTCTCACGATTCTATCAACGGTAATACTTGCTTTCTGGTATAAAAGAAGTCTAAATGTAATTAATGTTTTCTGTAATAATTCTCATCTATTTTCAAACCCTACAGCATCCCTTTCACAAAATTCTGGACCATTAAACAAGTATCCGTAAAATGTAGGAGCATCACAAGACTTTTTTAAAAGTTATTACAGAAGAAATTTATGAATGTCTCTATGCAAGACCCACTGTCTAGCCATTTCTTTTCATATTGGCACGCACGACCAACAACTCTGATATCTTGTCCACTAATTGTCCAATATTTGTAGATGACGCAGTGTTACCCAGAGATTGTGTATTGGTAATGTTCCTTGCCTGAACATATACCTACGATCAAACGCATTAAGCATGTTTGTTGTGGAGAATGATCAACTGTTTTTCACATGGGAAGATATTTTTTGTGTAATGTTACCTCAAACAATTACTAACTCCTGCATTAAATAACGCGTAGGTAACGTGGGTAGGTCTTCTGTAAAAGTCCGCAGCATTCAACATGATCGAGAAGTTGGCAGAAATACAGTGGAACCTGGCAATATGGATGACAATTCTTATGTGAGGACGCCTGTCTTACATGAACACCTTTCACTTCCTTCAAATGTACAATGTATCCACATAACACCGATTTCATTGTAGCTACATCACGCCCAAAGTGATTATTTGATGATTTGTTCATGCATTTGTAAATCATTTTGTCTCAGTAAAGAAACAAGCAAATATGAAGAATGTGCCTGCTTGGCGTCATCATTCACACTTCTTGATTGTGCTCTAACGACTGTGCATTTACACCAGACCATTGTTATACTATATATGCATGTCGGTGTCATAAGGGGTCAAAGAACACCACACACCTACTAATCATGCAGCCTCTGGCCCCATATCTCACTTCCTATAAACCTCTCATTACCCAAACATTTGGCACGCTATTTTGCCACGTTTATTGTGAACTGGGAGAAAGGCACGGGTGAGTGAGGACAATATCTCTCTATCACAACGTCCTCTTCAACAGGAATGCCGGATATGACGTCACGGGTGTCACGAGGTGACGTCAGGTGTCGTCATATCCGTGTACTCACCAAATACATTAAATAGTACCCCACAAACCAACCGTAATCTCTAAAACATTGTATTGCCTAGTCCATTGCTCACACATTAAAACTATTCACATATGGCGCATGGGTAACAATGGTAACCTCATAGAAACATAACGCACGCTTTTGCTGTTCCATACACACGAGTTGCCAATTGTGCACTGTGACAGGTTCTCAGCAGGGGTCACCAGCAGTCACCTGTAGCACATACAGAGTTCTCCCTCTGTAGATGTGACTAACAAGGTGCTGATTAAGTGATGTTCAATACGGGGCGTGTCAGACGAGGGTAGAAAACGCCAATTAACCAATTCCCGTGTCCATTCTCGGCTCCTCTCGTTTTCCATTCACGTCTCCTTCCTGCAGAGTCAGTGGCAGCCGCAAATTCGACAGTGGTGATATTTCTCGTCTGTATTTCTTTGTAGAAAAGACACATATCTAAGTTATGAGATCTAGACACTATCAAATTTATATTTGGTAACTTTTACTAGATCTTTTTTACTATATGTTTTACTAGATATTAGTACTAGACCTCTTGTTTTATATATTCATACACATTGTAAAGAAATGGGGCCAGGACAAGTCGACCTCCTGTCGAGGGCAGCAAGTGCGTCTGACAGCTTGCACAGGCTCATCGATCAGGTGCGCAGGCTGGATGACAAGAGATTGGGACACCGGAAGACACGATTTGTCGGTGACAGTGCTGCAGCAATGGGGCCCCTCGACATCAGCAGAACGACTAATCCCGAGTTAAACACATACAAGAACTGCAGCGCAGTGGCCCAAATACACCACCGTCCTGTCCTACCACTCTCTATCGGCTCATGAAACAAGTTTTTGAGCAAATATATTAAGCCTTTGATATTTCGGGTGTCTCCTATACGTTATTTTCTTGAAACGCTCTCATGGACTTTTATTGCGTGTGGAGAGACACTCTTATGTTACTACATGAGTATATAAAGTCACCATTTCACGCTAGTTAGAAAGTGCAAGTGGCACTCTAGTGTTGACTTCCGATCATCCGCCACCTTAGAAGTTACGCTGACCACACGGTGAGTGACCGTCATAATGTGGGGACGAGGCGTTGACACGTGAGGTGATGTGTGGCCGGGATGGAGGGTCTTGGCTGTCGGGGAAGGCTAGCTCAGGCTAGGTAGAGGCGGAGGGGTGTATTGGTATGGGTGACATTGGGACTTTTGAGGAAGTTATCTGCAGCGCTTTTTAGGAAAAGTTCGCTTTGTAATGCTTTAAAGTGGTTTCTTTATAAAGATTCGTTCTGATGAGGTTTAAGTTCTCTGAAAATCGTCTGGCTATCAGTTGACGTTTCTTTAATATATAATAAATGTGATATCACAAGCGTTATCATGCAGTATATCGGTTATGTGCCTGGGGCCAATAATGGGAGAATCGTGTTTTGCTGTATAAGGTGGAGTCTCACGGTATCAGATGTCAGCTTTGGTTACTTCGAAACACACGTCACGTTCACAGTATTGATACATGTATGTACTCTGTAGACATATCGTTTTTTTTTTGGTACAGCCATTAAAAATTCAACATATTTGTATTACCATAATATCATGAGACACGACAACCGTGATTTCAAATTCGCATAGATTTCAATGTTCTTACAGTCGCGTAAAATGGCAGCAATAAAGTAGCTTTCATGTACGTTTAAATTAGACCCATGCTATAGCTTGAAGTATTGTATAAACTGTGGTTACCTTTCGCCATAAACATCGTGGGTTATACAATGTAGTTTGCAGTAGGGTATCGACTGGGGTACTGTCCTCTATTCTATTATAAACACATTATCATAAAAACCTCACCACCATTTCGTTAATGGGGCAGACACTAAATGTGGTTTTCACTAGTCAGGTGCAGTGAACCCTACTACATAGGCCGACCACCTTTGCAACAGGAGCGATTTGACCTTTCCAAGTCGACCATCTCTATAGTTTAACGGACTTCTTAAACAAACTTTCTACAATCCACCCCTCCAAACACTATGCATTGGGTAAGGATTTCGTTGGTGACCAGGCTTTGGGACTGACAGCTCACCCAAACCATCGCAATGCCATAATAGGGACATTACAGTGCAGCTTCCCTTTAATACAACCTCAACGAGGAGCCCAATTGTCTCAGTGAATTGGCACTGGGGCAGTCTTTCTTTGAAAGTTCACAGTGGTCACTTCATTGAGCTTCAGGGTATTGCAAAATGGTTTTATTATCATGTTCGTTTTATGGAGGTTTTGTAATTGGACGTTCTACTCTACCATTGATCTACTATACAGCCCACTGTTTGATATTAAAACACTTACCCAAAACAACCTGCTAGCTTGGAATGCGGGCTCCTTAACCTGAAGATATACAGGTATGTCATGCATGTCACTATAGACGTATTGCCATTTTAAAACTATACGAAGCCTTAAAAAGACCATAGACGCCATATTACATGTATGGCGCGCTTTCAGAGTATTACAGTACAACGTCCAATTGATGCAACATCTATGAACAGACCCGTTCTAAAATATAATCCCCATGATACAGCCCCGATACCCAAGAGAAGACAGGGAACTTCGACTAAAAGGCCACTTCCTTATAGAGATCGATTTAGGTCGGTTGAATAGGTGGCCTTGTTAAAGAGGCTATACTGTTCATAAAGGCTGTCACTATAAACATATTGCCGTCAACAATGTAATGCCTGAAAACGATCTCTGTGTCTCATGACAGTCATGTCATATCTAGGAGGCTCTTGCCATATACACCAACTAAATGCCTGATATTTGTGTGTCTTTTTTTTTATTTAGCCATTCTGTTGAGAGTGTTGATTTCACGTGTGGTTGATTTGAATTTACATAGCAAATAAAGACATGAAACAGAGAATTGCAGACATAATGCTTCCCCTTCATTAGGTTATAAAGTTTGGAGTTGGCCTTTTTTAAACTCTGCGTACATCTATGTGAATTCACGTTGATAGACTGGATCTATCAGACATTATAAGTTATCAGAGGGTCGTTTGGTACCGTATAGAAATACCATGATGTCAAAAATTAATGTCTCTACATACAATGCTTATGTTGTGAAAGTAAACTATGCTGCCGCACCATAACATGCCTGGGTGAAACCTCCTGTTTAACCTCCTTGCTTGAGGAGTTGACAAAAGTGACAACAGGCAAAATGGCGACCATAAATATGGGCAGAAAATTACAGTCTGTGGTAAATGGGGGAGAAGGTTGGTGTCTGTGCAGCTATACGTGAGGTTTAATTCAAAGATTTGAAGTTTTAGTGAAGCAAGCCATTCAGTTAATTTGTCCCATTGAATTACTATACATATTTACCAGCAGAACACACGAAGATTCAAGTCTTAAGCATAATCAAAATAAATATACATACCGAAATACATAAAGGATGTTTTTAGATGACTTAATGACAGTAGACAGCACCATGCGAACAAATTTCTACATTGGTCCCCACCTTGAAATTTAACACACCATATGAATGGGTCCCACCAGGCTTGTGTATTCAATTTCGATAATTTACCTCAGAAATGACTTTCAAACTACTACATTGACATAGCTTTAGACAATGTTCCACTCAAGACAATTTACAGCTTTCAGTAACTGGTTCATTCACAATTCAATGTAATATAGTCTCTGACACAACTTTTATTACAAAGCTGTAAGAAAAACCTTCTATAAATACAGGTTCATCTACGTACGAATTCAATGCCTCGGTCAAAATTCGCACAGGCTTAAACCATGTCAGTCTACATAATCATAAATATAAAAAGTAGGTATACGTAATGTATTATATGTTCCCACGGAAAATCATGAAGGGAATATGTCCTTTATGATATCACGGGCCTTGTTATTGTTACTTTGCTACAGAAGGACTATACGTTATAATACGTCATAAGTCACAAGTAATTTATTTCAGATTATAAAGAAATTGATATAACACACACATCAACCGTACATTAAAATATTTCAATACACAATAATTTAGCATATCAAGCATGTGCAACTCACACATTTATACCTGATCATCACGCGCACATAATATATAGTGTGAATTTAAGCCCACCCCCTATACAAAGACCACCTATATAACACGATAAATTTGTTGAGGTGCAAATCCTCCATGAAGGCACCATAACAGAACTCTGTAAAAGGACTACCTTTCAAAGGCCAGACCCAGGTGTTCTTAGTACGGGGGTGAAGCAGCACTTACCCTGCATTCCTTCACCATAAGTAATCACGAGGCCTGTATTTTACTTCTTTGCTAATTGGAACTCCAACGGTGACTAATTTGGACTACAGTAAAACCTATCCATAACGACCCCACTGGAACTGTCCTGAAGCGGTCTCAATAGAGAGGTGGTCTCTTTATGGAGATGCTTCTGTGATCTCTTTGTAGAGGTTTGGAACAGTGCCAGATACCTCATCATGGTAATGTAATGTCTTTTTACAAGGGTGGTCTTTAGCAGGGTCTATACTGTGTCCCTAATAATACTGTTCATAAGTTTTGCTAGACATACAGTGATTGTGATGATAAAAACGGGTAAAACTTACATGTTTTGCAAATGAATCAAGCAACCAAACACAAAAATGATCGCGGGTTGAAATGTGTAATTTTCTGGTCCAATTAAAGCATTATGTTGCAAGTTGGTGTTCTGGCAAAACAAAGCGAAGAAAGTTTTGGATTGAATATAGACAAACACTATAAAAAGTTGGATTCGTTTCCTCCAATGACTGGCCCATGGCGTACTAATATGTGAGATGCCATAATCGCTATTATTAGAAATAAATATACACCACGTAGCATACAATTAGTCCATGAGCTAGAAATGCTCCAGCCAAAATCTCACTCAATCAGATTCTAAGCATCGTCGGTATCCGTGCATCTCTTTCAAACTGCAGGAAATGCTGGTGTGTGGGAAACTTCTAAATCATTTAGTATCAAAATGCTAAATTAAAGCAGGACGTATTGTGCCTGGGGTAGAGGTAGAAGGTTTTCGGTGAAACCAAGCTGTTTATTACAGGATGTGTTAAAAACACAATGATGGGTTCATCATATAAAAGCGGTGATATAAATGTATACAGTGCATACAGGACAAAGGTTGGACTCCCTGGGTGCCCACCATTCACATCCAATACAGAGGCTTTATATGGACAAGATGAAATCACAGCAGTAAAAACCTGTCATATAAAATTTATATAAATGTGATAGAATATGTAACCTAGCTAGAATTGTCTATATATTGAATAGACATCACATTGCTGAATAGGTCGCCTAGTGGTGTCCTATTTTTTTCCAAGTGTGTCCCCAAGCACCCTCCTGTGGGTGTGCGTCACCAACTTCAACAAAAACTACCATAATGATCATGCTGAAGTAGAGATTTTATTGTGCCCACGTATCAAAGGTGAAAGCACTCATGTTATATGCTTCTGGCTTGTCAATATTGTACACAACAATGGGCCCAACTCAAAACATTACCCTAGGTGAAGTAAAGACTTGAATTACCCGTTACGAACTTATAGAAGGTTAAGACTCCCCTGTGATTAGGCCTACTCTAAATTATGTCAAATTGTTAGGCAATATAATTATGTAAAAACAAACTTTTGAGGCATTCATTGAGAAGACAAACACTACGGGATGCAATCTTGTAAGTTGAAAGGTGATCTAATTAAACTGTGATTCATCAGAATCTGAAACTTTCTGTTTATTAAAAACGTACATGCATATGCCCTGTGAACTAATTTACTTGGCACATTCCATCAATTAATTTATTTTATGTAGAACAGTAACCGGGAGATGTCAAGGTATAGCTGTTGTGTATTCATGTCATAGAATTATGATTTTCATTACATTGTGATAAATATTCAATAGTTATTCAGCTAACACTAGAAATAAGAGAACAGGTGTTTAAACAAGCTAAATCATCAACATTTCCCCAACATTGTGACCGAGATACTCTGGTACAGATTCTAGAGTCAAACAACTGGGGTATATGTAAATTAATAATACTATAAAAATCATATTTCAAATACCACGTCTATAACCCAAGATATAAACAAGACACGGGCACACCAATATATGAGGTCTGTGCTATTTGGTGTAAGAAAGCTGTAACCAACATACATCCTCAGGGCTTTGACAGAACCATTTCTAAGCCAATACCAATGTTGGTTACCGGACAGAGACACAGTTCACCACAGTTCATGATTCGAACTACATGTAGGTGGAAGAAGGTGACTGCAAAGTACATCACCAATGGGAACTGGACCTCATTTTAATGTATCAGCGTTTATATGATCCAGCATTCAGCAAACCCTGACCACATCATCATCATTTCCCTTATCTGTTCCCCGGTTCCTGCCTCCACACTGTCCTCTATGCTCCCAAAATCCGTTATGGTCGACCCATATTAACTGAAGCATCTATGTCTATCAATATTTTGTTTCTTAATTCCTTGCTGACTTGCAGGTCACAATTTGAGAGCTCATTTAGGGACATCCCATTCCTGCTGTATTTCCATACATATGTAGGGCGTAGGAGGTATTTTTTCAAACATGAATGGAAGGGGTGGCAGAATGAGGAATGGACTTCTATAAGGGAGGCGTTCATTACATCAACTTTACACATGGTAAAAAATTCATTGTCATCGTGCACCCCCTTAATTTGAAAACATAGATACTAAATTAGAATATATCAAAGAGATTGAAATATCTTTTACAGGAAGAAAATATGCAACATGTAAGATTATAATCTGCGTAAAGCTTGAATAGATACTAGAAAATTATATTAATGATTGTAAGCCTGTTCATGACTTCAAGAAGCATTTTAACAGAATGAAATATATTTTATGACGATTAAAACATATGGCAACATCATATCTGATTAAAACCCCCACCCATGGTGATACCATAAATAATGTCTCAAAGCTTTCAAGATGACAATTACATTTTTTTGCCAGACCGGTTCGTGGCTAAGTGGATCATATACAGTATAGTATACCCACCATTATAAGACCACCTCTATATTTAGACCACCTCTGCAACACGACCACACTTCACGTTCCCAAGCCTTCATAAAAATTCCAAAACGAGCTTCTGTACACTGGGCCCAACTGTGTTCCTAATGAGGTTCTAAAATACATTACGCATCATTCATGACCTTCAGCCTTGTGAACCAGTGTTTATATACAGTTACGTTCAACCTTCAATTAAGACCACCTCTCCATTCAGACAACCTCTATAATTAGACCACTTTTCACGATGCCAAACCTTCATGAAGCTATCAAAATCAACCTCTGTATAGACATCCCTCTCTATTGCTTTGTTGCAGCGCTCGTGCCGCTGGGTAACCCCCCGGTGCAGTCGCGCGCGGGCGTGGAAGTGGCCAACACGGCGCTGCTGCTTAAGCAGGAGTTCGACGCGGCCGACCAGGGCGTCGTATTCGCCTTCTCTGCCTGGTTCCGCAACAGCACCAAGGTGGGTATCGGGGGTTAGGTTATAACTCCACACCCACATACAGCTTGCTGATGATTGGCGTGGAGAGAAGTCACGTGGTGTTGATACATGAGCATCTAAAGGCAGATGATGATATTGGAATGAGTTACAGGGATGGGGGTGGGGGTCACACGAGCTATTGTTTTCAAGCTATGTGAGTTGTTGTTCGTGCAGAGGGATGGCTCTCCTCTACACGACTCCCATGTCCACTAGTAGTGAAGTGTGATAGACCTACGGGGTTTCAATAAAACAAATCATTTAAGATAAGGCAATTTTGTAAAATACTGCGGCCGCCATTCTCGAAAATATTTAACATTGATTTTTATTTGAAATGAACTTGTCTTGAAATTACATTATTATCATTTGTGGAAGCTTCCATTTAAGAGTCCAATCTTCGTATTAGTCACCTGTGGGTATACAGGCATTGATAACAGCTAACTATGTTGGACGGTGCAACATTTAGGCCTTCTGAACTCTTTTGAGATTCCGAAACGTGACAGAATGTTCACACGGGTCTTTATAAAATAGTCGACCAGTGCGGCGATGGTAAAATAGATCCCGGATATCATGCCGCATGTATTGAGA
This sequence comes from Streblospio benedicti, assembly GCA_019095985.1. Classification (NCBI taxonomy): domain Eukaryota; kingdom Metazoa; phylum Annelida; class Polychaeta; order Spionida; family Spionidae; genus Streblospio; species Streblospio benedicti. The sequence continues at coordinate 7,099,641 of CM032663.1, forward strand.
CATTCCGACTTGAGACAGCCCTATAGAGTTGCTAGATATCAATCTTAGTGCAACAGCGTTAACCCTGACTAATAGAATACGTTTTCAAAACGCGGTAAAACTAATAAAACTGATAAAGCTAGATTATAAGTGGAGAGGGTGTTGAAGACGTAATTGGGCGGAATTGATGACGCATCTAGCTAGCAAAAAGTAGAAATCTTTTTATTGATCTTTGTTTATTTAGCCATGTTTCTACGGGATACACCAGTTTTCGTATAACTAAGAATCATTGGAAATAAGTAGATAACAAACCAAGCACGTGGCTGTTTTGCTTATGCATGAAGCTTTTTCGCTGTCTCATATGAAATATTTAGGTACGGTAGTCAAAGATGTCGCAAAATAGTTGCAACAATTTTTATTAACGTGGTCCAGTCTCAATCAACCAAAGCTCTGTGATGCTATGGTGTGGCAGAAAGAAATGATAAAGACTGACACTGTTTGTCTATTTTTTTCCGCAGAATGCAATTGTTTCTAGCCACCTGCTGGTTTTAAACAGAAACTACAATTAGAAAAAAATGTATAACCAGTGCGCCAGCAGGTGCCCGCACTGACATTTGATAGCCCCAAAAACGCAACCACGTGGGAGGGAGTGTATGTAAACAGATTGAGGATTAAACTGTTCTCCGTGTTGGGGGTAATGTTTGGAATGTTAATTGCACCTACCCAATAGTGAGGAAGTCAAACGACTTGATGGTTTGATGAAAGGCTATAAAATACGATAGCATGTCAAACACTGCACCTGTCGCAATTGCTCACTCCCAAACGTGTCCACATAAGAAATGACTCAGTAGATTGATAGACTCTCCCAGGGGTGTTGACGTAAGTCAGATTGATTCAGCCAATGCCTACATCATTACATACACATACAATCAACTTTTAATCTATATCTTCAAATTACTTTAATGTTTTAATGGCATTAATGGGGTAATAGTTCAATTACATTTTCATATACAATTTCATTTAACGATGTATCCTGTTACAGCCATTTTTATGTGGCGACATTTAATCTTGTTACAAGATCAGAATAGTTGATGTTGAGGGTAAAATAACACTTGTGATGTGGTTGGCGTGCGTGATATCCAGAAGGGGGGGTGGGGTTGGGGGTCGCGGCCGGCGGTTGGGGGGGGGGTGCGCTCTTTGGAGGGAAAACTTTCAGTGGGACCTGTAATAATTAGGCGTCCTTGAGACACGTCAAAAGTGTTCCACATGACCATTTAATAAATGGTGTGTATGTATATATCTAATAATGCATAACGGAACTTATAATAAAAAATGACAGATACTGCTTGAATGGTGCAAGCGGTTTCTAAACAGAATTGTTCCTAATAGTTAAGTTTCACTAAACTTACATCACTGCCAAAAACATGCTAAAACGAATATTCGTTTGGGAAACTTTACACCAGTGTGTGTGTGTCAGCGTGGGTGTTTCGTGGGGAGGTGTTTCTTGGAAAGGTATCCATAGTTAAATGATCGGCTTCAACATGAACATGAAGTTCTATATTCTCTTTAGAAATGTCCCAGCCAAATGACATAATTATGTAATTAGTCATCCTTAAATAGATGTAATGAAGGGTACCTGATCACGCACGGTGTTATGCGAGAAGGCGGCATGGGCTGGTAATTATCATTCCAATCTGGTGCACGACAATAAGTTCGGTATAATTGTATATCTACATTAACTTATTTTAAAATATTTACAAAATCAATCGAATAGGCCTAATGTCTCTGCTATTAACGATATGTGCTCCTTTTTGCTGCTTATGAAAATAGAAATTTTAGATAATTTGTAATTATTCCATTCAGTATTTGTATTGCTGTAAGGTAAATTCTGCTGTTCTGTAATTTTTCAATTACAAATTAATGGACCAAAATTTGCAAGTGATTTTCCCAAGTGTGTCGGCTGCTATAAATTTCACGCCTGGAGAATATCAAAGCTACATCTTTGCTAACATTCACGCTTAACCTAGCAAGGAAGAAAGTATAATTTAATTGGACATACATGACAATTTAAAGCTAGCAGTCAGACACAGGTCCCCAGTGTATCAAGTGATGTCAATGCCGTGTTTGGGGAGCATTATCAGACTTGTTTGCGTCAAATCGACGCTATAATCACACTGTTACGTGTTAAAAGGCTGTGTAAATCATTCGGATGTCTTTTTAATTAGGCTCTATCATGATTGGCCTCGCCTGCCGTTTTTAATACCAGAATATAACCGGCTGCTCATTTAACCCTAGTACAGCGCCATGGCCAGGTCAACGTTAAGCCTGGGATAGGCAAGTGGGCAGTGGCAATTATAAAAATGGGACTTTGTGCTATCATGGCATATATGTCCTACATGTACCTACATATTAGAGTAATACGATTGCAGACCCACACAATTATATGAACTGAACTCGTACCGTCTTCAAAAATGGGTAGGCCTAAGTTATAACACTCACAGTGATATGATAGTGTATCGTTTGAACTACGTAGACCATCTTAGCATTGAGCTACGCATACAATAGATGATCCAGTGTACAAGAAATTCAATTCTACTGATCCTCCGTGTATCTCTGTTGTAAAGATGACGGAATGAAGTTTTATTTGTCACAAATCATACCAACATGTTTTTGTGTTGTTTTTTTACCCAGCATTTTGTCCTGCCTTGTGCTTTTAGCAGCTCTGTGCTAGGCGTCACTTTGGCGACTGTAATTAGTACTTTTTAGGCTTTAAATTACTGTGGCAAGACTTTCTACCATACTTTAGTACTTGACAACACATCATAATTCCATCCCTTACAGTTTAATTTACCATATTTTACACATATCCTTCTCAGTGCTATATACATGTATCTATAGACAATAACGTAATGTTTGAAGACGTCGTGCTCTAGGAAATCAGCACAATGCATATGGCTGTACTTTTCTATGCCTCGAGAATTGCATGTAAAGCTGCATGTTTCCAATTGATGTCCGTTAATGGAGTGGCCAGATAGTTATAAGTGAACATGGAAATTACCAGTTGGCATCCCTTTGGTGTTAAACTAACCGTAAAAAAACCATTGTTAGGGTAGCGGTTAACCCTCTCTTGACACGCCACCGTTTATAAAGCCTCGGGACTTCAACCGAGTTGACCCTCTGAGATTTCTAACAGGAAAGCGTGTCGTGTGGAGTTATTTTAGTTATACAATGTGCATGCAAACACGGTAAAAGATGGTAGCTGCTGGTCCAAATATCCAACCCACATAGTGATTTTAAATAAATGCTAATCAAAATGATGCCTAAACGCCACGTGGACATATGTTTATGTTCGCTAGTCACCGATCTTCTTTTTAAAACCTTGAGACTCCTTGGCTGAACAGAGTTTAGGTTAAAGGTGATCATGTAATGAAACAACATAGACCATGCATTATTGGAGGGCCATTGTTGGGATAGGTTCTTTCTCTGTTATTTTATCATTTTTGTGCAATCTTAATTCTTCGCATATAACAAGATTGGACAGATATTTTTTAAATGGAGATTATATATAAAATTAGGCCTAGGCGTTTCAGAAAAATGAAATCGAGTGGAGGAAATCGTCTGACCACATCGGAGTTGCAGGGGAACTGTGCCATTAAAATGTTGTTTTTTTTAAGGGGAGATGTCTTCTTGTACTAAGGTATGCAGGCTTATAGCTTATAGTAGAACACCCAATTAAGACCACCTCGATGAAAATACCGCCTCTTTAATGAGACCATCTCTCAATATCCTGTGTCTGAAGAGCCATTTTCATTGTGAACCTCCATAAACTACCATTTCTCTGTTGAGGCCATTTGAGGCTACATAAGGCCTACCTTCCGTTGTATTATTATCATGTACAGTAGACCCTCTCTATTAGGACCACCCTTTGGACCAGTGTTAGGTGGTCTCAAAAAAGAGCTGGTCTCTGTACACAGGCTCATTTTTGGCAGATTTATGAAGGTTTTGCAACGTATAAAGCGGTCCTATTATAGAGGTAGGCTCAAAAGAGAGGTGGTCTTACTGGGAGGTTCTTCAGTAAAACAGTACCAAACACTAGCCTTTCTCCTCTCGTGTTGTAGGTGCGGCTGGGCGTGTGGCGGAAGGTCGACGACCAGACGAACCGCAAGTACATGCTGGTGGGGGAGATCCAAGTCACGCCGTCAGTCACCGACCGCAGGGAGGACGTGAGTATGACGTAACAATGGGTAGTGTGTGGCGGTGGTGGTGGGGGGGTAGGTACTTACATGTATGTGCTATATGAACTAATTAGGTTCATATCTAGCAAACACTTGGTGGTATGAATGAGGCTAGTAAAAGCGATTTTCAATCTGTGTGACCACCTGTAAGATTGGGCATTGGGGACGGTGGCCTGGTTCAAAGGGAAGTGATTTTTAAAAGTATGGTTGCATAACTCCACCATTGACTATAATATCAATCTAATGTGGCGATGAATACTGCGCTGTTTTTGTTTTTTTTTTTATTTTTTTTATGTGTGAGTGCTATCTAAGTTTGATTGTATTCTTGATTGTGAAAGTTAGTTAAAATCACTTGAAAACGTTTCAATAGAAAATTCATACAGCACAAACAGTCTTCATAGTTTAAGCAAACAGCTTGCTTGGAAAGGCATGTCTAAAAATAACAAAGGGTAAATATTTACAAGGTAAACAATATGGGCTTTACATTGGTACAGCTTTAACAGGAATCTAATCAGCATAGGAATCGCTCCCGCCTTTGATTTGATATCACGTTACACCCAGCATAACAGAATGATTATGATTGGTTAATGATTTGAAAATTTGATACATGTATATGACAACTGATATATATGATGTATGGCACGTAATATGTTCATCTTTAATTTTGTTATAAATGCCACATACGTAGCTATAAAGAAAATTCAATAGGAAGAAAACTTGCAAATCAATACATAATAAAGGTAGAACAAATATGAACAAACTCTATCAAATTTTGTTCGATTCAGAGAACACGATTTAAAGATAGCAATGGACAATTAAGTCCAAATAACACCCATATAATATGGAGTTAAGCACACACATAAGTTACTTTTTTACAAAGTTACCCTGACAGCCACAACATATAACATTAAAACATAAATTATATTGGGACTAAGATACGTTAACCCCTCAACAAGTGGTTGTAATAGAGAGGTTCTACTCTGCATGCATCAGATTCCCTGCTCGTAGTGCCCTGGCTGACAATACAAACCAACCTTGCATGCTCACAGAGAAATGGATTATAGAAGAGTCATCTCTTAATAGTACACGTGCTAAGGATGCTCACCACCCTCTGCTCCAGGTGTACATTGAGTCGCTGCTGGTGCAGCCCTGTATCCGGATCGAGCGTGGAGACCGGATCGGGATGTTCGTGGAGGAGTCGCCTGGATCCGTGGCCTACGTGTTCGACCCCACCGTCTCGAACTTTGCGCACGGAAAAACGTTCCCAACAGGTGAGAGGACGGCTTTTCTCACACTGATAACTGTAATTGATGTGTTTAGAAATGTTTTAACCACTGTTTTCGATGCTTCTATGGTATTTTGTGAAATTCAATCTGTTATATTTCAAAGTAATAAAGTCTTATCTAATCTCTCTTAACATCATATGCTGTCAGGAAACATTTTCTGTGGAACCCGTTTCATCAATTTTCGCATGAAAATGGAGTTTTCTTTAACTAGGTAGACTAATGGATGTCCTCATGTGCCATGACATAGCATTGGCTGGGACCAGAAGAAATTGTTTCTTTCCAGCGTGTATGATAGTCTACTATCAGTCGTCCTTCTTCATTTGCAGTAAAATGGCCAGAGTATTTTTGCATCTAACCAAGTCCTATCTTTACCGACAGCAATGGTCTCAACACACCGGTTCGCAAATAGAAAATTAGCTTTAATGTTGTGGCCGCTAGGTGATTTAGTCTCGAGCAACCAGGCCGTGTGATGGCGAAGACGAGGAAACTGATATAGTCTCTATCAATGTTTGCCTAAAAAAATCCCAGAATGCACTGAAAAACACGTGAAAAGTCACGTGATTTGGTTTGTTTGTCTAAAAATGACACAGAGTTCATAGATAAGAAAAATCATGTATCCGTCAATTGTTTTGTTGCTGCAGGCTCTGACCCGGTGGCCGGTGAAGACGTGACCTTTGACCCCCACGTGTTCCCCTACACGCTCTCCCTCGAGGCCTACATCGACACTAGTAAGACTTTCTGGCCTAATCTCTGCTCTATTGAACACGTTAAATAAAAATGCTATATGAACTGTCCTTCTGATTTTAATGCTGGCAGTAGAGCCAACTGGGCTTTTTGTGTGTTTGAAAAGTATGTCACTCTATAGGATTGTGGTAATACTCATTTAACATTTGAATTGGTAGATATTGTATATCCCAACATTGTTACTATACATCTTTGAATATGACATGACATCGTTGTTGATTCACGAATAAACTGAGCTCTGGTGTCAGTGATTGTGCAGATATTTTCAGGGTGTTACTTTCACCCTCTAATACGTGTATGCTGCATATATTCTTAAACAATTAAGTCTCACACTGGTGCATTCGCATTCCGTATCATAGTTTATATACATAGCCTGATGTATTAACCTGAACTGTGTCATGATCATGTTGTCTTCCCTAGACACATCCCGGTATGACATGGCGCTAGACCGGCCGGAGTGCTACCCCGGGCTGCTCATCCCCAAGTACGATCCCGCTGTGCTGGCCTCCACCACCACCACGCCCCTGCCCACGGGGCGGCCCGGCGACACGGGGGCCACGGGAATCATGGTAGGTGACTGTATGGTCAGTGTGTGGGGCGGGCGTGGTTTGGGCATGGTTATAGGAAGGCATCCGTCACGGGTTTAGGTTGCGACCAGCCACCCACCAACAGAGTGGCCCCAACTGAACGGGGTGCACGGGAGACCTGGTAGGTCAATACGTGGTCACTGGATTGATGCGGATTTTCAGGTTATGATCAGGGCAAGGCCTGAGCGTTGTCGCTGTAATGTCCTTACCATCACCACCACACTTCTGTCCACGGGCCGTTCAGCGTCACGCTAGTCAATATAATGGCGCATACAGTCTAATGTGTGAAATGTATACTTGATTGCTTGATAATAATCGCAGACAAATGATGAAGCTAAAAAATGTAGCATCGGGCGACAAAGCTAATACATGAAACGCAACAGGTGGAATGGACAGTGTCACTATGCAAAAAAATATAGCCACCAGTAGCCAAAACATTTCAAAACCTCTCCCTTGCAATTAGCGCTTATGAATCGGCAACTAAACATCATATAAGATCACACATCTCCATCATTATTTGATGTTTAAATGAACATTAAAACCCCTTCATCTCACGCTACTAGGGGATTGCTGGAGCTACAGGACCCACAGGTCCCCAGGGCCTTCCTGGCTTCAACGGCACTGACGGCGAGGACGGCCTTCCCGGACTGCCTCGGTGTCATGGGGCCGCAGGGTGACACAGGTGAGCAGGACTCCTAAGATGTCTGATCATTATTAATCCCATCCTTCTAAGCGAAGAATCAAGTTTCATTGTCAGTTACAGATTGTATTACATACACTATATGTTACCTACACGTTAAATCAGGCGAGTGAAAGGTACAAGCAATGTGAGTGAAAAGTTCGTCTGCGCTACGGTAGCTATGTGCCGTATGCTCCACCGGGAGTCGAGAAAGATATACTGTGAGGAGGATGCCAATTACCTGGTGTATATATAACGTCGCTAGAGCACGACAAACTGTGAATTATGACTGTAAATGAGCACATTCACACTTTACACTGGCTAATATTGGTTGGCAGTAGACCTACACAGAATAACCGTAACAACACACGACATTGATACGTTCTTCTCTGATCTCTAGGTGCACCAGGCTCCGCCGGCCCCGCTGGCCCCATGGGTCCACCAGGTGGTGTAGGACAGGCGGGGTCCCCCGGCACTCCTGGCTCCCCTGGAATGCCGGGTCTGAACGGTCTGCCAGGTCAGCAGGGCTCACCCGGGCGAAACGGGCAGGACGGGCGAGACGGCGTCAACAGCACGGTGGTCGTCATACACAGGACGGTCGAGGAGGAGCCAGGCGCAAAGGCAGGTGAGTGTAGTCTCGGGATTGATCTTTGTAACTGTCAGACTGGGGTTTTAGACTTGCTCATTTGGGACTATGCATGAATTATAGCTGTGCTGCGATCAGTATTGGGCGCTAACTGTCTTAATCGAGGTGGGCTGCGGTCACTAAACGGGGTAAGGGTAGCTATTTTATGCTAAATAGCTTTACACAAAGATTTTTTACTATCATTCTTCTGTATTAACTTCAGTACTACATGCTATGTAGATGTGTAGACACTTATTGAGTACTCAACCCCACTGGCATAAGCTAATATACACGAGTTTAACAACTTGAATAGACATACGTGTATGTCAAACGCAATGCAAACTGCTTCCAGTGTCGGGCGTGTCTTCGGCCCCGTTTCTGGGAATCCAGGACGTGGAGCAGGTGTCCGTCATCTGGCTCATAGTCATCTCCGTGGTGCTTGTGTTTGTCATCATCGCCATGGTGACGCTCTGCTGCAGGAGGACCAAGGTGAGACTATGCCCGAAGAGACTTGGTGTTTGAGACGCCTTCAAATCATCAGTAGTAACAACAACAAAAAAACAAAAACAAAAAAACGTGCCATTTATCGTTCTTTTCACCTTAGATTTTTACAGCATCAAAGCACAGTTAGACTCGTCATAAGTGTGCTAAACCTGTAACCTTTGAATTCCATCTTGATCAATAAGCCTCCCCACGAGCAAATCAAGGCTTTCAGAAAAATGTTGTACTTGACCACAGACTCCCATGATAGTGATATGAACAAACGCAAACGCATTGGTGCTCACTAAAAACTATCTACGATATCAAATTAGGAGGTAACAAATGGATGAATGGTGCACCCTCCTCACAATGGTATTGTTTGAACAATTACCATTTCTCGACTTCAGTCCCCGCCTCCGCCTCCCTTCGCCTACGTCGCGGGCAGCCTGCCGAGCTCCGGGGGGAACCACTCTCGCCCCCACTCGTCCACAGCCGCTGCCCCCGAGGACCCCAACTGGGTGACGCACATGCGAGAGGAGTCATTCACCAGGTACTGGCATAGTTATATGTCAATCTATATGTTCCTTGCCTAATTATGCTTGATAGAGAACAAAGCTAAATGGTTAGTATTGAGTGTTTCCAAGTGAATGTTGTGTCAATGTAGATTTTCAGTATTATTCGTGTTTGAAAAGTCCAGATAAGACAGGTTTTGGGCAATATTGATCCATACAGTATCAGGTTGTTTTTTTTTTTAAAGGCTCACTTTATGCATGTTATATAAGGCAGGATGGAATTGGACAAGTGAAAAATGTGCACATAAGGAAGGTGTCCTTCAATGGCAGGGGTCCATACGGACAGCTTCTACTCTACCGTGTTATAATAATATACACCAGCTACTATCCTAACCATGTGTTCGTGTTTACAGTAGTGACGTCAACGTCAACGTCAGGTAACGTACGGTGTGCATTCATCTAGTCAACAGTCACGTTTGGTTTGGCAAACATCTTCCTTTGCTTCGGGATTTTCCAAATTGCACCGTACTATTTATTCACACGAAACATATAGTTTTACATTATTTTATTCTAGAGCCACGAGCTGAGTTCTTGACTAACATTTCATAACGTATCTGGATCGTGGACAGTCATTCTGGTTTGGCTCTAACTGTATACAATTGTAGATTAATGATTAAAGTTTTTTAACTCACCAACTCAACAGACTATTGTTATTTTGCTAACCTATAATTTGAGGGTGTGAGACACTGTGAGTGGATACACGGTTTTCGTTATTGCTATTCATGTATTATTTTGTTTTGCACGACCTTCATCCACCCGACGATCATACCATTTCGTTGTTGTATGTTTCATGCCACTTAACATACCAAAACCCTTTCAGGCAGTTTTGAGCAGACCAAACGTTTGCCATCAAACCTACATCATGTCATCATAATAGTCATCGTATAATAGGGTCTGCTATGAACTGGATGCTATAATGTGTGTTAATTTTGATATCAGTGTATGTGTGGCATATTTTATATCTATTCATTTTTGCATAATACTGTGCACAAGGGTAGGTGAGTGTGGACCCGGCAGTGAATGCTTGAATCTATCGTCGCTTATGCTTCTTTAAAACACAGTTCACGAATTTTCTATGTGGTAGAGAAGTCATCAACATGCTACAAAACAAAATCAAACCAAAACATGATATAACTAAAAACGGAAAAGCACAACACACGCAAGTAAGCAATAATAGCTTGATTATAATATTTGAGACATGCATGGCATAGTATCGCCCTGGCCAATCGGATGTTGATCTCACCTGCTGTCCAACCCTACCAGGTACAACCCCGAGATCGTGTCCGGGATGGGCGAGAAGCAACAGCTGCCCGAGTTCCTATTCGACCACGATGACATCATTACGGCCAACAGCAGCAGCAGCATGCAGCGAATAGGCAAGAAGAAGACGAAGAAACGGCCGCCACTCAATGGGGACGTTGTGCACGAAACTGATATAGGTGGGCGCGTTGTGTAAACTCCGTAGGTTGTTGTTGGATGGGGTCATTATGAACTTGGTACACTTGGCTAGTGTAGGTTCGGATATTAGGATGTTGCAGGCGGATCAATAACTCCAGCAGTAACCTCAGTGGGATGTTCCGTTCATGTGCTTTGGCACATTGTGAGAATGTTTATTGAGATATAATTATGTTTATAATAATTGAATTTATAGTATTTAAAGAAAAAAACTCTATCCGCATGTGATGTGTGCACATTACCATGCACCATTGTCCTACTCACATTGAACCTGATCTTTCAATGATTGCAAGTTTGGTGTAAATTAACAAGAGGGTTGAAACTAACATTGATAACTAATTGGCACCAGTGTGTTGTTGTTGTCGTTGATACTGATTATCTCATCCAATGTGTATTTCTTCATAATGTTTAGTCCAATAATATCTATTTATATCGAAATCGAGAGTAATGCAATTCACAGAGGTAATTTATCACCATACATTTCAATTGTAAATTTATATCAACTTAGTCAAATCAGTTAACATCATGTAATACTTTTTTTAGTCTCACATCTATGTATACAAGCTTAAAAATATACCGTACGTAAACTTGGAAATTGTATTTTCAGACAATGATCCGGAGAGTCAGGACAGTCTTCAAAACGATGACATTATGAACATAAACCCTCTTTTCCTCCATGAGCCGCCCACCAACAACCAGGAGGACGTCGTGAGCAAAAACAACAAGGTCAACAGCGAGAAAGTGGCCAAGCAACAACAGCAACAGAAACAGCAACAGCAATCCAACGGGACCAAAGCTAACACCGGAAACACCAATCAAAATCACAACAATGCTAATGGGGACGTTATAGTTGCAGTGTCATCGCCGCATGAAGACATTGATGACCTGGATGGTCACGTAAATGCGGCGTTTGCGGGGCTGGATGATGATGATGTATCCATATCGTCATCCTCGTCACGGGGCGTCACGTCGCTCTGACGTTTTCTCTGTATCAAGTTTGTGCGTCCGCTGGTAGACGGCTCCGATATGATGTATTAATCAATCATTGGCTTTTCGTAATTGCTTATACATTGTACAACTGTCGGCGAATGAGGTATATGGAGGCGTACATGCCAGTTAAAGTGCTGTGTTTTTGTGATTATGACAGGAATTTTCTTTGCATTTAGCGATATGTAGGATGAAGTGGGACACTATGTATGTTGTGCCGGTCGATCACACCATCTGATTTGATTTAATCAGGAATTGCTGAATGATTTTACTGATGCACCACGCATGGCTCCAACATATCGCTTGTTAAGCTGGATAGGTTTGCGATTTTGATGTTGTGGATTTAGATTATGCATAGGAACCGTGACACTTTACACGCGGTCACTCGGAACTTCTCCGTTGTTGTCCAACATGCGCCTGTGGCTGGTGAAAATGAGCAGCTTGTAGAATAGGGATACTATAGATAATTGTGTGTATTTTATGATGATGTACAATAGAAACACTTGTGACATGACATTTGTCGGTGTACCTTTTCTTACTAAAGTATAATTATAACGTTTTGACTAAACAAAACTAAAAACAAGAATTAGTGCATTGAGCTTATTGACCATATGGGTGTATGAAAAAGAATGGTTAGAGTTGCAATTGGGATGGATACAAACTTGATACAGAGATTTTCTTGTTATATTACTAATACAACCATAGAAGTTAACATCTATCACCACTCTGTAGGATAAATGTCATATAATTGCAGGAAATATGTCATGGTATAATTCGAGTTATGTTCTCTCTATTATTGACAAATTTCAGTAATTGTTACGCTCATTTCTATAATTATTGTTTACATATTGTTTTAGGTATACACATACAATAAAGAGAGGGAGACCTTACTACAAGTCATTGCATGATAAATGTGTATTGGAATGTAATATTCTATATTTTGTGAGGAGTGGCCATTTGAAACATTTGAAACAGTTTTTGAAAGTTTTGTCTATCTTGGATATATAATAGGGGCATCTAATTTATTGAATATAATCATAAAACCATGCCTTGCAATTTGACTGATTTTTGAGAAATATTTTGCATTAATTGACTGTACTAACGATCGTTTCCGCCTACAACGCAGCATGGATGACATTGTGAAAAGTTTTTATTTTTGTAAAGAAAAAACAAATTTCAAAAATATTCATAGAGACTGCTGTTCTACGTTTTGCTAGAAATTGAGGACAGAATTGTAATATGGACTTAAGTAAATTGTGGCAAATGTTAACAGCTTTGGCTTTAGAACATGATTATGTGTTACATGTTATAACGTTTGCACTATGCGCGGTTAGACTTATAAACCTATTTGTGGCTTGTTGTCATAAGAGTTTATTACTTCATGCATGTACCTCAACCAAATGATACAGAGCAAAATCAAATAGCACGATTTAATTAAAGCTCATTCATATCATGTCTTTTCTGTATATGACTCATCACCCCAGCATCAGTTATCACCATGGATACCAAGACTATTGAACAGGATTGTGTTTCTGGATTCCAGAAGCCTTAAATCATTTAATCGTGTATATAGTTGGAGGTTTTGAGATAACCCAGTTACAGTTTTGACTCAACAATACGAGATTCAACTGTCAACTTTCAATTGTTCTAATGTAATGGCTGGTTACGTAAAACTGATGAAGACTTGATCAAAATAAACGGAACACTAAGCTAATATCATTGTAAGTCTTGGTGAGATAATTCATCTTGACACTCGACAAACTCTCATTATGCTGTATTTGAACTTATTTACGCAATTCTGAATTGCATAAAACAATTTCAAATTACATGTATAAGACAGTAGATGTAGTGTGTAAGCCTATGTTTGCACAATAATTGTACAGCACGTCTATTTGTGTATTATTATGTTTTATATGTTTATGAGAATTGTTATTTTTACATAATAAATTATACATCAATGTGTACAAAAATTACTAAAGGAGTAATACTTTCTTGAATTATCCCAGAATATGAATGACGCAATTAAGAAAATATAATTTAGCTAATTCATGCATTTTCATAGAATAGCTTTATTTATGTACATTATTTACATTATACTCGTGACAAAACCGTACAAAATATATAGGCCTACTTATTTCTCTTTTACAATCAGTCAAATAATAATGTTCCCATTTCCTCTAAAATCTAATATCGTAACTCATTTCACTGATGACGTTTCCTAGCCAAGAGCAACTCCTTAATTCGTGCAATTATCTTATTGTCCATTCCAGTAGGCTTTCTGTCAACCCTTGACACTGGCTTTATCTTCCAAGGAGTATTCACATGGGACCCTTCTTCCGTTGTATGAGTATTACCGCCATTCGCCATTAAACGTAGTAATTGCATTTTCTTGCTTTCATCATCATGACTGTTTGCGTTATGGACAGTGCTGCCACGGCCACCTTTATGACCAAGTACTTCTCCTTCCACATGCGTTGACTCCTTGCCCTCGGGTTTCCGTCTCTTTGTCTGATCGAGGCCCACATCTTCTGCTTTAGTCTCCACATCCACCACGTCCTCTTCACTACCTCCACTCTCCAACTCAACGGCATCCTTCTCACCGTTTCCACCCAGCGCACCCCTCTTTCTCCTCTTCTTCCCTGTCAAGTAGTCAAAGCTCAGGCCACCGAATCCCCCACCAGCCCCGTGCCCACCCAGCCCGAAACCCAGAGCTGCCAATATGCCGCCGTAACTGCCGTATCCTTGGTTACCACCGCCGTATCCCTGGTTACCTCCCCCATACCCTTGTTGCTGGATTCCTCCTCCGTACCCCTGGGTCGTTCCTGTGGAGTGCGTTTGACTGCCGGAACCAGCATAAGACTGACTGTTGCCTTGGTAACCGCCGTTGGTCTGGTGTCCTGGAAATCATGAGTGTTTTACTGATGCATTATTAGATACATACACGCAATGTAGCCAGGACTCCTGTGCAGAAAGTATTTTTAAGATTTTACCAGGTGATAAAGTTTCTAAGTATTTTGGAACTGTTAATGTTTTAGATAATATCAGTGTAAACTATATCGTGAAATAAATAAAACTGCAATGCAGATAGTTATGACTTTGAAGTTAATGATCTAGATGCGAGTCCCGAATCCAGGACTCATTATTTTTCAATAGGACACCAAGAACTAAAGATTGTGCATACCACGGGACCTTTAAAACATGTAGGGCCTATGGTTAATATGCTTGCCATGACTCATTATATTGGCCTTCGGGCCCATTGTTTCAAAACATATGCCAGTCCCTGCTGACTCATGGTTGCCAATTTCTAGATTATTCACTGACTTGGTTACTTTTAAGGTTGAGTACCTTGGTAACTATTGGCCTGGCTGTTCCCATAGCCGCCGCCTCCACCGTGGCTGTTGCCGTAACCTCCCGCCGCTGAAAATGGTGAATATTCTGGTATTAGGGTTACAGTAGATAATGGCGATCTAGAGATATTTGTGGTTTGAATCTTTGCTAACATATTTGTCTTCTTGCATTTTAAAAGAGACAACGAGCAAAATATATACTCTTGAGTATACTTTTAGAATTGAATAGAGTGTTCTCAATGCAAATAATGTTGGCCGTCGTTTAGTCATAGCAAGCGGGTTTCCAAAGCTCATGGCTATGTTTTAAGGGGTTATAAGGGTCGCCTTGTGGTGGGCTGGGCAAATTTTTGTCAGAACCTGCAGACTTTTCCATAATAAATCATTTCAGCCCGATACAGGATGACAACTGTTGCGTATTGAAGCACGGTGTTAGTTGTGTACTTGAGCGTGTGTATGTGCATGTGTGCGTGTGTGGTCGCGCGTGTGCGTATGACACGTACCTACATTTGCCAGTATGATGTGCGATGCCTGCTTGGAGACGTTGAAGCAGCACAGCGCACTGTTCTCACACTCAAACTTGATGAAGCCGGAACAGGAAGTGAGGTCGGTGGACAGACACACGCCGCCCTGCGCCGAGCATAGCTACGTCAGACGTAAGGAAAAACAATGTGTTAGGTCACACATTAAACTAGTCTGAATCAACCAGAGTGAGAGCTTGTTGTGGCATGCTCTCACAAGGGTCTGGCTGAACGAGGCTAGCATCGAACGGCCTTGACCACTTTGGCCTGTCATTTAACTAGTAATAAAATACGGATACTTGCTAATTAATTCTTAAAAGATACCTGTACAAATCATGATCCAGTAGAAACAGGCACTTGACTTTTTGCAGCTATATTCCCAAAACAGTTTCAACCATACAGGAACACACACACACACACACACACACACACACACACACACACACACACACACACACACACACACACACACACACACACACACACACACACACACACACACACACACACACACACACACACACACACACACACACACACACACACACACACACACACACACACTCACACACACACACACACACATACCCACAGACCCAGACCCAGACACACCCACACACACACACAGACACACACACACACACAGACACAGACACACACACACACACAGACACACACACACACACACACACACACACACACACACACACACACACACACACACACACACACACACACACACACACACACACACACACACACACACACACACACACACACACACACACACACACACATCCATTGTATGTGAGACCACACTTTGAAATGATTGTAATTGCAATTAGTGACCTACAACGTATCCTTCGGAAGTTCATTCCATCAATCAGTATGCTTTTTTCATCAGAACTACATGTATGTAAGATTTATGGTTATGAAACAAATCAAGTTCTGCATACTCATCAAAATTTGACATTGGTAGTGGCTAATCACTCTCTTACTCTGAATGGCAAACAATAATTATGTCACACTTTTGGTCTATGTTGAGGAATTTGGCATATCTCACAATACTGTTTCTGACATGTTACTACACGTATGTGTCCATCAGTCCATCATATATCTGTCTGCCGTGCCCATGCCCTTGGTTGATAGTTATTGCTGTCTGCAAATTTCCCTCCAAAGACCCATTCGTCATATAAATGGAACAAACTTACAGGTCTATGAGGCATTGTTGTGAAGGAAACTGTAAGCCATGGGTATAACATGAGGGTCAATAAAACTAATATGGATATAGGAGGGTACCTAAGTGAAACATACCACCAGGGACCTATCACCAGGGAACAAAATTATCAGTAAAGTAGAGAAATAATAGAATAAGCAAGATGTCATGTTGCAGATATATGTACATAAGACATGGGTCCGTAATTTGATTGTTTGGATTATTCATAATGTAACACTATGTAGTTGGTAGGTAACAAATAGTCTTACATATATATGTTTGTGTTTCTTTTCTGCTAGATTAAAAATCAAAATTAATTACAAACTTGAGATAATCGTTGTTTATTCATCATAAAATAAATAGTTTTGTTAATAGAAATTGTTTTAAAAGGAAAAACGTAAATGGGCTGTACACAAAAAACGTTTTATTCCACTGTGCAGCCACAGTGTATTCTGTTATGGGCAGGTAAAAAGAGAGCATAAATTCAATGTAGGATTTCTAACACCCCTCGAGGATATCATAGCGGGTAGTCGAATTACTGCAATATGCAGGCCTTCATGATGGAAATCGAGCACTAAAATATTAACGTCCCAAATAAAGTAGACACGTTAGCACCACTATAAGAGTATAACAACATTTTGTTTCTGTTTACTTTTTGTAATTTGTGTTGCTATCTGACATAATTCAAAGATGTGTCTTCACAGCAATGGTACATTTTTTTTTAGAAATTAACGTAATGATCTTAAAAAAAAGATCTAGTTTAATATACTTCAAATTAACCATCGTTTAGTATGGCTAGAACTAGAACATATGTATAATATGATAGCTAAAGTTGCTGCCATTTTGACAGCTATTATGAATTCCCATGCTTAATGTTATTTATACAATTACCCATAAATTTATGTGAAGTCATTTAAAAAATAAATCAGTGATACATTTTGCCGTAATACACGATTTTATGAACTGTACCTTAACCTGTATTCGTGAATAGCAGTAAAGTGCCCTAGTGATAAGCGTCTACTATATTTAAACCACCAACTATTATAACCTAATGTAATTAGAAACATATTGAACAGAAAGAAATCTGCGGTAATAACTATAATTGAGCATCAACACCTATACATGTAATTGACCCCGAGCAGACGATACTTTGTTCCCACTTACGAGTGACGTGTTGACGTACGTGTCGATGACGTTGAGTTTCACGCCGTGCGTCCCGCCGCCGTGGTGGTCCCCGCCCCCGCCCAGGTGACCGTAGCCGCTGATGCCAGCCGCCAGCCCGTGGCCCAGGGCGTCCCCGAGACTGCCGTGGCCGTAGCCGCCGTGGCCGTGGACCGGCGAGGGAGAAGCCTCCCAGGCTGCCGTAGCCGCTGCTCAGGCCGCCGTAAGGGTTGCCGTAGGCGTAGTCCAGACCAACCACACCTGGAACAGTAATAGTAGAGACGTGAAACAAGAATATGGCATCTTAAACGCATGGGCACGTGTTTTTATATCATCTTAGATGTAAATGAAAGTCGAACATTGGGTTGTGTTCACAATAACTGGTTGAACACAGAACACAACGCAAGGGTTTGTATAAGTTTTGCATTGTGTAAGATATGTGATAGCCCTTGTAAAACAGATCATTGTAATTAGTTGCGTGCAAAACACACTTAATTTCCTTCTGAGTTTAATTTGCGTTGGCATTCCGCACACACCATCAATGCATGTTTTAATTAATTGCAGGCCGCACTACCAACACAAGCACCTATCATTATGTTACCCTTTTATGAGGAATATGAAAATGCTGCATCTGAATTAAATTCACATTTATAACAAACACAAACCAAGTAAGAAGACTATAGAAATGGTTCGTCTAGCGTGTAAATCTACATACTATCAACTCAAGTAAGCAATTCTATACTACGGTTACAATACATATCAAATGTGCTTACCATAGGAATAGTGGACCAATAGTACAAGGACCAGGCAAGCAAATGTAATGCGGGGATTATCCATCTGCTAATCTGTGGATTATCCACTAATCAATGGATTAAGCACCTGATCCATTTAAGCTCACAGCACTATGCCGGATCTGGTCATTTGATATAGTCTCCGTCACATAACACCATTAATATGCGTCATAACAAATGAACTTGTCAACGAGAACAATGAAATGTTAACGTGTATTAAGTGCAGAAATCTTACATGCAAACAGGATGCCCACACGAGCTCATTAGAGCAAATGTTTTGGTGCTTACCAGCAACTAACCACTATTATTAGCTGGAACTTTGAATTTAGCATTAAAACAAGTGCAAAACAGCCCTTCTCTCATTGTAAACACGTTTACAAGCATTTAAAGGCGTTTCACTGTTCGTGTGAAACAGAAAGTGACATCCATTTTTGAAAACGCATTCCATTTTTTCTGTTTATATGTGATATGTGATCAGTGATTCCTTTGGGTTGATACTATCAAGCGTCCTATATCCGTTTTCAACATGGCTGTTTCATCCAATTAACTACACTTATTCGCTTCAAGTTTTCATCAATTAAGTTTCATTATTCGTTAAGTCTAATTACATAATTGGGGTGAAAGCGTTAACACATATTTAGAGTGAAAGCGGTAGACTAGGTTGGTAGCCTCAGGCTGCATCATGGTTGAGATTAAAGCTCTGTTTTTACACTATTGCGAATTATTGCATAGCAGGGCCGTAGCCAGGATTCATGGGATTGCAAAACAGAGGAGGCAAAGAAGTTTGGTGAGCGTGCAGGCAATTGCCGTAGCCACGCAGCTGTGCTAGAGTGGATTTGGGGCACCAGCACCTCAATATAGTTTTTTTCTATTAATTAGGCTCTGAGGCTGAGAAATAAAACACAGTTATTGACTAAGAGAGAATTTTTTTACATATGTTAAAAATGAAAAAGAGTATGTTTGTCAAGTATGAATACAGATGCTTTTCATATTTGTATCCAGTTTGATTTACGTGACAATTGTATAATTAACAAATAATGTCTGGTCATTTAGGTGTGAGCCAAACACACCAAATAACACGCAATTTATGTCACTTGGTGATTCTAATTTACAGACACTCGGTGTCGAAATTAACGCCATGGAAATTTTCAAATCCACGATTTGCGTCACTAGCCCGTCAGTGCACACTAGTTCGTAGGTGATTTGAGACATTGCACTCATCAAGCACCCTGTTTAGGACACTTGGCACATTGTGTACGATGGGATCTGCGACGCCCGTTGAATAAACAAATCGACAAAGCAGTACGCATCGGCTCACTTAACTATATATTTTATTACGTTTACATCAGATTGTTGTTGCAAGTTCACCACGAACGTGCACACCTAACATATTTGGGCTTGTACGATCGTGCAATTACAGTGGAATCTGTACAAGTGGAAATCTCCCTTTTCTCCTATTGTGCATTGGGTATTCGGCATTTCACATCATACATGGTTCATTGTGTGAATAAGATCAGTGTCGCTCTCGTAAAGTTAGATCTATTTATGCAACACGATAATGCAAAAAGGGAACTAATATCATATGGTTTATACCATTAACGATGGGAAACTTTCCCTACGGTAGGTTTATATAACAGGCCCCCGGAATCAATGGTCTTGCCCCTCATGGCCCCGAGTGTACGCCTAGCCTCTATTGCGCCACATGAAACGTGATGCCAGCCTTTACAAGGCAGATGTACTTGCTGAGTACACAACGATAAAATCCACATTCAGCAGTCAATTCCACTGTTCTAATAGTGTAAACAAGTGATTTGGTTTGTTAAAATAAATACATGTACGTGGCTCGATCATTGTGTAATCTTTTTTTCACTGTTAGATGTCTTGCACGTGCGTGATATATTGTTAAGTGAGATAATGAATGGGAGATAATGTCATGCAAAAATGTCAATTATGGACCATATGAAGCTATTAACTTATTAACAGTATATTTCTCACTAATACTGAGACTGAACCATCATAATTAATATGTATATATGAGCATATGTTTAAAAGGCCCAAACCCCTCAGGTTATGTCTGTTGAGCTCCGAAACATTCCGAGTAGTTCCAAGTGCGGACGTGATGCGATGGAGTCCATTTTGGAACTATATTGCTTTTTGAATGGTCCGATTTAGCATGGAGATAACACTAGCTATGCACAGGTAGTGTATGTCTACAAACGTGATCATTGTAGGAATTGACCACGAGATTGGAGTGTCAATCGCAAAATTGAGCATGCTGACGTCTGATTTATCCGAACAAAGTGAGGGTAAATCAGACGTCAGCATGCTCAATTTTGTGATTGACACGACAATCGAGTGGTCAATCACCATTCTATCATGACGTGCAAAAATCTAAAATAAAATTACAGTTTCCATTAATCACTACACATGGTAAATATACACGCAAACATTCTTATCTTGGTATAAACCATTTGCCGTCATTAGTCTAAACTTAGCCTTGCGAAAAGTTGCGACACAAGCACAAAAAATGCGAGTAAAAGTTATCCAAGCATGTGTTTCTTCAAAATTTCTGAGAGAATATGTTTATGCACATAATCCACGCGAAACTATGAACTTATTCTAGCAGTATCCAAGTCTTAAATGCATCCACCAGTGTATCCATGGCATAAAGTTGACTGAAAGTGTTAGCGATGGTTTGCTTAAACAGCAATTAGACTAGTGCAGTCAATTTTGTCAAAAAAGTAAAAAAAGAGCGCGCGGAGACCACTACTATGGCTCTAGTCTAAACTGTTGCTCTCTGCTACACAAAACACGTCTTGCTACGTCAGCAGCTGTATTGATATTGTGAGGAGTTTAGACTAGCGCCGTGTTTTTTTTTGGAGCGTGTTTTCCATCGCAAAATTGAGCATGGAGATTGACCAATCAGCATGGGTTATTGGCGGTGATTTTTGCACGGAATGATAGAATGGCTTTTTACCTCCCCACTTTATTAGATTTTTTTACTGTATGGTGTTTACTGTTCGAGCACCTCATGCATGATGTTCAGACTGCCGATTCGATTCTTCATGTCTTGATAACATCGATCAGGCTCCATATTCAGCTTGTTTACAATAGATCTAGTGTTAATGGATGGATGCTTACCAGAAGTATATTTAAAAAATAAAATAAAATATATATATATATATATATATATATATATATATATATATATATATTATGGAGCATACAAAACAAATATGTTAACCCTCAGTTTCATTCAGGGTTTGAGAAAAAAAACTCCCTCAAAAAACAGAGGAGGCAGTTGCCTCCCCTGCCTCATATGTACATGTAGCTACGGATAGGGGAAAAAAGAGCCAAAAAGAGGGATAAGGGATAAGGGGGAAAAGGGCCAAAATAGGGATAAGGGAAAAAAAGCCCAAAAAGAGGGATATGTGATTTCTAGACCCCTTATACCTCCATTTATTAGAAGCACCTACACTGTCTTGACACTCCAAGCACAGCGCCAAGCACTGTAATACCTCTCACCACAGCCACGACTACATGTATTTCAATAATGTACCCCCTCCTGCTCCATTCTGACACCACCGGACCATCTTCTGATAGCACCTGCCCATGTCAACCCCCGCCCCACGCCAACCCCACGACTATTCAATAGGAACTATTGCATAGCACGAGGGATCTACAGCATCCTAACCGAACTGACACCCAGCACCCCTTGTCCTGACAACACCAACAATCGCAAAATTGTCGCTGATTACAAACGAGCCTACAATGTTTGATATACTTACATAGTACAGTCAAAGTCATAGCCACTATATACTAACCAAACTGTAGTAGAACATCTCTATTAAGACTGTCCAAGGGCTAGCCTCAAGTGGTATTGATATACTGAGTTTTGAAAAATGGTCTTTTATGAAGGCCTGGGACTGTAAGAAATCGTCTCATTGTAGAAGTGTTCTATCTGCAGAGGTGGTCCTACTTGAAGGTTCCACTGTACAGAAAGCCCAAGTGGCCTATTGGGTGGCGTGCGATGAGGTATTAGTACATGTAGTTGAACCAATTTGGAGCAGTTGGCGGCGGCTGTCTGCTATTTTTTTTATAAAATCGACAAGTCCACAATGAACCCCACATAAATAACTTGCAATGCTACCGGTGCCGTGAAGATCTGGCCTAGCATTGTTCTTCAAAATCAGACACAACCAAGTTAATATACCATTCCCACCAACAGTACAGATTTCCACCAGATGTCCACATAGCTATATCAGCATCCAGTCGCTCCATTCAGAAGCATACAAGTACAGATTTTTTGCAAGAACAATCAGACTCTGGAACCAACTACCCACCGGGATCCAACAGAGCACCTCCCTACATTGTTTCAAATATGCCACCTCCACCTGGATCACACCCTCCAGTGTGTGACAAGAAACAATACATGGGCAGTAATGTAAATCAAGATCAATATTGCTTTTAACCCACCGCACAGAAGTTTTATCTAATGTAAATACGTTCAACGCACACTTTATGACGTCACCCACACCCACTTCCAGTACGGCCATAGGTCCATTTGGATGCAAGATTGAAGATTGAAGATTGAAGAGCTAGTCACATTTAGGAGTTCATCGGACAAAGTCTCAACATTAGCGTAAAAGAAAAAAAAAGAAGAAAAAAAACATATCAAAATTAGCGTATTAATATATAGCTGAGCAATAACATGCAATGCTGGCATTATATAAAAAGTGTTATTAATGATTTGCTGTTAATGTACATTCTCTACGCCACATGCACGTATATACCTATGAAGCATTATGACCTTCAATTCACCCATAAGTACAATACATGGGCATCGTGAGCGGGCGGGGTCTATGTTAAATTCTCTGTAAGCTGGCCCATATTGTGCTTATCTAGCCATATACCCTGTTCTATTTGCATATTGGTAAGTCAGTAGTCGCATAGTAGGTACATGTATAGTATAAAATACATGCAACCTCTTCCACACCATCTAATCCCGATAATGAGCCCGATGATTGGTACACATGAATATGATAACTAGCTTACTTTTAGCATTTGCATGATTATTATTACAATACGCGTAGTTTTTTGTACCTTAAGCATTACAAAAAAAGAATAGCCATTTATAAATACTAATTATAAAATCCATGTACACACGAAAAGTTTAAAAGCCGTCCCACAAATAGGTACTAAAATCTGCGAAATGTCTCCACATGTCGGTAGCCTCTTTGGCTTAAGTGTACACACCAGTCACTGGTGCGTGACGGCTTGTCGTGGTGTACTGCATCACACTGGGTACTGTCTGTGGTTGTGTATTGGCCAATTTTGTCTGTGCTGGTCATTTTCATCGCAGCAGGCCAGAGGAGAACACATTGGCAAACTAATTCGTGAAAATTTAAAGCACTTCGTAATTTTGTGTAAAATGTGTAAAAATATCTCCGTGTGGTGTACGGTAAGTGCGTTGTAGTTTCCCAGGTTGTATGTGATTCCTTCACAATTTTCTTTGCGCTTTTCCAAAGGTGTGGACATTGATTTATGGTCTTCTAATATGCGGAAAGTTGGGCTGTTTATTTCTTATTCCTGCGGTAGTTCGTTCCTACATCAGGACAAACTCTACATGGACTTAATTTCAGTCTTTTGAATAATATATATTGGTCTCCCAGAGTTTCTCCCCGAATTTCTTACCTCAATCTTCGATCGAGCTGCTTTTGTGGACCCATTTCAAACAGTTATATTCACCTAAGAATGATTTTTCTAACACAACGACTTAAAGCAACAATATTGTTTTGAGAGGTGAAATAGCATGCATATGTCCTGGACCAAAATAAGGCATGCTAGGCACATTAATAATGTTATAGTATCCAACACAATTAAGTTCACAAACCTAACTATAGGAGAAAAAATACGCAAAAGATGACATCAGTAACCCAATTTATTGCTTACCTGCTTTATGGTGACTTTATTTGTATGGGAAGGGAAGGATACTTAACATTCTGTTGGATGGGTTCATGATGTAAATTGCATGTACCTTCTTCCAAAGGGTGTGGTTTAATTGAAATACTCTAGTAGTATGACCCATCCTGATTCCCTACTATTATTAATTATTCTAATCATAATTAATCATTTAATGACATATCTATTTTATCTTCAAAAGGAAAATATGGATTTCAAATGCTAAACTTTTATCAGACACAGGTCTCAAGATTGCCTCCAGTTCAGAGCACACAACATAGTCTTGCGAAAATTTTGTTTCTGTCTTACCTCAATATCCAGTTTCTTTCAAACTCTATATGTGATTTCCAGTGCAAATTTGTGGTGCTGCTGTCTCAAGGACGTTCACTTTTCCACACTATTTTGAATTTATGTATGGTTTATGTCTGAACACTACTGCTTTGTCTAACCAATAGTTTTGTGCATTGGTTTATAACATAATCTATTCGTTGTCTAAACATAATGTGATTTAATGTAAACTATGATATTAGTGCGAAAACGATCTGTCCGTCTAAGATCTGCTTGCATTCAATTGGTGTTCCTGCGAAAATTCCCATAATCTTCTTTAAGCAAAAAATATCTTCAGACTTCCTAGTATTTGGTTTTCTTGCCTCATAATCCCCATGCACATCACAGGTCTTTGGCGTTTTTTTCCTTGCAGTAATATAAAGATTTCTTTTAAGGGTCAAATTAGAGAATTGAACCAGCTGTATGATTTGGTCTTGTAGTGATTTTATGTATCTATCTCCTGGGAACTGCCACATTCTGTTATATCTGAAGACTTAACGAGGATAACATTGAAATCTGGTAAAATGCTCATAATATTGAATATGATGGCACAGTGTCAGAATTTATCCCCTGGGTGTGATTTTGTCTTTTACTTATTTTGCTTACCTGTTCTCGCGATTAACAAATATGTACATTGTGCAAAGACTTGGTGAGGAAAACATGTACTAAATCTAGTAAAATACACATTGTCCATAAATAATATCGAAGACTCCTTCTGATCTCTCTACATCCATATTTAACCCCTGTATGTGATTTTGTCACAGTAATTTACGTACTTGTCCATGTTGAGAGCTGCCTCGTTGATTCATTTGGCTATGTCTGACGACTTCCAAGGGAAAACATGCATTAAAACCTAGTAAAAACATAATTTTTGGTATTTGATATAGACTGTTCCTTATGAAGGCAAAATATCAGAATTTTAACCCTGAACCTGATTTTGTCTTGGCCCGACTTTACTGTTACTTTACTGTTCTCACGATGGACTAGTGCATTTCGTTTCTCTGAAGACTTCGTAAGGAAAATGTGTATTAAATCTAGTGAAATACACATAATTGTCCATAAATAATACTGAAGATTCCTTGTGATCACGATGCGTCTGTATTTAACCCCTGTATGGGATTGTCATACACTAATTTTACTTACCTGTCCGTGGAGAGCTGTCCCATTCGGTTATATCTGACAATTTCACAATGAATACATGCTTCAAAATCTAGAAAAACACATACATTTCTATGATTAATATATACAGTTTCTTCTGATGGCGAAATGTCCGAATAAAATTCCTATGTATGGTTTTGTCTTGTACGGATTTTACTTACCTGTTCATATCTTCATGGGCTTATCTCTAGTTTTTTCATAACTAGTACATTCCTTTACATTGTATGTCTGAAAACTTCGTTAGTGAAACGTGTATTGAAATCTAGTAAAACGCACGTAATTTTCAATGATTAATATAAACATTCCTTATGACTGCGAAATGTCAGAATTTTAATCCTGTACATGATTTTGTCTATCTGTTACTGATTTTACTTACCTGTTGTCCCTTGCTGGATCCTCTTGTCGTTTTCTTGTGATCCTTGTGATTCCTTAACCCATGTATGGCATTTTGCCAGAGGGTAACGTAACCAGAATTAAAAAAATAATCATATTCTTTAGTAGATTCTAGAGTGGTCATAAACTGAAGCCTACTTGGGCCGAAAACTGGAACGTGCATTCAGTAGTGAACACTAATCTTAGATTCTGTGTAAATATCACTTAATGGCACCAAGGAAAGGTTTATATGAGGATATGTTATGATACAGGTGAAGAGTGGCTCTTTACAAATCATGGACTTTGCTCTACATTTGTAAGTTGTTTTGGTGTAAAAAAAGTATAAATTTTAATGCAGGGGTCGGTTTCTGAGAGGGCCGAAAACGGGTTACGTTAGCCTACACTAATTTACTTACATGTCCATGGAGAACTAGTACATTGAGTTATGTCTGACTACTTCCTAAGGAAAACATGCATTAAAATCTAGTAAAAACATAATTTTCATATTTAACATAGACTGTTCCTTTTGATGGCTAAATGTCGGTATTTAACCCCTGGATGTGATTTTGTCTTGGCTTGATTTTACTTACCTCTTCTGTGGATGAACTAGTACATTTGTTGATGTCCGAAGACTTCGTAAAGAAAACATGTATAAAATCTAGTAAAATACATATAATTTTCCATAATTGATATTGAAGATTCCTTGTGATCACAATATGTCGGTATTTTGTATGGGATTTTGTCGTACGCTAAATGTACTTACCTGTTCCTGACATTGTGAACTAACCCATTCGGTTATGTCTGACTACTTCCAAGGGAAAATATACACCAAAGTCAAGTAATAAACACATAAATTTCCAAAATTAACAGACAGTTCTTATGAAGGCAAAATGTCAGTTTTCAACTTGTACTGATTTTATTAATCTGTTCTAATTACCTGATCTCTACTTTTCCATAATTAGTACATTCTGAACGGACCCCTAATGTACTGATTAGGGTCAATATAGACAGTTCGTTATGAACGAGAAATGTTAGAATATAAACCTCACCTGTACGTGTGCTTTAGTCTGTTACTGATTTTACTTACCTGTTCATACAGTGCGTGTTCATAATGTTCATAACCTGATCCAGTGCTTCATAACTAGTGCATTAGTTGTAAGGCAAAAGTGTAATGAAATCTAGTAAAATACACATAATTTCTATAACTAATATTGAAGATGCCTTGTGATTACGATATGTCTGTATTTAACCCCTGTATGGGATTTTGTTATACCCCAGTTTTACTTACCTGTTCCTACATGGAGAGCTCCCACATTCGATTATGTCTGACAATTTTACAACAAAAACATGCATTAATATCTGAAGACTCTAGAGGAAATCATGCATTGAAATCTAGTAAAATACACATAATTGTCTGTAAATGAGTACGTTGGCATAATGTCAGAATTAAACCCTCAATGTGATTGTCTTGTACTGATTTTACCTAACTGTTCTCAGATTGAGCAAGTACATTTGTTTATGCCTGAAGACTTCGTAAGGAATGAGTGTATTGAAATCTAGTAAAATACACATAATTTTCCATAATTGATATCGAAGATTCCTTGTACTGATTTTACTTACCTAACAGCATTGCAATATGGTCCACCATTCACGGAATATTCGTTTGAACAGTTATAATGTTCAGGAAGCTGATCGCCACATGGTACCTAGCATCATGAGTGGGCAAATACGTATGTAATCTATTCACAATACAAACACTAAATACAAAATACATCTGCTTAGTAAATATTTGCTATACATACAATGTACTAAAGAGTGGCCGAAGTATCCCGCCTTGTCATTAATTAAGAGTCTGAACAAATGTTTATACATATTACACCATTGCTCATCGTCCGTGACCCCCGGTATGTTCCGATCACACTCCTTATGGACTTCTTTTTTTCCACATCCACGATATAGTTTACCAAAAGTTCCGGAAATCCAAGTTTCTTGAGTTTCCGCCTTTCCTTGGCAGGCGTTCAATCTGCCACTACTTTTTTCGCAGCCAGTGCAGCACATGGTGAAAGTGACAACGGCTGCTTGGTGACAGACGTATATACGTAAGGCATATATTCCCATTGTGCAACATGGCGGTCTTTGTTCGTCAGGAACTGATAGAGAAACGACGGTGCCGTTTTGGCTAAATCTTCACCCCCTTTGCGTCGACTGTAGTCATGGTCTGCGACAAGACTCGTTAAGAACACCA
Organism: Streblospio benedicti; assembly: GCA_019095985.1. Taxonomy (NCBI): domain Eukaryota; kingdom Metazoa; phylum Annelida; class Polychaeta; order Spionida; family Spionidae; genus Streblospio; species Streblospio benedicti. The sequence continues at coordinate 7,128,366 of CM032663.1, forward strand.
GTTCTCACCTCACTCGACCCCAGCAGGTGTCATGCGAATATTCGCTCTAGAGACTAAGCACTTTATTATAGGCAAAGGCGTATGCCTCCGCACGTAAGAATATCATTTACATGTATATAGTAATGCACCTCATCTAGACTCCAACATGATCTTATGACGCTGGTCCCCATGGATCACTCCACACAATAGCTCATAATCCTAAATTCGTAAAAACTAGGCTGCACGACACGTATTCGTGTGCATGTAGCTGTTGAATCAACCAAAAGGAAAACATTGATCACCCTCCCCACTGCTGCAGGAAACGCTGCGATTTTATTAGACACGTGGTTTCCAAGAATAGCCCGCTGACATTCTACTACTTTGGTATTACTTTACCACAAAGGTCTTGTCATTTGAGGTTTTGCGTAGTTGAAATTTATTGTCTTTTTATATCATTAAAATAGGCTTTTTCACAAGATATTTTTCTTATACACAGGTTTGACCGGTGCTCTGGGCTTGGCAATAAGGTCTTCTGATAATCTGCTGTAGTTTTCTTTTTTAAAAGCCTACACGTATAGCACAAGAACATACATTATATGAACATTAGTCACATGGCAACATATTTTTTTATTGTTACAAAAATACTATAACATCAGAGTAAATGTTCTCATTTGGCATTGCCATTACTGAATTTTTATGAAGAATATACTTTCAAGTGAATTCCATTTTCCATATTGTGTTGTTTGAAAATGGTAGGAAGAAGCAATAGACGCTTGGAGTATAAACAAAATATAACGCAAATGTAATATTGTTGCAAAATATTAACATAGCATAGGTGTAATCTATCATGGATTAGCCTCCGCAGTCGGACTATAAACCATTCTTTCTGGAGCTACTTGTAGATCGTGCATCACCACCACCACCTATAGGCCCAATCGCATGTCTTTCAATATACAACCATTAACACTCTGAATGGAAGGGTATTTTGTAAAAGGCTGGCTATTTGTCTGGCATGCATATGTCCGGCGGCATTTGACACCCTTCAATACATCACCCACAAATTCCCCAATGTTTTAAAAACACTGCCAGGTGGGGACTTTGACAAAATCAGCACACGAAACGAACACTTCACCTCGCTCGCTCCCGTCCCCTTGGCCGTCGTGCGTTTAAGAATACCAATACTGCAGATTAAGATTTACTAAGCAAACAAATTGCCTTGTCAGATTGCAGCGAAAAAAATGCAGAGTATCAAATTAAACATGTATTCACCATAAACAACGATTATCCTGTTGCATGCTTACCTTCTCATCAAGTGCATGACATCCTTTCTCCAGTCTGTGGGCAAATCCACCAAATGCATATCGACCAGCCTCCTTGCCCTGGACAACATAGCCACCGCATGGCTTCGTGACGTACATTCTCAAGGCATATTCATCATAACCTTGCTTCTCTTACCTTAGGCCTTAGGTTTTTGTAAATTGTCTTTCAAATTTCTGCCTCTTGGTGTACAGCTTTCTACAGCACAAGACAAAAATAACGACAGTATTTGCAGCAATTACTTATATCCACTAAAATAAGTTATTTTCATGGGCGCCAACACCCCATGTAAAAATATAGAGGTTTGTTTATTTCTGAATAATGAATGTATGAAGACCTATTTTACTATCGTACAAATATAAAGTACTATAGAACAAAGTAAGGAATAAAAGGTGAAACTATACACTGAAAATTGTGCAACATAATAAAACTCATGCATCGAATGAAATGACATGCAGTAAAACTATTGTATTACATAAATAACTATATACATTTACTATTGGCAAAAAGATCACCAGTCGCAAATTTGGCTACACAAACAATTCAGTATTCTATTACTTTTCTTATTTCTCATTCAAAAATATTTGTGTTCACAACGTGCGGCCTCTTTAACGACCGCCTTTGGGTCGTGTTATGTAGTCTCATTGCAGATGTTGTTTCTATATGGAGATTCATTCTGGCAGCTGTATGAAGGTTTTGGACGGTGAAAAGTGGCCTTATTGTAGAGGTGGTCTCAATAGAGGTGGTCTTAATTGGAAGTACTACTGTATTTCATTATGATTGTATATTAGAAGCAAGACCCTAAAACAAGTGACTTTTATGAGGTAATATACTACAACAATATGCGACATTGGCCTACATTCCCGTATTTAATATGATCATTTCTTATTTTAGTTTACATCTAAGTAAATTTTAGACAAACCAAGCCTTATCATCTGTGCTTGTCGTTTGATTTTGTGGTGGCAGTTTACGTGATTGTGGGTAATTGGTTGGCATGTTGACAATTACACTTTGAAGACAGAACTGTCCTTTAATGTGGGGAGTTGTTGGCACTGAGAATGCAAGAAATTTGCTTGTGCTTTCTGGTCGATAGACAAGTGTATACATAAGGTAGCTCATTATTAAGTTATTATGCTATTGGTAATGAATCTTTTGCGATCTGCACACCATTCACCTTTCAGGGGCCTAGATCAACAACCAAGATGCATGTCTCTGGTGGTCTTGCGATTTGCTGCTGTATTTTGACGTAGCGCTGCGCTTTTTTTACCACCGGTCGAGGACGTTATTGGTTTAGCTAGTTAAAGTGCTCCTGTGGCGATTGCAATTAAATTAAAATTACCAGTCCTCTTCACTGCTCTCTGTTGTGACCGGTTATGGTTTTAATATTGGATGTGTATACTTAGTTTCCAGTATGTGTTCACTTAAACGGCTCGTTTGTAGTCTAAGTTAGGCACAGTCACTAATTTCATTTGCACTCACGCGGGCGGGGGTTGCTTGAGACGAGAGGGAGATTTGTCTCAACGGAGGAGTTCATAGAGTATTAATATATTTGAGCACGCTTTTCACACAAACCGCTAAGCATGATCCAAATAATAAGTGCCCAGAGAAGTTGTCAATCTGCAATTGATGCGAGCGGACCTGGGGGTTTACTAAATTGCTATTGACGAGGGTAGGCATGTTTAACCCTAGTCTACTGGCGATTTCATTGGTTTGAGAGAGAAGCTCTATGATGAAAAATGTGTTTACTTTTTTTCATCTTCAATATATACTTGTCCAGCACCTCCATAAACGGTTATTTCTTTACAAAAATGCCATTTTCTTACCATCCAATGGAACTCGTGGATTTATTGTCTTTGTTTCAAACATTTGAATAATCTGTGTATTCCATTCAAAATAACTGCAAGGAAGTGTCCTTTATAAAATTGCCATTCCCGTATATGAGCTAGTGGGTAGATAAAAAACGCATAAACAGAACAAACAAAAACTGATCTAAACAGTCGCCATTGTAGAAGAGACCACTTTGCTCGCATAGGTCAAAATGAGCTCAGGTCAACAAAGAATGACAATGCTACAAAAAGCCTAAAAAGCGAATCGTGCAGCCATAGGTCATGGCTGTAATTGCGGTGTTGGGAGTGACGGCCACCCCATTAGTCTAACTGCCGGCACCTCCCAGCGTCTTGTGATGTATGGTGCAAACACTTGCATGCACAACCACAGTGGGAGTAGGCTATTTTCTGCTCAACCGACTTACTTTGGAGCTTATGGCCACATAAAGGATAACAAATGAACTATTACGTCTAGTGCATGAAGATTTATTGCGTGTAGCATCTTTGTGGACAGGTCTTTCTGAGATATTATGGAGTAATTTTCAGTACAGCACACTTTGAATTTCAGTGTATTGTAGTGAGTTCCTCTTACCTGCGCATAGACAATTACTCTCTTCGGACAATAGATTAGATCTCTAGTTTGAAAAATAAATGACTTACAGTTTATCATAAATATGAATGTTTGCTGCAGAACAATTCACAAAGTCTTAGAGTCAAGTAGTAATGCAAAGTGGATTTTGATTGCTGCAATATCGTCTTGCAGGCAAATTAACTACCCAGTGAGATTACATGTTGCGTAATAGAGTTCTTTTTATGAACTAGAAAAACAAAACAATTCTTTGATTTATGGGATAATGTTGCAGTTACATTGTTGTGAGCTATTAGAACTATACTGAACAAAGGTAGCCACACATCAGGATTTCAACAAGGATATAATTTGCATTTTGGAATTTGGAATGTGAGTACGGGCAAGATTTGTAAAGATAGTCGTAATAATACTAACTAAATTACTCTAAAATATATTTCTACTGCTTTTACCACTTAAAATATACACGTTGCCATTGCTATTAAGGCGCTGTTGCTAGTTTCTCTTACCATCCTATCGTTCTCGTTTGTTGGGCCATTTCCATGTTTCCCGTATATTGATGACGCTAGCAGCCACTCTCCGGGAGGCTCATTTTGTGGAGTATTTTTTTGATGATATGTAATTTTTAATCTTTATTTTTTTCTTCAAAAAGTGAAACTGTACTTGTATTTAAAAAGTGGTTATTCTGTACTATTATTCTATGGTATCAATATGAATACATTTTATGAATACATATCTAAAGATTTTAACATTTTACATCACTTCTATTAGAATCATCCCAGTACTGCGACATTGATTACCAACGTTAATGAACGAAGTGGTGTGTCTCTACTGATAGTGGGTGTTAAAGATAAATTATAATATACAAGCACGCAAAATATTATTCACATATTTAGAAAAAAACAGCAAAACAACTTCAGCCTATACACTTACCTACAGACTTCAAGTTGCATGATCATTCTGTCAGCACTTCAGTGCATTGTCGCCTGTGAAGCACGTTTCTCTGACCAAATTCACAGGCCGGGCCACAGTCAAATCAGTTTCTAGAATTTTAGTTCTCACTTATCATGGAGTGCACATTTCCCGTGATAATTTGAAAGTACCCTGGTCTTTTTACTACAGTCTTAAAAATTTCAAAGAACCATTGACCTTATAAGCCATCTTTGCAAAGGTGTGATCCTACTAATATTTGGAGTTTCTAGTCAATTGCAGTACTAAAACAAATAGACGTTAACTTGCTAGGATAACATGCACACCATAATAGATAATTACATGACGTGAGCTTTTCCAACGGGTATCTTTCCTTGCACACACGTAAGCTCCGCGTGAAAATTAATTACATTTATTTTCTTATAGCCAGTGTATTGTAGGGCTGGTCTTTCCCCCTCAAGTAAAGACTCCTAGGTGTCAAAAAAGCGCATGTGGTGCCTTAACTTCTTACATGTGATCAGGATGAAATTTCTGCCATTGCTATTTCTAATTTGAGGTTGCGTGATGTGACATGAAGTTCCTACGGCTTCGGAGGGAGGGCAACCCCTGCGGGCAATCCCTGGCCTCAAGTGGCAGTCGTATGGGTGGGACAGTTGATAGGCGCCTTCATCCCTGTTTTCAGTCGCAGGTGTTCTTCCTTAATCTGTCTTTCACGTAGACTACTCTCCTTTAATACAACTCCACTGTTGTCTCAATCTGGGATGTGGTTAGTCTGAACTGCATTGTTAGTGATAACATATTGGTGAAAATAGTTGGCAGAGAACCTTTGGGTTGCTTTGGTCCGCATACTTGTGTTGGTGTTTACGTCCACGTCCTTTTTGTGTTCAGCCAACCTGACACTGAATTTTCGTGCAGTCCTACATGTAGGAAGGAACTGCGGCAATTGTTACAAGCTATGCTGTGCACACAGCCACATGGCACATGTGTGGAGATTCAATTTTGTTTTTAAATGAAGTATGTTACGGAGAATTTCATAAGGTCTAAACCCTGCACTAATATTTACTTGTTTGAATAACCGTGCAACTCTTTGAGTTAGACCTTTAATGAGGGGAATAATCACCGTTGAACTTACCTTATCTTAAGTTAGTTTGATAGAGGCTCATTTATCCTGGATTTAATAGAGATGCATACATATTTATACATAATTTAAACAGGATGATAGTTCCATTAAATCCATTGAGCTGTCAACAGGAACTCCTGTCTTTATCACAATGACTTCTCGAAGTCCCCAGCTGCGTGCCCCCCACCCCCCGCACCCCTCGTGACCAACAAGGTCAATTTTAGGTCATGGCATCTCACTGGATGATACAAAGATTCTGTGTGTTGAACCCAAGTATTTTGAAAGAGGAGACAAGCAAGCCATTCTGATCAGAAAACTAAGCCATTCCTGAACAGGGATGGGGGGAGACATAGACTACCGGACATATGGACCAACGTGCTGACCCAAGAGGGGGTGGGGGTGGGGCACGCAGCTGGGTAGCTTTCTGGTTTGCTCTTACTGGTCAACATCTGTCTTTAGTTTCTTATTACACACACGGGGTAGTTAGACATTCAGTGCTGCTCTCAGTGTTCTTATCAGCCACTCTGTCCTCCTCCTCCATCACTAGTATATCTATACGCTCAAGAAGAGTGTGCACCACACCTAATTTTATGGCTTGTGGGGTGATGGGAATCTAAATTCAGGTATTGATTAGTGACGATTTTTTTCATGTATACTGTTTTTAAACAGCCATACGCCTTTACTGATAGTAAAACGTGTATCAACGGGGAACTCCACGGGGCCGCCCCCCCCCCCTCGGAAGTCATATGAACTTTCCGTGACGTCACATCGGGCAGCACTTCCATGTGGCGTCATATTTGATGATGGCATCCTTGATCTAAAAATTTGAAGTGTAAGTTAGAAATCTAGATTTTCATGAAATAAGTCTTTACATACTAACAGAAGAAATCCAATAAAATTGTATGATACATGTAGTGCAGGGGATCGATTTCCCTGCTCAGTCTCTCAATCAGAAAATTGTATCATCTAAGATTATGAATTTGTCTGCGGAAACCTTTTCCTCGCCTCTGCTCCCTTTTCAATTTCAGATTGATTATGAACATACATATAATATGAAATTGTGCATAAATGTGAAGAGCACCTGTCTAATGTTACCTTTGAGAACGTACATGCGATTTAGCCACACAATGTACACAACAAATTGATGTGACTTACTTATTTGTGGCTGGCTGCGTACATGGCATATCACCGAAACCATTGTTCTCATGAATTCTGGGCATTGTCTCTACAAAATGACTTTTATTTTCACTTACAAATATTATGGACATGTCCATTGTCCGTAATAAATTCTATGTCCAATTGTTGCCAATTGTTGTCCAATTGTTGCACACTAGGTCAGTGATACTGTATTTTGACCATCACATTTTTCTTACCTGACACTCTGTAATTGTCAAAATCTCATGCATTACACGGGCAAACAAGTAGACAAAAACACAGCTATAAAATTTTGTGCCCATTTTACTATCAATGTTATTATGAATTATGGTCCTCGTAAAAAAACACATACACACACATGAAGTAATTTCAGTGTTTGCCCCTCATCCAAATTTGCCTACGATCGGCTGAAACCCACATACATGTACACCTCACATCTCGTACGGAGCATGAAGTAAAATTAAATAAGTCACATCGTACCCACCTAAAGAAACCCCCTTCTCCATATATCCGTCCATATGCACCATACACTGTTCAAAATTCAATTTGCTGTTAACATGGTAGCCTCTTGTTGGATGCTGTCAACAAGAGGCGACTAATTATATTGTGCAGTCATGAGTAGTGACATGTAGTAATTAGGTTTGTATGATTGACAGACGAATTGATGAGGGCGTCACCCGCCGTGATTGAAATAGTTCGGTGAAACGGTGTGGCATAGGGAACACCATAACCAAATATTTACAAACTGTTATAAAGATTGTGCCAATATTTCCACCGCAACATTGTAAGTATAGACGTGTACACCACGACAGAAGTTTGATATGTCATTTTCACAATTAATGTTTAAGATGGTTGAAGAATTCCAGTCTCTTTGAGCCGTTGATTCATGTGTGAGGATAGAAATAATGACCGGAGGTTAACATGCAAGTTACCTACATGTCACATATTGCACAACATTTAAGTAGTAACGTTAGTGTGTTCTTCCAAATGCAATTGGTGCGCTGATCACATTGTAAGAACTTCTTAAACGTGGTGTGCATTGTCGTAATACCCTCAATCTTACCTTCAAATCCATTTCTTTGTATTAGTTATTTAGTCCATATTTACAAATAAGATTTATGATATAAAATACAAACAGTTAAGACGGGTAACAATAATTCTAAAAACATTAGAATATTTGAAAAAAAAATGACCTTAGCAGATGGCAGGAGTGGACAAAAGTGAACCATGTACATGTATATGGTAAAACACAATTTAAAAAAAAGACAAAGAAAGCAAGCACTAATACAATGCATACGAATTGCATGTCAACTTAACTAATTATATTTTCCGTGCAATAATTCCTGAATAGATATTTATATGTAACCTATGTTTTGGCTGTTTTGATGCATCATTTCTTTGTATTGTGGAGGTGACTGCCGTTTCTTACACTGTACCTGCAATGTTAAGTGTGTTTATTGGTGACATTACACCAGCAATGTTATTCACACAAATACTATGGGAGAATTCATCAGCAGTGTTTTGGAACCTTCCAATATTCCACTTGCATTTATGATTACCTGTTTCACTTGCAGACACCACCTGCTTGAGTCCCTTACATGTACAATGAAATTGAAACCACTGTCATGAGAGCAACATTGTTACATGTTATGAATAATAGATGCAAAACCAGTGGCCTATTTATTAGGCTGTTGCTATTTTTTATCATGAAGTAGACCATCCAGCTATCATATTGGAGAACTTGGCGGTTCTCAATTTTGCTTATTAGATTTGAAGCTTGAAAATTATGGTAAATAGAATAAGCGCCCTCAAGAGGGAGGACAATTGACTTCCAGAGGGGCCACTGCCACCACCCATCCTTCTCCGCATTGCACCCGGCGGCAAATGAGCATATTCTTTGTATATCTAAAATATGCATATGATTGTGGATACAAGTAACTGAAACATCATACATTTTTTATAAAACATGTGTTCAGTATTGTGCCATGTGTGTATTTATAAAATGAGAAAATAGTTCCTCTATTTTTAAATCACATCATTAATCATCAGCCAGTGTCTAAACTAGTTGCATTGCTCGTTTGTACCACGACAAGGACCCGCGAACAATGTGCAGTTTGTAAAGCTATAAAGGCACAATATCCCGTACACTCATGATACTCATAAAGTTAAATCATACACATATGGTAAGCCCTTTATGGATGCCAGTGACTAGGAAGGGAGTGCCCAAACCAGAGGAAGATTTAAAACTGCATTCTACCCATATGCATTCTAGTGCATTTTGAACATCGTCCCCAATATTCCAGTATTTACTAGGATTATCAAGGGTATTTTGATTAGGAGACTATTCAGTATTGTCAGAAAAAAGTCTTACCTGACATAACTTTGTAGTGATGATCAGTTGATTGGCTGCGATGAAGCTTGCTATTGCGGTTCCCCATCTTTTAAATTACACCAACAATCAATTTTTAAATCACATCAACAATCAGCAAATGTCTAAAGTAGTTGTATGGATCTGTTGTACCACAACATGGTTGCGTAAGTGATGCGCAGTTTCTCTCATGCTACTGTTGCATGTACTGTACTCATGTTACACCATACATGCATGGTAAGCCCTTTAATGTACGCAGGCGGCGAGTGGCGACACAGTGCCCGCACTATAGGACTAACAACTACATTAAAATTAATATAAAATGTCAATGTAAATGTCTGGTTGATGATCTTCTTCACAAAGGATCAGATGACTCTACATCTACACCAGGTCATTGGCATCCTTGTCTCACTATATCTTAACTCCCTGGGGAGCATACATCACATATTTTGGATACCGTAGCGCAGACGTGCTAATCAACCACATTAGTGTTCACTCGCCTGACCTGTACCATTTAACGTGTAGGTACCACGGAGCAGTGTGCAACCTGTTAGAGGTAGGTTTGCGCAACACCCACCATCAAACCCAACCGGGAATCAAACTCTCGACTTTCTGGTCATGAGTCGGACTGTCTATCCACATTCTAGGGCACCTCCGAACATCGTTCCCAGTTTTCCAGTGTTTACCGTGATTATGAAATGTACATTTAGGGACAGTCCGCATATTGTGGGTTTATCACACAGTACCACACTGCTTACCAAATTGGAACTTTCAGTGAAGTGTGAAACGCTATATAACAAATAGCACTTATTATTAAACTATTTATATTTTAATGCTTGCCTCCTTTTTTGACATACTATTATTTGGTTTGACAATGCCATTACGGACCAATTACATTGTATGTAAAATAGAATTTTTAAACCATAATCCATAAACACTTTCAATCAAATAACCTTGGTTAAGAAGTAATATTGAAAAATTAAAATGTGAATTAATTTGTTTATGTGACCGGACTGCTGTTTTCTCCTATTTAATTTTATAGTCAACATTTGGTTGCATGGCTATAATAAAGCATTTAAGATTCTTAAAGTTTTTCTTTAATTGTCACCTAAAATACATAGGCACAATATAAAGTCTGTCAAATTAGTGCCATGTAATTGCCTTTTCTCAAAAATTTTGTAAGCAACCACAATATCAGAAATTTTCAGTTTTGGGTAATCACTAATAATGGCAGATCTACAGGTTGTCCAGAAATTATCACTTTCACTGTCACTAATACAATTCTGTATATATTCCATATATCTAGTATGAATAAGATTATCCAGATGTAATCCTAAATAAACATACTTTACTTTTTACAAACACACTATATTCAAATTTATAACCACCACCATATGGTACTACAGTATTACCCGCTAGAAGCACCTCAGAACTACTGAAGCGTAGCGTGCATGAAAGGCTAATCCGGGTAGTTTCCCAGCAGGCACATCAACGTTGTTACAACATTAAATCCAACATTGAAACCATAGCCTAAATTAATGAGTGATGGCTTTGCCCATAAATATAAAGTCCTTTGCACTAGTCACCTTGTTTAATAATTGTAACCCCTACCGTTTTAAATATATTTTACCTTATCACTTATATACGTACTTTCTCCTTCGGTGATATATTCACTTTACACTATAATGATTATGTAGGATTTTAGGTACCATAAGTTCGGGAAAATGTAGATTAATACATTAAGCCACTGCAGTACAATGCAGTACAATACCCAAATGTAACTTGAGACTGCGTGTCAAAATTACAAACATACCGTATAAACAGAGGAGCTATCGAAGAATGTTGTATGCAAAAATAAGATCTTACTCTTTCCCATTTCGTATGTATACCCTGTACCTTTACAAATATCAAGACACAAGATTCTTTTGAACACTTGATATAAGCACAATCTGAGAAGGTGGGCATTGAAATATAAAGTACAAAGACAGAGAAGAATCACCTTTGAAATAAATGAGCCTCTTCTACAGAATTGAGTCTTGTGTGTAAAAAGAAATGCCATTGAGTGTATTTTGAGCATGCGCCTGGTGCATGTTCATGCAAATGGACGTGTAAACCGGAGATGTGTGTGCTCACTGGCATTGGAGTTGTGTGGACATGCTCAGCATAGAGGCTGCTGCTTTACAGTGGCCAGTTTCTCAACCATTTGTTGTTAAAAGGTTACTAACGTGTCTTCAACATTGATTGCCATAATTCTAAGTTTAAAATGTTCGCAATTGACGTCATTTGATCCGGTCTTGTCACGGACAGAGTAGACCTAAATGTTCATGAAGCATTTTGTTCTCGTTTTGTTTTAGAATTTTCTTAAATGCTGTATGATATTAATCCTTGTTTAATTTTGCCATAGGATATTTTGTTATCATCGTTTTGATGGATATATAACGAGGGAAGTTTGTCTTTAATAGCTCTTTACCGGCACAGTAGTGTTTTGGCTAAAACCTAACCTTTACGTTTGTTACAAAAACATGATTACATACGTGTATAACAGATTACCATGTTAAAGATGTCTACAGCACCTATGAGATTTATGCAATTCTAAGTGCCCACTCCCGGTGTAGATGTCAATGTCAACCATAGTTTCTTTCCACGCCTGCACGTTGTCTGTATGCCTGTCATGCAGCATGACATTTCCACAGTGTGGAGAAACACAGGGAAACTAATTGACGGCGACTTGCGGTGAATGTTATTGTACACCCCTACTGCTGCATGTGATGCAATAGTATGTAGTGCGGGGTTTTCCTAGTATCAAATAAGCCTGCATGTTATGCGTTAATATAAGCCATGCAACTTATCAACATCTGAGTGGTAAGTGTACATGTATATCCATGCATCCTCGAAGCTGTTGCAAGAGAAGTTCTAGACTAGCTAAGCACCTGTAAACACCCACTGCAAATATGCTCACTTACCATTAAAAGTTGTTTTCTGGGTGTTTGGCTTTGTGAGGAGACGAGACTCACAAGACTGTGGAAGATGGTAATGTCTTGTTTTTATTTTGTTGTTTTGTTGCTGTTTTTTTCTGTAGTCGTTTCATCGTTCTTTGTGTCTTCCCCTGAAACATGAAAATATGTGGTAGACTGTAAAATATAACCAGCAATAACATCCCTCTCTTCTCTCAAATCACCTGAATCGACAGGGACCTTTTGGGTTTTGGGTTAATTAGAAGTGTGACAAAATTTATTCTTTTTATACATTTCACATACATCCATTCGTCCAAAATGTGAAGTGAACGTCTATTAAAACGAAAGCAACCATATAAAGTAACGCACCCAAACGCATCTATCTAATCAGACTTCCAAGTGAAACCGAAGATCTACAATACTTACCGCACGAGATCCAGTCGAGGTGGTACCGGGAGTGGTGCCGGGAAAAGAGCGGCAGTTGGAGGTTCCACCCCAGCCAGTCGTACAGCACCGTGCGTCTCGGACGGGCCTGCGGTAGGGCTCTAACAGCCCACCCTTTTTCTGTGGCATTTTGCTGTGGGTGGGGGTGTCCTCTTTGTTTTTGTTCCTCTGTCTCTTTTGGCGGGTGGTCGGTGGGAGTGTGTTGCGGGCGGGCACAGCGGTTCCAGGCAGCAGCGGGCAGGACGTAGCGATCATTGGAGAGTCCTCATCACACGGCAGCAGGCAGCTGCAACACGCGCCTACTACATCGTATTACACTGTAGCCAGCATCCAAGTAAAATGTCTTGTCTGTTATGAAATTAAGTATCCAAACTCAGAGTCTACATGTTTTCCTTACGTGGCTAGATTGACATGCGTCTTCAAACTCCTGAAGCAATAATGAGAATCTCTGCTTAATGTTTTGGTGGAGGGCACAGCCACTGAATTTCATGAGCCTTTAATGCACAAAAGCTCGTGGACATGCAAGATAATGATTCTTTTAACTTTTAAAATATGTATAGCAATTCCCAAAAAGGTGTAGTGCCGTCCACACAGACAGTTGTTGACCGTGTGCCTGCGCTCTCTCACCTATCAGCTCAGCGTGGTGTGCTGCATCAATAGGTCTGGCACCTTTCTCTTTTGAGTTGTGTGGATCAACTCCTAAAGCCGTGTTGTGGATTAGTTTGTGACATACTAGATCCAGGCAAGGTTGTTGACAGAAAAGAGCAGCAGGTGGAGGTTCAGTGCCAGCCAGTCAGGCAGCACGGCGAGGACAAGACTCTGAACGACTCCCGCCGTCCGCCTTTTTTCCCTCATGGACATGCTAAAATATCATGGTAACATTTTCGGCAATTTTACAAACATGGAAGGCCCCCAAAAGTGGAATCTACTATCTTATGTTCAGCATATAGCAAACCACTTTACTATCACAAGCTATCATAAACCATGTTATTTATGTTCATGCATTAACAAAGCTATTTATATTTTGTTGGGTGATAATGATTCTAAAGTAGTTTATATTTATTGAGCTGAGGTAAGGTGAACCTCGCCAGTGGTTTTACGGGTATGCTGCCTTAACGACGGCTACAACGCAACGACTGCTTCAGCTTCAATTCGTGTCTGACCCAGCCTTTACTCCATATTGGGGACATACCGTGTGTGTGACCCACGTGACCCAATAAAGAAGCTAACTACACACGTTTCAGTCCAGCAGACTTCTAATGACCGTTTAGAAAAGCTATCCAATAATATCCCCATAATTGCTCATGTTATGATCGATACCATACACACCACATTACTGTAGATAAGATAACAAGTGAATAGCCCCTACACGCTATGCTGTTCTGAGGGTTCGTCCAAGATCAGCAATAGTCATGCTTTTGCTGCCGCTGCTGCTGCTGTGAACACTCCTGCTGCGTGGCTGGCGGGTGTTCCTTCTGCTGCTGCCGCCGCCCCCACTGTCACTGGGGGTCTGGTGGCAGTTGACCTTGACCCCACACTCAAGGCGCACAGAGAGTTGGTGACCGTGAGGGTGGTGTGCTGCGCCAGCAAGTCACCTCTATCGTCTGTGCCGGCTCTCTCACCACCTGCCAGCACAGCGTGGGGTGCTGCGCCAACAGGTCTGCCACCTTCCTAATCCGCGTCGTGTGGATCCACTCCAGAAGCTGTGTGATGGATACATTTGTGACTACAAAACAAACGTTGTGTAAATTTACCACCTTGCACCTTTCAGTATTTGCAAAGAATTTGCTTGTGGGTGGAAACTAGCCTACAAATGTCTCTGCTGCCAAAATAATACTTACTGAAAATGACTTGCACTGGTTTTTCAGTCATCGTATGCTTGGACAAAGCCTGGTACATTTTCATCAAATAGTAAATCGAAATTATGATTTTAAATCATTCGCTTTTAAGAAATACCCCCACCACAATAAAAAATGCCGCCCATGTGCATGTCATGTGAGCATATTTCAGTTATCATAATCGTGCAGTTGACTGACGACTTACCTGTAAATCCTGTAAGTCCTATATATACTCCCTCATCTTTGCATCCTTACGGCTTTGTGTGAAGTCCTCCTTCCAACTGAATCCACAGCTGGGTTAGGAAGGATGATGAAAGATATAATCTCTTGCAGCACCTTCCAAACCCATGCTGGCCTCATGACCTCGCATTCCAGCAGATCCAGCGGCTTTTAGGCATGAGACATTTGCATTTGCTCTTTGACCACAGCGGCTGTCTGATTAACCTGGGGTAGCCAGACAGCCATGACTGCAAAAAAAGGCGAGCAGGCTAGCGGAAAGAGACTGCACTGGAAGGTGGTGAGGGGTGGCCACACTGATGGTGTTTGTTTGTGGGATTGGGCGTGACTCACAAGACTGTGGGAAAGATGGTTCGTGCTCCATAAGTTTGTCGAAGCAAAGTCTATAGCAGCACGCTTTTCTCCTCCATGTTGTAATCAGTGTCTGTGAAACGTAGACACAGCAACCATGGCATCATACCACGCTAATTGAAGAAAGCCGTGAACCTATTATTCTAATTGATTTGAGGGATGAACTTCATGACAAAATCAAAATACATTGTAAGAAAAGTATAAGCTGCGAATGGAACGATTCACCTGGACAAACTTGAATAATCTATTGATTCCATAAGACACGTATTCCATTGTAACATCAAATGCAATGCAAAACTAATATAAATAGTATTATGCATTGGTTTTATGCAATACATTGTACCATCAAACTCACAAAAATGTAATATTTGGCATGAAAAAGGTGGGTGCCAGTTCCAGTGATCTGCAAGTGTATTTATTTTCACTTATCAGGCACAATGAAGCACATTTAATTGGCATAAAAATAAATTGAACATCATTTGCACTGTTTGTCATAGATGGTAAGAATTTTTATTCTTAAGCGTGCCTTCTTGAAATAGAAAAAATCCACACCAACAACTTCCGTGATCTTTCACGTTCATTTTCTTTATTTACAAATAATGCACTTGCTGTTGCTAAAGCAGAGGCCGCACTCGGTATATCAGTTTGTAGGTTGGAAATCATTCTGAACACAGTGGTGTGAAAATGACTTTTCAGTCTGATGATTCGAAGCCCCGCCTTTTTAAATCTTATCGGTCTGACTGGCAATATGTGAGTTACAGGCCTTCTCTGATTACATAACAATCGTTACATTATGAGGTTGAATTTTCTCATATCTGGTAAATGTACTGTAATTTGATAAATTCCATCTGGTCTTCTTATTTTCTTGTTGGTGGAATTAGTTGTGTGATCATCACTCATGTGCTTGTGCTGTGAGCATCTTTCATTCACCATAATCATGATGAGATCTGTACTTCAACAGTTTTGCCATGAACACGGAGATAATAAACACTACCTTGCCTTGAGACTAAGACACGGCCCCTACTTTACCAAATATGCTCACTTACCATTAGACATCGGCTGCTTGCATTAATTTCTTGCATATTGACCCCAAAAGCCATGACATACTTATTCAATATATCTTCTACATATCTTCATAAATCTCCATATTCTCGTTAAGCTGTTCTTTATTGATGAGTATCCCTCCCAGGGCTGCTTAGTCCTTACAATTACAGCCGGTCTATCAATCATAGTATTTTCCTCATACATTCACGGAATAATGCCATAATAGCTTACACTGTAATTGTCTCCTGTAGTGCTTTCTCGAAGGTAATGAGGGGTGGGCACAGGATGGTGGTGGTTGGTCGGAAACAGCGCGACTGTGTAGGTGGTTCATGCTCTATCAGGTCATCCGATGACAGTATATTCCTCCCTCTTGGTGTAATTGGTAGCTATAAAACGTAGACAACATATATCATTATACCACGCTGATAGAATGACGAAAAACGTATGAAATCCGCCAGTTCCAAAGATCTGTATGTATTTTCACTTATCAACCACAACGAAGAACATATATTTGGAATAATATAATTTAACTCCTAATAAATATCTATTAATTGCACTCTTTGTCCGTCCCATTTGGGAAGAATCCAAAACTTACCTTTTCAGTCATACTTGTGTAACAACATGTCCTATCACTGGGCACAAGTGTACAACTGTACGATGTGCACTATCAATCGAACCGCGTAACAGGAACGCCACAAGCTTGGGTTAGGTTAGAATTTTGAATTTAGATAGATCAAACGTATAGTAATAGTAGCTACTATTGCCCTTCCCTCCGAAGTATTTAAGATCCTTGGTTGTATTTTATATAGGTTTTCTACACGGCTCTTCGTATTCTAATCCTCCGTTGGTATATGTATGCATTTTAAAACGCCCACTGCACATTTCTTAAAGCTCAGGTTAAAATGTTCGTGCTTAAACGGCACCACATAATTTGACGCAGGCTGAATGAGATCGAGTTGAGGTTTCGCGGCGAGAAGAGCGGCAGGTGGAGGTTCTGCCTCCGCCAGTTGTGCAGTACTGCGCAAACGTGCCCACAGTACGGCTCGCGCTGCCCGCTTTTTATCTGCGGCATTTTGCTGGGCTGTGTTTGTCATTTTTGCTTTCATTTCTCTGTCTCTCTTTTGGTGGGTGGTCGATGGGAGTGTAGGGCGGGCGGGCACTGTGGTGGCAGGCAGCAGCGAGCAGCACATAGCCACTTAGATCATTGGGGAGTCCTCCTCACACGGCAGCAGTCGACAGCAACTTGCGACTACAACTTCTTACACTGTAGTCAGTAGCTAAATAAAATGTCTTGTCTGTTACAAAACTAAGTATCCAAACCAAGGGTCTACGTGCGAGTCTTTAATGTACAAAAGCCTGTGAACAATTCTAAAAGTGCTCCCAAGTTTTAAGGTGAACTTCACCAGTGGTTTTACTGGTCTGCTGCCTTAATACCACGGCGGCTTCAGCTTCAAATTTGGTGACGTCTGACCCTGGTTTTGACTCCGCATTGGGGACTCACCGTGTGTGGTTTAGACGGAAACCCGGCGCAGCTCCAGCAAGCTTTTGATCCTACCCTATGACAAAAAACACGAGCCACGTGACCCACTGAAGGCAGCAACACCCGCCCAAGTCCTGCGTAATGTATAGACTTGTCTAAGTTCAATGCATTTCCTTATGTTGTCATGATCGACACAATACACACCACATTACCGTAGATAACCAGTAAACAGCATCCAACCACAAAAAGCAACAAACGCACTGGTCTAATCAAACTTATAAGTGCAACCAAAATGGGGCCTTCTTCGCACAACTAAATATTGATCAGCTTGCATCACCCACGCTACACGGCCACAAGTACACGGTGATAAAGGATAGGCCAGTATGTGTCACCGGAGAAGTTTTTAATACACCCACTGCACATTTCTCATTACGGCTCAGGTTAAAATGTTCGTGCTTGAAGGACGGAAACCACAGAATTTGAAGCATGCTTGACTTTGCGTACATTAATGAAAACCACACTACTCACCGCATGAGATCCAGGCGAGGTATTTTTGGAAAAAGGGTGCTAGGGGGTGGTTACACGCCAGCCAGTTGAAGAGCACGGCGAGGGCGGAGGGAGGCACAGGCGGCAAGGGCACAGGCGTCAGCGGTTTAGTTCTGGCACCCAGCCTTAATCACTCGCCACTTTTCTCTTCTCTCTTCCCTTTCTTCTTGAGTGAGTAGGGGCTTGAACACTTTCCTTGGCATGTAAGTGGCAAGGCAGTATTCTCCGGGCAGGGTGAGGACTCCCGACGGGCCCACTTGCTGGGCAGCTCGGGAGCAGGGGCAGCAGCGCGCGAGGTCGGCGTGTTTGACGCCGGCACTGGGCTGGGAGGGCGTGAAGCCCGGCGAAAGGTGTGCCGGGGCTGGTTACGGTTGTGATGGCGGAGGCGTTGGCAGGCTGGCTGCTTGGTCTCGCTGAGGGAGCCACGGGTCGTTTCTTGGACCTGGGATGCAATGCGGAGGCGGTGGTGGTGATGCTGGCTTCTGAGTAATTTATTTTATCACTCTTTCTTAGTCCGAGCTGGATTTCTCTTATTTGCTGTGCATCCAAGTTGAATGTGTAGGTTATGTGTATATAATGTAGAGTTCGCTGTTGGTTGTTCGCAAGGTAAACTTGGAATGGTCTATTTGCCGATTGCAATGACTTATATTGACATGGTCACTGGATGAAATTACGTCTTCTGATTGGTCTGTTGTCACTTAACTTACTCAAGTTATGAACTAAGCGCGTTCAATTAAGTCAAAAGCAAGAAGCAGCCAATGCTATTGTCTCCGGTATCCGTGACCGCAGAGTAAATTTACCACCTTGCACCGTTGCTTGTGGATGTAAACTATCATACAGATGTCTCTGCTGCCAAAATATTTACTGAATGGTTTTCATTAATATCTATTGCCAAAATACTTACTTACCATTAGACTTTAGATGCAAGAGTGTCTGGATGGTGGTAGGTGTGTGAAATCCTCATCTTACTCGAGCCCAGACCGGGGCAGCCAGCCATCAATGTCTGAGAGTGGTGCCAGGTTCGGCGGCGACGAGGTCCGAAATAGGCATGGTAGGGTGGTTATTATAGTAATATCCATTAGGCCGACTCGGACGTCAGAATTTTAATAGCTAAAAAAGAATTCTACCTTCATTTAGTAACATACACTTCATTTATAATCAGCATTGAGCTAGTCGTGTACCTACGGTCATGTCATTGACTGCAGTGCGTAATGTATAGACTTGTCTAAGTTCAATGCATTTCCTTATGTTGTCATGATCGATACAATACACACCACATTACCGTAGATAACCAGTAAACAGCATCCAACCACAAAAAGCAACAAACGCACTGGTCTAATCAAACTTATAATTGCAACCAAAATGGGGCCTTCTGCGCACAACTAAATATTGAGCAGCTTTCATCACCAACGCTACACAGCCACAAGTACACTGTGATAAAGGATAGGCCAGTATGTGACACCGGAGAAGTTTTTGATACACCCACTGCACATTTCTCATTACGGCTCAGGTTAAAATGTCCGTGCTTGAAGGATGGACACCACAGAATTTGAAGCAGGCTTGACTTTGCGTACATTAATGAAGACCACAACACTCACCGCATGAGATCCAGGCGAGGTCTTTGTGGGAAAAGAGTGCTAGGTGGCAAGGACTGAGGCGGGCGCAGGCGGCGAGGGCACAGGCGGGTGAGGACTCCCGATGGGCCCGCTTGCTGGGCAGCTCGTCGGCTGGGGCAGCGGGGGCAGGGCCAGCAAGGCACGGCGTGGCCGCTGTTTGACGCCGGGACTGGGCTTCGAGGGCGTGAAGCCCGGCAAACCTTTCGCCGGGGCTGGTTACGGTGGTGACAGCAGAGGCGTTGGCAGGCTGGCTTGGTCTCGCTGAGGGAGCCACGGGTCGTTTCTTGGACCTGGGACGCAATGCGGAGGCGGCGGTGGTGATGCTGGCTTCTGAGTAATTTATTTTATCACTCTTTCTAAGTCCGAGCTCGATTTCTCATATTTGCTGTGCATCCATGTTGAATGTGTAGGTTGTGTGTATATAATGTAGAGTTCGCTGTTGGTTGTTCGCAAGGTAAACTTGGAATGGCCTATTTGCCGATTGCAATGAGTTATATTCGCATGGTCACTGGTTGAAATTACGGCCTCTGATTAGTCAGCTGTCACTTAACTTACTCAGGTTATGAACTAAGCGCGTTCAATTAGTCAAAAGCGAGAAGCCGCCAACGCTATTGTCTCCAGTATTAGTGACCGCCAGTGATGTTACTTGATTAACAATCCAGGCACGCTTTGATTGCTTAATCCATACTTAGACTTCAAAACAGCCTATAAGTTACATGTATGCTGTATGCCTTATTGATGTTGAATCTTCTAAGAGGTCGGCATTTGTTTCATGGCTGTATTTTGGTGTTGAATTATTTTTAAACGTTTCGGATAAATAGTATGTATAACCGTTTTCATTATTCAATATAGAAGGCGAATCTGTGGAAAGTAGTTTGTACTCTATCTACATCTATTTTTCTGGTTGATTTGAGGGCTGAACTTTATGGCAAAATCAGAATACATTGAAAGAAATCCCAGTCTTAATTGCGTAAGGAACTGGGGGAGCTTAGAGTGCGAGAGGTTACTAACGTAGTGGTTGTACACCACCCCAAGCCTCCCCCGCCCCCAAACCCACACGGGACCGATTGAAATTCCTTCCCTTCGCACGTTTTGCAGATGACAAGTCCTGGATTTCACTCGCCCTTCAGTATCCTTCGTTCTATGGACAGTGAACGTAACCACAACGTAGCTTTTTGGCGTTTCCCAAATGTTTGCATTTTTATGTCCCTGAACATATTTCAGCTTTTTCCCTTCATAAAATTCATTTGACAGAACCATGGTGTACTGCCTGCCTAGACCACTCCATATTCTCGTTAAGCTGTTCCTTATTTTTAAATATTCCTCCCAGGGGCGCTCAGTCCTTACATTTACAGCCTGGCTATCCATCATACTATGTTCCTCATACAGTCACGGGATAGCTCCATACATACAATCAAATATATTTTCTTACCTGTAGCCTTCTGCATCACATATTGGGGGCTTTATAGGAAACCTAGTAATGCTTATCAAATTTAAATAACGTCTCCTTGATCTCAAGAATTCCCTGTGTAGTATGATATTCCCGTTTACAAGATGCAACACTTTCGTCCATTCGGTTGTCAATACCAAACGCCCATAAAAAAATCATAATTCTTATTCCGAGGCTGCCAGACGCTACATCTGCCACTGTGTCGGGGTCAGTCTTTTGAGGGAGTTTCTAAGTGGCACGTGACAGTCAGTTGGGTGATGACTTCCCTATAAATCCTTCTCGCTTGTGAAGGAGAGTTCTATATACATGTATCCACACACTGCATTGGCAGCCTACCTAAGCAATGCCAGCTGTGACTTTTTGTGGAGCTTTATTTTATTTATTGACAAAATTTCCTTATACGCTGCATAGCAGGTTTCACTAAAATTACAAATAATATACAAACGTTTAGCATCAAAGATAAATACAAAAATACAGAACATAAGTAATATAGAAAACCAGCAAAAATTTAAACTTACAGAAATTTGTGACAGTTATCATCGGTGCTCCACACAAAAGTGAAGGAAAAAAGGTGGCAAAAGGTAATACTACAGCAATATGAAACAATATGAAACATACAAGTATTCTCCAGGTACATACAAGTACATTATAAAGTGAAATTTATACTCTGCGAGTAACACTCCGCCTCAATTGAAACCTTGATTCAATTACACATTTACCTACATAATACTTACAAAATTAATACATAATGGACACATAGTAAAAATGCAGCAATGGTAACAATGCCAGCATACACTAGCCGTTTGGGTTCAGCTGGATCTCTAGTCAGACGTGAGTCCTATACGTAATCACTCCTCTTGGATCCTTAAGTCTTTGTGACGTCCTCCTAATCCCATGCTCAGCACGCTTCTCCCAACTGATTCCACAGCTGGGTTGGAAAGTGTGGTGGCAAACGATCGGATCTCTTGCAGCAACTACCAAACCCGTCTGCCCTCGTGCCCTCGCACTCTAGCATGAGGATGAGCTTTTAGGCGTCTGCCTGTTGCACAAGCACATTGGTGACCGCGGTCGCGAGCTTTAGTGACAACAACACCAGCATCGTTAGGGGAGTCGCCTTTCTCAAACTGAAGGAGCTGCTAGAACTACAGTAGCAGGAACAGCTGGGTGTGATGGACGTCGACATCTTGTTGTGGCAATCATTTGGTTCACTATCCAGCTCTTTGTATGCTTCGGCTGGATACGCAAACCCTATCAACAGAAACAAATGATCAGCCAGGACAACACAAACATAAAGGTACCAGGAGAAAAATAATCTGATTGCACATTTATGTTCTGCATTTATGTGCAAGAAAAGTGCTTGTCCTTAAATAGATTACTCGTAAAAAAACTAGAAATATAATTTTGATTCAGATGTTTAACCTGCTATATGTAACGACCTCAGTTGAATTGGAATTTTATTTTTACAGACATATATGTTTGAAAATTATTCAAATTGTGGAGCTACCCTAATTTAATCTCTTTAGTCCTTGTACAGCGAGGAAGGTCTATTCTACGCAATCAGCGGGCAGGGTTTCAACATTTCTTTGTTCCTGGCCACCACGTGGCGCATGGTGAAGTTGGAATCTTATTTGTATAGTCCTATATGATTGAGAATTATTTAACTTGTGAACCTACCATTATTTTATCTCTTTAACCCTTGTGCAGTGACTAAGACTTACCTCATTGCTTTCAATCTACGCATTCAGCGGGCAGCGTTTCAACTTTTCTTGGCCCCTAGCCACCACCTGGCGCATGGTGAACCGACGATCTCCTTGCAAGTGTTTCAATCCAGTTTAACCAGCACATCGTTGTTAAGCACATGGATGTTTGTGTGTATTGCTACGTTT
This sequence comes from Streblospio benedicti, assembly GCA_019095985.1. NCBI lineage: Eukaryota > Metazoa > Annelida > Polychaeta > Spionida > Spionidae > Streblospio > Streblospio benedicti. Next base: position 7,151,493 of record CM032663.1, read on the forward strand.
CTTAGGTGTTTTTAGTAATCATTCCAATCATTGATGCCTGGTCCCTATGCACGAGCATCTGCCTAATTAATACTGTATGCATATTGACGCGGCTAAATAAATTTCCTTTTGACTTAAGTGTCCTTGTCGGGATTTTATATCTCTCTCTATTTGAATTATTAGCTAAGGACTTTTCCTTATTTAACCATAAATGACAACAAAATACCGTACTTACCTTGCAGCAGTGTTGTGTCAACTCGTATTCTTTTTCAAAATCGAACTGGCTGTGAAGATACATAACAGCCATTTTGGTATTGTTTGGTATAGCCTGTCAGAGGAATCTACAAATTGTCTTCAAATTGTCTTAGAGCTGAGCCTGGTGCAGCCAACCACTCATGACTGCAAGAGGAAGAACAGGTGGGCTGAACAAGGACAGATAGTCAGCAAGGGAAGGTGGTGAGGGGTGGGCGGGCACACGAGCGGTGGTGGTTGGTGGGACACAGTGTGACTCGAGAGACTGTGGAAAGTGATTTGACTTTGATCAGGTTGTTTAGCCCCAGACTACGGGAGCACTTTTTTCTTTTTTGTATCGAAGAAACTTAGCGACAACAAAAATATAGCATTATACCACTCTTAAGAGGAGAATGTTCCTAAGTCCATTATTCTGATTGATTTGAGAGCTGAACGTCATGACAATATCGAAATACATTCTAAGAAAAGTGTATAATGTGGGAATGAAAAGACACATGACAAACGTCTGTAATTTATTAATGTAAAAGCATATGAAAACTAGCATTGCATAAGGACACATCTCCCATACTATCAATAAACGCGCCGAATGTTTATTTTCAGATAAAAATAACTAATATAAATTGTATCAGTCTACCATTGATAAAAATGATGCAGCAGTAACAGCGTGTATCAATATCCCCATGAAAATGTAATATTTGGTGAAACAGGTGGGGGCCAGTTCCATTGATCTATGTAGTTTCACTCATCAACCACAATTAAGCACATTTAATTGGAATCAAAAATCAATTTATTGTAATTTTGATACATATGAAATACTTTCTATTAACGGTTGGTAATCGTGCCTCATCCAAAACTTACCTTTTCGAACTCTTTTTTTCGCCCGTTTTGGTGTCTGTTTCAATGATCTGGCACTGAATTTTCACTTATCAACCACACTGAAGCACATTTGATTGACATAAAAAATCAATTCAATGTCATTTTAACTCTTATTAAATACTATTCATTAAATGTACACTTCGTAACTGTTGGAACGAATCTACATGTATATTCTTAAGCGTGCCTTATTAAAAAATAATAAAATGCACAGCTAAAACTAAATAAACTTACCTTTCTCACTTGCCTTGTCGATGTTTTAACTATACTGAGCACAGTCATGTGAAAATGACTTAGAGTGGCCGTTATAGGATTCGAAGCCCCGCCTTTCTAAATATGTGAGTGATATATACTGTAATTTGACGAATTGCATCTATTTTATTTAATTCGTGGAACTAGTTGTGTGGTTGCCGCCCATGTGCATGTGATAATGTTTCAAATTCACCATAATCATGATAATATTTGTAATTTAACAGTTTTGACATAAACATGGAGATAACAAACACTACGGGACACGCCCACTACCTCATCAAATATGCTTACCATTTGTCGATCCTGGACAAGGTTTCTGTCTGCATTGCTTTCTAACTTTATCACTACATATACTGGAAATAGGCTGATGCAATCCTCTGACATCAGAACTTTAATAAACTAAGACAAAGAATGCCAACTTGCATGTATTTCCCAAACATGTACACTTAATCTGTTATCAGTATTGAGCTGGTTTATAACTACGGTCATGTTATTGGTTTCTGTTATATAAGAGAGCTTGTAAGTTCTCCTATTCTCTACACAAAGTCAATCCAATATCAATGCGATTTCTAAAAGTTCAGTAGTGTACGTGAACATATTTTAGCCTTTATCAACATAAGAATGATAAATTATGCCCAAGTTATGAACTTCTATAAATACACACGTGTGTGTGTGTGTCAGGTGAAGTGGATTGTATGACATAAAATTAAAAAGCACTGGCTTATAATTTGTGGGCTCGGTTATTTTTAATGTGGGGGTGTCTTTGTGTTCTGTTGCACTTGTTATTGTACCTCATCCAAAGAAAAAAATGCAAATGATAAGGAGGAGTTTAACTAAAAATATCCCTATACACCCAAGGCCGTACTATACAATGCCGCTCAAGAGTGCACAGAATATAGCTCCACCTTCACATGATCTAATTATTGAAGCCATTGCTCGCCCTTCGGCGCTTTGTATGACTCCGACCTTACTGCCGGGACAGTAATCGCAACAAATGACTATATAAACAAGCGCCCTGTAAGCTTAAGTCCTGCGACCTTGGCAGTTCAGGGAAACTTACTTCCGTGAATTATTGTTCTGTTGCAATAGCTTGCTCAACAACTTCTGTGCGGCGGCATCGTTAACTTGCGCCATGCATTGTGATAATCTTCCAGTCTTGTACTTAGCAAGCAAGACGATATTTCAAATGATCCAAATAATCGCCTGCAGTCTTGCTAACTATGTGACTGCAGATTATCACAAGACGTCGGAGACGTAAAATTCTGAAATTACACATACTGTTTTGTTTTCAGCGGTGTTGGCATAATTATTTTATGGGTGTGGCTATAATCAGGTATTTTACATGCTTCTAAGGTAGATAAAGTCTGCAACAGGGAATTTACTTGGAGACTAATTGAAAACATGGAATTCTATTGAAAATAAATCCCTACTCATTTATTCACCATTTTATGAGAATTACTTGTTTAGTGGTATGGTATTTTCTATTACTCTATTGCAATGTATGTGTTATCTTTTGCATTTCATGTTGCAAGCATTTTGTAATGAGCTTTAATTTCAAAGGACATTTCTTCACCATGTAATATATTATCCTCTGAATTTTTATTAATTTCTCTTTTTGAATACTAAAACTACTGCATTTCAATGTCAGTGATATGTGAGATTATTGCTGTGTTGAACTATTTTTGTTTCTATAATGCTTGAAATCAGACTTTCTTCTTCAGTATGTAGAATTGAGATGGCTTGGTCAGTTTTGTTTATCAGATTCAAGTGCTTATTTGCACACTCATGAGTTCTTTGACTGAGCATTTGATTTCTCATGAGTGTTGTTTCTTTAACAAAAAAGGTGTACCAGGTGTAAGAATTTATTGAAGAATTGTTTGTATGTACAGATTTAGCCGTTTCTTTGTGTGGGTTCTGTGATGGAAATAACAACCGTTCTGGTTTCTATATTTTATTTTAAACATCCATAGCTACATCTACACCTATATCCCCCTCTGTTGGCACGAGGTTCCTATTCAGTCTAATGGCGTCTCCGCTTATTTGTTGAAGGTAGAGATTAGTTTTCCTATTCATCATCTGCATCGAACGCTTGTAACTGGAAGTGAGTGGCCACTGTGTTTCCAGGACAACACAAAAGAGGTACATGTACTAGGAGAAAAACTTTCTCACAAAAGTTTTGCCTTTATGTGTAGAAAAAGTGCTGGTCCTTAAATTTATTACTTGTAAGACTATAGATATAATTTTAAAATCTGATCAACTTGGAATTTTATAGCCATGCAAGGTTGAAAATGATTCATATTGTGTACTTATCCACTAATATTTAGTCTTTTTAGCCCTTGTACAGTGAGGAAAATGTCCCTCATGCCCTTTAATCTATTTGTGCAGAGGGAAGCGTTTAAACTTTTCTTGACCCCTGGCCACCACCTGGTGCATGGGGAACGGGCCATCTCCTTGCAAGCGCTTCAATCCCCTGGAACCAGCACATTGTTAAGCACATGGAAGTTTAGGTGTTGCTAACTTTCTTAGGTATTCGATCCCAACCATTGATGTCTGGTCCCTATACACAAGAATCTGCCTAATCATCAGCTTATTGACATGGCAAAATACATTTCTATTTGACTTTTTCAAGGGGCCTTGGCAGAACACTTTACTCGCTAGCCTACTGTGCTTATTCCTTGTCCGAGCAATGCCTTGCACTTGACCGAGCATCCTCAGTCCCCACGAATTTGCAAATATAAACCCATGATATTTATTTTCATACCAAGTACATCTTAACAAGAAATTGTTTCTTTGCGTTGGGTTGTCCCTCATGCCCTTGAATCTATTTGTACAGCGGGCAGCGTTTCAACTTTTCTTGGCCTCTGGCCACCATCTCCTGCAGGGTGAACGGGCGATCTCCTCGCAAGCGCTTCAATCCCCTGGAACCAGCACATCTTTGTTAAGCACAGGGAAGTTTATAGGTGTTGCTAACTTTCTTAGGTATTCGATCCCAACCATTGATGTCTGGTCCCTATACACAAGCATCTGCCTAATGATCACCTTATTGACATGGTAAAATACATTTGCATTTATTTTCTAGGGCCTCTTTACTCTCTACCCGACTGTGCTTATTCCTTGTCCGAGCAATGCCTTGCACTTGACCGAGCATCCTCAGTCCCCACGAATTTGCAAATATAAACCAATGATATTTATTTTCATACAATGTACATCTTAGCAAGTATATAAGTGTTCAGTTTTTGGAGAGTTTTAGCATTTGTGGCTGACAATCTTAATGAACATAACCTACGTGAAGAAATGCTAGAATACAAATCTGATGACTAGTATACATAACGAATGTCAAATCTCATGAAAGCTTTGTGAAAGAGTGTGGAATAGAAAACATAATAATATACCACACATCTTTTAAAGGCTGTAAAGCGGCGCACAGTAAAAAAAATCTTTGAAATACACATATGTAAAAAAAAACTTCATTCAAATACTTCTGAAAGCACCATTGTAATATTCAATAAGGTCCGTGTGCCATTAATATCTGCACTGTGGGTCCCCTACATACATGTATGAGTCTAAACTGACCAATGCTACATTCTGATTATGTTTGGTGCTTCGTGAAATGCAATCTCTAGCAATTACCAATGGTCCTAGGAAATTAACAACACTGCGTTTATGTATTCTTCATTCTTGTGTCCTTAGATCTACTGTATGTGTAACTATTTTATATTCCTCACGAAACCTGAGATTCTATACATTTCATAAAAATGCCAGTAAACATCTTAACGACGGGACGTCCAACAACGCGATCTGTTCAAAGTATAGATTATATAGCAAATTCGCAAACCAGTGGCATGACTTGACAAACAGTTAGTGTCACAGCCCGCTGAAGGTGCACCAATGTCTTACCTCGCAATTGATTTCTGGTTTCGCTTGTTGCTATAGCCCGCGCCCAGCCGAAATGGTCATGATGCACACAGGTTGCGAATAAGTTAATATAGATATAATATATAAAAAGGCATATGGCCATTACGTAGTGATTTATAAATTTTAATTAGATTTGATTCAAATTTAATAGAACAGTTTAGTCAGCATAAAATGAAAGCTTGAATAACAATACGTAACCGTATTGATCAGCGTCCAGCTTGTTTCTATTTGGACTGTCCGGATGCCTTAACATCTGCAAGACACTGCAACTGCTGTACAGATGATCCAATCATATACCCCGCTGTAACTCTGTCGATGATCGCACACGTCCATTGGTCGTATTCAAACATTTTGTTGCGTGTGGGGTATACGTCGGCGCTGTGCGTGTTCTTCGGTTGCTTCACGGTGATGAGCACCTTGCTGCTACAGTAGCCTGCCAGCCCGAACTTGTGATATGTGGCTTCAATGGCAGTCTGGGGGCGTGATTGCAAGGCACAACGAGCGTGAACTACAATGATAAATTAGAAAGCATACATCTTAACAAATTAATTGCGCATGCAATGGGATATATAAAAAATACCTGAAACGTGAGTAAGATACATTATAGATGTTAAAATACCAGGTCTTAAATATACAAATTTACATGTACCCGTTTTGAATCCAGCCTGATCCCAAATCATTGATGTCTGGTCCGTATACACAAGCACCTGCCTAATCATCACCTTATTGACATGGAAAAATACACTCCCATTTGACTTTTTCGAAGGGACTTGGCAGGACACACTACTCTCGACCCTACTGCGCTTTTTCCTTGTCCGATCAATGCTTTGCACTTGACAGCATCCTCAGTCCCCTACGAATTTGCAAATATAAACCAATGATATTTATTTTCATACAATGTACATCTTACCAAGTAATCATATTTGGTCGTTGGAGTTGTAGCATTCATGGTTGACCATTTTAATGAATATAACCCACTTGAAGCCATTTGATATAGAAATGCTAGACTGCAAATCTATGATGACTAGTATACAGAATGTACGTCAAATCCCATGAAAGTTTTGTGAAATAGTGTAGAAAAGAAAACAGAATAACATAACCATATATCTTGTAAAGGCTGAGAAGCGGCGCACAGTGAGACAATTTCTTTGAAATTCGCATCTGTTATATTAAAAAAAAACTTGCCTCTGAAAGCACCATTCTAATATCAAATCAGGTTCACATGGCATGAATATTTGCACTGTGTGTCTCCTACATGAACATACATGTACATGTATGAAATGGCCAATGGTAGTCTACGCTTATCATGTTAGGTGGTGCATAAATGCAATCCCTAGCGCTTATCAATAGTCCTGTGTACGTAGAGCTATGTGTAACTATTTTATAATACCCGCGAAAGCTAAGCTTCTATATATTCCATAAACTGCCAGTATACATCTTTAACGACCAGACATCCAACGACGTGATGAATTCAAAGAATAGATTATATAGCAAATGAGCAAACCAGCTAATGCGCACGTCCAGTGGTCGTATTCCAACGTTTTGGTACGTGGGGTACCCGTCGGCACTGAGCGTGTTCTTCAGGTGTTACATGATGAGGAACATCTTGCTGCTACAGTAGCCTGCCAACCCGAACCGGTTGTATGTGGCTTCAATGCCGGTCTGGAGGCGTCAACGCAAGGCAAGACGAGCGTGGACTCAAAGACAAGGAAATATTAGAAAGCATACATCTTAACAAACTATTTGCGAACGCAATGTAATACATAATAAATGTCTGAAAAGTGAATAAGATACATTTAGATATTTAAATACCAGGTCTAAAATATAATAATTTGCATATAACCGTATTGAATCCAGCCTGATAGATATCAGGTGACCTTCGGGCCCGTGTGGATCTTCTTATCTTGATTTTGTGGGTGTAGCCGCAGGGATGTAGAGAATCTGTGAATCCACTGGGGCTATTATGTGTTTAGCCATTCGAATCACAGACATACAGGTTAGTGGCTAATGGGGCGGGTAAGCCCTACTCAATGATTCTATCTTTGTTGAGGGTGGTGATTTGTGGGCCCGGGCATTTAAGTCCTAAAAATATTGTACTTACCTCGTTTGTGTTTGTGTATGTGATTGAGTGTTTTCTCTTGGTTCTGGATTGTTGGATGATGACTTGCGCATCCGGGGAAGGTGGCTCTTTACCTTCCAGCGTCTCTGCCGATGTTTCGGTGATCAACTGCTCTACGAATTGCGCGTCTAATTCTTGTGGTTTTTGTTGTTCACCTATAATGTAACTCTTGGGTAAGATGGGGGCGCAGGTCATCCCTTGGTTCATTAAGGCCATAGTTCTCTGCCACTGGGATTTGAACATCACGGAGCTCCATAAGTACCATTTGTTTATTTGAGTCTATTGTTATCGAGAGATGTCGGCGGAGGTGTTTGGGTACGTTCATTGGCAATTCCAGTACTACACGCTTGAACGGAATTACGGTGTCTCTTAGTTTGAGGGTTCTCAGATGGTAAGCGTCTTTGGCTGTGGAGTGGTGAGTGGGGGAGAAGGTAATGGTATGGAAGAATGTGTCGATGAGTCGGCATTCTGCGACTGAATTGTGATATGTTTTTGTGGCCGTTTGAAGATTGTAACGACTTGCGTTTTTGCTGTTTATCGGCTAAGTCTTCCTGGGTGCGTTTAAGGATACCTTTCTGTTAGTTATTTCAGTTGGAGATTAAAGTCCTATGGTGCATCAATGATTGAGAAGCAGATGTCTCGTTTGAAACTGATTGTTTAGTACGGTTTGGTAAAATACTATTTACGGTATCTATTATATGGTTAATACGCTTATCTGAAACAGTGTTATGTGATTATGCATCACTGTGTCCATCCTGTAAAACATCACATTCGTTAGTAAATTCATTGTGGAAACCCTAAGTTGTCCATTGTCAGAGATCACTAACAATTCTAACCAGCCAAATTAATAAGCATCCGGCTGCTCACATATATGAATTTACAGGTGTGTTAACCATAACAAAGAGGCCTACACTTGGGTTTATATAAGTATTTAGTAACCCAGACTGCGTTACCACTGATGTATTGTTTTTAATGGAAGTCTATCCATTTGGAAACAAGTCTCCTATCAGTGGATTCATAATGCATATATATTACTCTGTTATTCTACTGTATCATGCATCAACATACGTCACAATTTACACCAGGTCATTGCACTTATATTTCCAGTATATCGTGGCTTTCCATGTGGATTATATAATCAGAATCATAAACGCTATACCCACTCATTATTTCAAGTGGTGCATGTAATCAAAGACTGGTTATATTTGTTATGGCTCTAATATGCATGTATTCCCCTCCTATTTGAGTCTTTGAATAGTATAGACATTGCCTCTGTAACTACCATACATGTGGTTATCAGGAGCAGTGTAATTCTACGCCGCCTAAATAGAGCGCACTCTTTCTCATAACATGCTCCGCTACCTGCGAATCTTCTACAATGTTAAACGGCAAAGCCTGTGCCATTTGACAGTTATTGCCAATCTCGGACCTGTTTAATCTAAACGGCATAAGAATAGGGAATTGTTCAATGTGTTAGCCTTCTACAGAGTAACCTCTCTCTAAGATCACCTCTATAGTAACCTCCACGCGGAGATTGTCTCGCCTGAGACTACACTTTATATTTGAGGATTGTCTAAATTGGCATGGTGCTATTGCAGTTCTCGTGTTAGCGGAGAGGAGTATACTTACCTATAAGAATGTTGGTACATGATGACTGGTGGAGGTGACACGCTTTAAATGTGTGTTAATCGAATTCATCTTACCATAATTCAAGAGAAGATGCTTTTGGCATTGTGGGAAAATAATTCTATTCTGCGTGTTATTGTGAACTGCTTCATTCTTAAATCAATTTCTTATCAGAAAGCTGTCAGAAACTGCTCCAATGGCGTGATAACTGCCGTGTTGTTGATGCAATGATTATGAATTCCAATTCAGTGAAAACATTTACTTCTAAAATTGCAATTGCTTATCTAATACCAATTCGTATCTCTGTCTAGGCTAGTCATGCTGCTGTAAAATGTAAGCGATGTTATCATGGGATACATATAGTTTCCCGTCTATGTTGTGATCTGCATTTCCAGTCTAAGCTCACTAAGCAGTAGATTCATTACAGGGTTGCTGTCTGCATATTTCATACTGATTTATGAATTATGAACACTAGTATTTCATCTAACCTGTCTTGCATATACAAAGAAATGGTTTAGGTCTAAAACGTACGTCGAAATTGTCCCCCTGTCACGTACATTCTTTACTGCGTCACATACATTCTTTACGGAGTCACGTAATTCTTTACTGATAGTAATGTTTTCTATACATGTATGTGTATGTTTGGTACTGGAATCGCGTAACTTGTGAGCTATATACTATCAGGCATTTTAATAATATAAATATTACATCTATAAACAGTAACCCAACAAAACCGCAATGGCCCATATTGGCACACTACTATAAACAAGTAATATAACACCATGTCCCAAATATTTGAAACAACATACATGTATAGTACATCATACTGATAGTAGTAACAAATGTGTGACCCCTTATTCAGTCAAACAAAACATTTTCTGTATTTGTGTATGTTCATATGGCTACAAGAACATTATATGCATTACGTATTGACAGAAGATTAGATATGTAAGCTGCCACCCAGTAGTAAAGGGCCACTCCCTGCTTTTGTGGCCACTCGTTTGATCATAGTCTTTTTATAGACCGTATCATAGATATTGGTCAATACATGGTATTGGGGATTGTGAAGTTGAACATTCTATAAGACCAAGTCTGAAAGTGATCTTGCAATACGCAGGGTTCCTTTTATGAAAGGCATAAGTCTAAGACAGGCGAGGGTCTCTTGATGGCGGTACTCTTAGATTGATGTTCTACTATACATGTACGTGTGTACTGGCGATTTACTTGCTGATTCAGAGTCCTTTCAGTGCGGTCAAGAGATGGCGCTATACCTACAGCATAACCGGTTCGAATCCAGTATTGATTTCTCACACGACCTATTTCCCCTTTGGTGAGAACACTTCTATAATAGGACCGGTATAGGCGAGTCGAAACATTTATAATAGCCATCTGAAAGGAGAACAACTTTGTGCTACTCACGTATGGTGTGCCTATCCATGCTATAAATCTTATTGTTAATGCAGTGTTGTTTGCATCACTGTGCATTATGTAGCACTATAATATAAAAATATTGCACAGATACCATTTTTGTACTTCTAGAAAGCACGCCTGTACAATGCGCTTATTGAGCCGGTTTATCAGTTTACTGCATACAGTCCACTTTTACTTTGTCTGTTCTGGTAAAACATAAAAGTAGGAGACTCCAACGTCAACAATGCACATTGTTTCCGCATTTCTTACCTTGCACATTTCGCACATGTCGCACATTTCACGCTGATCTTCATTGTGAGGTGTAAATAATTCAGTATTAAGTGTTAATATATAGAAACCATCGCTTTCGAAATAAGACACTTTTACATTATGATTGATTTAAAAGTAAAATGCGTGCAGCTCAAACTGTGGCTTCTTGCCATGTTTCACGCTTTCGCTGCATTTGTCTCTGGAATCGCTGTATTTGGTCTCTTGTGTATTTTAGTGTGGCATGAAACGTGTAGCAGTATTAATGCTCGCACCTCCGGTCAAATGCGTATTTATAGATGACGCGAGGCTGCTCTAATGGGGAGAGGAAGACTAATGCCCGAGTGCCGCCGATCTGTCTTCATATCAAGTAATTGGTCATTTATTCATGGTCCGTTGTCCGCGTCATAGTGCAGCTGATATACCCCATTTAGAATCGCTATCTTGAGTCCACTTACAAACATGGATGAGCCGTGATGGTACAGAACGTGTGTGCTGCTGGCTTCATTCTCTCGTAGCAATAACAGCTGGTACTGTTTCATGGGAATTCTGAGATTTCATCTACTGCTGATTGCTTGTGTAATCTTCATTGTCCCACAGTGCCGTTACAGCCAGCATATCTGTTCTAATATGATGTGGAGTTGCTTCTCTCTTGGTATCTACTGAAATAATGGTTACAACATCGCAGTCTTTGTATGCAACGTGTTCGGGATCAAATGGGACATTTATGGCATTTTCTAGCCTGTGGGAAACAAATTTAGATACATTTATATGCCATTAACGTGAATTTAATAAAACTAACATGTAAGTAATGCATACAAGGAGGGGTTGCTCTTCACATATGTACAGGTATGAGTGTGTTTTTCATGAACGAACTTGACGTGTCGAGCCCAACCTTCACTACACTAGAAGCAACAAGCCGCGAGCATATACACCCACTATATTTACAACTCGCGTGTGTGGTACTAAACTTAACGCTGTTAGGTAGTCAGGTGCCGGAGTTTGGTTAAACATAGTGAATAATCACCATTTGTCATTCTTTATTTTCACGATGTTCGCTAATATTGCCTCTGAATATGAAATATGCCCTCTGAATTCGTAATATACTTGACATGTTGAGCCCAACCTCCACTTTAATAAAACAAAAGGCCACGAACACCCACCTTCCTTCCCCAACTACAATGTATCTCATTCAGCATACATGTATGTATAAAGATTAATGTTCCTAAGCGTGCTCCCTGCACTTACATACACGTTTTCCCAATGGCTTTGTATAATGACTGAATGAACGATTCACTCTACAATTTGCAATGTTTATGGATAACAACACCGATATACTGGATTGAAATAATGAATTGTCATTTTACGCCATGTGCCAAGCTGTTAGAGCACCAAGAAGTTACTGCGTTCCATGTTTTTTTATCAATGAAAGTGGTGCAACTGGTCTCTAAACCTGACTGGCCTGTATAATGTTGATTTTGACATTTTGAGACTCCTTTCCATGTTCGACTAGACATCTACAATGCAAATGCGTGCTGTGTGTTCATTAGTTTGCAAGGTACATGTACGGCAAGGATTAACAAGGCGAGGGGATTGTCAGTGGTTAGTTGTGTGGCATTGGCCGCTTCTGTGTGGCTCAAGCACAGAGCACACGCTAAAAGTGTAACCATTTTCATACTGAGCATTTCCTAATCTAGTAGGTAATAACCGGAAGAGAATCCACAACACCACTCTTACCCGTGCAGATACCATTCACTATACTAAAGCACAGGAAGTGGTACGTTTACTAGCTGCCTCGCAGAGTGTGATTGATGCCCTACTTAAAGATTATTTCTTAGAATTGTAGCCCATACACAAGTGTAGGACACCAACATTTGTGTGACCACATTACTTCAAAATCTATCAATATGAAATACCCGTCAATTATCAATAAATGTCTTCATAAAGGTGGATTTACGTTTGATGTCTGCAGACACGTGGAATGTGACGTTATGAGATGTTTATTTTCAAATTACATACAGGATAACACAGACATTGTTGCCACTATAACATAAATAGACCATGTAATAAATCAACAATTACCAGGACGCCTGTTTTCAGTTCCAGTGGAGTCTTCTATTCTATTGTTACCACTTGTGGTCATATTCTGAGTGCTCTCAATTAGAGGTTATACCGTTAATTTACTACCATGCGCACTGTGCCCTTAATGTTCATACTCTCCTGGAAAAAAAAGACCGTTTGACATGTCTCTAGGATGCCGGACTATGGACGCCCCCGCCGGCAGATACGTCGATCCTCTGGTGAGCTATATTTGGCGGGCCATAAAGTTCGTCCCTTTCTCGTGTCTTGGACGACCTTTAACGCAGAAATTGACTTTCGCAGAAGCAATTTGTTGTGAGTGAACAAATGGCCACTTCATTAGAGAGGCTGACAATACGTTAATGCTGGATAGTATGCTTTAGGTACTTTGCAATGAAATGCAGGCATTAAAGAAGACATACTTATTTTCCAACACTGATGAGTGTGTGTCTTACAGTGAATAGTGTGTGGTGGATTTTAAAACAATGTCACAAAGCTTTTTGATAGTTTTCTGATTATTTTAGCTAAGTAATAATGCGAAACTCCTTTATGTAAAAGAATTTAGTGACCACGTCAATAACATATATATTTTATATAGAACAGTTAAGTTAACCTGGTGAATGTGGATGTACATGAAATACAATTATCCTTATCCTTACCTTAAATGCTTTGGATGTGAAGGCGACTGTAAGGTTGCTATGCCTGCCTCTTCTGATGTCTAGTTGTTGATTGTCTACGCAGCAATTGAGATAATATATACTATGCTTGGTTACTTCCGTTATCACGCACCATCCTCGTACACTGTGTTGGCCTTCTGTGTTATGGACAGTGAGGGGTACTTGGCAACTTGGTCTCGCATATGGAGGAGTTCTTTGCTGGATGAGGGGGTCAAATAGTCTCAAAAGCTTGTACCAACAACACCGACAACACTTTTTCTCCAGTTTCTCGGGATCCTTATCACGATGGGTGAGTGGGTCAAATAATCTCCAGCAACTTGTTGTGGGGGGACCAACATACATAAGACAATAATATGGAGTTATTTTTATTTGAAGGAGACAAAAAGACAGATTGTTACGGAGAACATTTATTGACAATATTTATTTCTTAAAATATGATTGTTGAAGACTATTCATGTTTAATTTCACTCAATTTTGGTAACACATAAAGCTGTAATCTTTAACCTGAAAATTGAATAAGTGAAACTACATCTACAGGCCAGACACAAGGAGTGGAGGACAGAAAAACTAAATACGGTAAGAGAAAACAACAAACATGCATCATGCGAGTTTGGCAAGTTGGTCCTAGTAGAAAACAAATCATGTTGCTCGTCCTTCTTGTCCTCGAGCATTGTTGGGCCCCAGCTCGGCTGGACCCCCCCCCCCCCTGAAATGACTAGATCTAAAATAAATTCAAAGAAATTGAAGGCAAAGCTCGATGCACTGAATAAAGTATCCTAAAATAAAATATTGAAACAAGCATAGGCGATGACGGGGATGGGGGTGGGTGAATTTAAATCAATTTAAAAACTTTTTGTGAATAACAGAGCAAAAAACATCTTTCTTCATCTGAGAGTGAAGTCAAACTGATGCTGGTGTGAATTGAACTTAGACTAGAAATTATAACTACATTCCCAGACATGAACTTTAGCCCTGAACGTGATGCCTAAAGAGACAGCCGGACTTCTGGTCACTCAACTAGGACTCTGAACGTGACGGATCTAGGAGAGACATGAGACTGCCAGGATCCATATAGATCTGAGATGAGAAAGTACACTGATTGAAAGAACAGCACTTGACCTCCTTCACCTAAAGATAACCTCAATTTATAAATAAATTACATATATACATGTACAGGCACCATCGATAGGTTATGCTATTGAAAAATATAATGTACCTCTCCGTGAGTTCATCTTGGATCGATCTATGAATGAAATAAATAGAAGAATACTCGTTCCTTTATAATAATACACACAAATGTCTATTCTCGTAAGAAATAATTATTAATTACCAGCAGCCAACACGATGGGTAACCTCTCCTTATAATGGATGTTCCATCCCATTGCCACTTGAGCAGACCATTTGTCTGAAAACCACCTGGCCACCCAGATGGCTCCAAAGCCAATGTTCCCTGACGTGTCAGTGAACACCTCGACTATGGGATGTTCTTAGAGGGCAAGTGGCGGCACAGGATGGTCTGGGGATGTACGTACAGTATTGGTGGCGGTTTTATTTTTTTTAAAGTTTCTCCGCATCATTCCAAAGTGTGTGACTGTGACGCTCATCTTGTCAATAAGACTGTCAGGTGGTAGAAACACAGTGCACTCATTGTAAAAAACAACTTCAATTTACAAATTCTAATAAAAAACAACAACAATATTTCACTTATCTTTATTATTAGCTAAGCTATTCTCTTATAAAGAATAATTGGTACTACTTTGTTGTTGATAATGTACAGAGTATCCATGGTTACTTCCTTATCACACACCATCCTCTTACCAGTCCATCAACCTATTGACGTTGTTGTACGTACGGACAACGTCCAGAGTTGATAGAGTATTTAAATGCCCTCAGCGCACCTGCAAACTTGGCCTCCTGCCTGTACATGTTATGACCTTTTGTGTTATGGACAGTGAGCGGTAGCTTGGTTACGCATATAGAGGCGTTCTTTGCTGGATGAGGGGGTCAAATAGTCTCCACAACTTGTTGAAATAACAACATAGATACTAGGCGGTCAAACATAAAACACTAATATGGAGATAGAAGTACAGGCACCATCGATAGGTTATTCATCTCAAAATTAAACTATATCATGTACCTCTGTGTCTCGTTATATTGGATGTTCCGTTTCATTGCCACTTGAGCAGACCCAACACAACCTGACCACCCAGATGGCTCCAAAGCCAATGTTCCCTGAGGCGTCCGTAAACACCTGGACTACGGGGTAGTCCTGGGGAATAGGTAGACATTTTAACATTGTGAATGGGTTCAAAGTAAACTGTGTGCA